>JAPPVO010000059.1:96245523-96433023 GCA_030407325.1 Camellia japonica
TGGATCGACGCCAGGCATATCGTAAGGCGTCCATGCAAAAGCCTCCAAGTTGGAAACCAAGAAGTTGACATAATCTGCCCGCTCGGCACTAGACAACGACGATCCCAAAAGGAAGAACTTAGTGGGATCATTCTCATCAATGCGCACTTCCACCAAGTCCTCGACCGATTTTTCCTCGGCCTTCCTTCCCACGTCCTCAAGGACCTCTTTTCCCTCGGGCCCCTCGATCATCTGAACAAACCCCTTGGCTGCTCGGCTGCCATTTACCGCAACGAAGCATTGTTTGGCCATCACCTGGTCTCCCCAGACTTCCTCTATTCGCCCATTCGATGCCGGAAAGCGCATGACTTGGTGGAAGGTCGAAGCAACTGCTTGCATGGCGTGCAGCCAGCCCCTTCCTAAGATCAAATTGTAGGTGGACGGCACTTTGAGCACCCAGAACTCCACTTGCTTCACTACTGAACCTGCTTTGACCGGCAAAATTATCTTACCGATCGGCCATTCGGGCTGTGAGTTGAAGCCGACCAAAGGAGATGTCGCAGGAGCCAGATCTTTGTCTTCTAACTTCATTTGCTTGAACGCATCATAGTACATTATCTCGACCGAACTCCCCTGGTCGATCAGAATCCTCTTGATCTCAAAGTCTTTGACGCGAAGGGTCACCACCAAGGCGTCGTTGTGCGGCATCTGCACCCTTTCCAAGTCTTTGGTTGAAAACGAAAGGATGTCTTTCTCCTCGACTTTTCCCTTCTTCACGGCGGGCTGAACAGAGAGCACTTCCCTCATGTGCTCAGCCTTCTTTATCATCCCTCTAAGTTCGCAAACCCTTGCCGGTTCGATGATGCCGTGGATGACGTTGATCACTCCTTGCGGGGGCGCATCGAGAGCGGCCATTCCGTTTGGCTCGGTTTGACCGGTTGGCACGGCCTTGACTCCCCCATCTATATATTGGTCAAGATGTCCCGCCGCCACCAACTCCTCCAGATGCTGTTTGAGCGGTAAGCAATCTTCTGTCCGGTGCCCCCGTTCTTCATGGAAGGTGCAGCGATACTTTGGATTGAAGCCCCGCTGCGCGCTCCCCAGCTTGGCCGGCCAGCGGACAAAAGGTTCCCCTCTGATCTCGCTCAAAATGCGGTAGATGGGAATTTTGAAGACCGTGGTAATCCCCGTCCGCGCCTTCAGTTTTCTCTTGGCATCCTCCGCTGCATCGCGAGGTGCATCAGCCCGGTCATTTCCGCGACCTCTGTTTTTGCCATTTTGGCCGGTTCCTCGGCGCTGATCTTTTGGTCGGTCACTTGGGCGGTTATCCTCCTGCCCAACCGAGTTAACTTTCCCCGCTGTCCTGCCCGTCGTGACCGGATTATTCTTCTCGGTCGCAGAGGCAGCGTCATCTTCCACACGAATGTGTTCGTTGATCCGCTGCATCAAAGATTCCATGGTGGAGGGCTGATGCATCGTGAGCGAATCTCGCAGTCTATGTCCGACTGGGAGACCCCTCTTGTATTGAGTGATCGCCAGATTGGTCGGGCAATCGAGGATCTCATTGTAAGTCTCCCAGTACTTCGCATTGTATGCCTTCAGTGAACTTCCAGGCTCCATCTTGACGCCCAGGAGATGGTCGACCTCCTTCGGCGTTCGTGTGTTGGTCTTGAATCTGGTGACGAAGGCTTCCGCTAGTTGTTGCCACCCCTCGATACTCCCCTCCGGGAGCCTCTCGAACCACTTCAAGCCCAGTTCTCCCAAGCTTGCTGGGAATATGAGGCACATCAAGGCGTCGTTCCGGCGGTGGCCAGCCATTACTTGCCGGTAATGACTCACATGCATGTACGGATCCGTCTTGCCGTCGTAGAGAGTAAACTTTGGTTGGTGGAATCCGGCAGGGAGTGGGGTGCTCTCAATCTCTGGGGACAATGGGGTGGCTGTAAGCCTCGCCAACTCTTTGTCCACCAGTGCTGGGGCTACGTTTCTGGGCGCCGGCATCATCACCTCTTCACTACAACGAACTGGGGCGCTTAGCCTCTGGAACGCCGGCACCCTCTCAGCCTCCCGACGGCGCGCTCTCTCCTCCAGCACGTCCCTGAGATCCCTGGAACGGGAAGAGGCAGAGTATTGCGACGCTGATGACGGGCGCGAGGGGCGATAGGTGCTGTCGCGAGTGATGGACCTGCCCTCTCGCTGGTCAGAGTCTCCGACCCCATAGTTCCGGGTGATGGAGATTGAATGAGTTCTCCTCTGGCGGCGACTGCCAGAACGAGGGGAGGGGGTGCGCTCACTGAGGTTGCCCTCTCCAGCAACACCCTTCCCCTTAACTTGGCGCTTCAGCAGCTCCATCTCCGCTGCCATCTTACGAATGAGGGCGTCTTGGTCCTTGAGTTTGTGCTCCAGGCGCTGCTCGCGGGACTCCCCCGGCGCCGGCGGCCCTCTGGACTCTGTGAACGATCTGAACTCCTCCCACGTTTGTCGCGCGCTCCTCGCGATGAAGTTTCTAGGCCCGCCATGGTTGGGACATTAGGAGGGCCTTCTCTCCTTCGGACATACTCCGGAGTCACACCATCGACGACGGACAACGGAACTTCGTCATTGTTAGCCATGGAAGATGATCGAAGAAGCTCGAAGAACAAGGGTTGAAAATTTAAGAATTCCCACAGACGGCGCCAATTGTACGGGGGCAAAATAACCTTAGCTCTCCGTACGCCTTGAACGTCAAGCTTCCGTCAACAGCGTCTGTCTCTGCAACACGAAAATGGTGAGCTGCCCGGCGGTGGTGTGCCGGAAAAACCCTCCGACGCTCAAGTTAGTTCACTGAGGAAGAAGATAATCAGAAGGGAGAGAGAATGCTCGTGAGAATGAATTCGCATACCTAACGTCGCCTCCCTCTATATCTAGGCTGCCCACGCAGCTCGAGATTGTGCGCGCACTACCTCTGCTGTCCTTCCCTGGACAGGTGGCAGTGCTCGCCTCTCACCACCCTTACACGTGTAAAGTTTGTCCTCACTCCAGTACATGCAGAACTGCCAACGGTATTGAGGCGTTCGTGGAGCAGATGTCCTCTCCGTCACACCACTGGCCCAGGTGGCACCCTTGACCGAGGTACCATGACCGGCCAAACACTTGTGGAAAATGCCATCACACAACCGTGCTACATACCGCCGGTTTGCGACTTGGAACCAGGCGAGATCTTAACTGCAAACGCCGAGCTACCCTCGACCGGTTCATCTCGATTGAGTCATTGTGAGGCATGCCGGCCTCCGACCGTTTCATCTCCAATCTCGGTCACGCGCAACAGCTTCGCCTTGGCTAGGCGGCTAATGGCGTGCCGGCCAGGCCGCAGCTTCGGCGTAGCCCGGTCAGTCCTTCTGCTCGGTTGCAACCTCCACTGTGGACTTCGCCCGAACAACTGGTCTCCAGTTCGGCCCTCAGGGGTAATCGGTTGACCTCGGTCAACCGAGCAAGGTAGATCGCTCGGTCGTTGCACTTGCCTATTTGCTCGGCGCCGCGTAGTCTGTAACGCCGGACGTTATTCTTGCTCGGCCGTACTATGAGATGGAAATCTCCCCTCTCATTCGCCATTGACTTTTTTTAGGAGAAAAAGCTTGATCAAGAGGTTGTTCTTGTCTGATTTCCCACAGACGGCGCCAATTGTACGGGAAAGAAATACACCTTCTCGTATAATCCTGTTGACCAAGTCTGCGCTCCTCCGTACGACGTCGTTCTACTACCTGAAAATACACACGTGAGCTAGCCGGCGGTGTGTGCCGGAAACCTCTCCGATGCCTAAGTCAGAAAGCTTGACAAATAGACAAAAGCTCTATGAATTCAGGGAGTAAAGTTGCATTACCACTTCAAAGGTGATATTGGTGAGCTTATGTAGGTTTCGCCCGGCACAGTCCTAGTAGGACTCTAACTTCTCCATCCAAAGAGTCCTCCAAGGATTCAAAACTCTTGGAAGATAATGTAACTCTTGGAAGATAATGTCTATCCTCCAACACACCCCTCACTGCATAAGCCAAGTGAGATGGCTTCATTATGGCCGAACTTCTTCACAACCGAAGTAACCAATAATCCGGACTTCACTTTTACCTCTCTTATCTCGGTTTCCCATGCCTCAACCGAGCTAACCCTAAGAGAGTTCAACCGGACTTGGACGTGACCAGGCCGAACTACCAAGTCCGAACCGGTATCAATATATGACCGACCTAGCATACAAGAACCGGTATAACTCCACGACCGGTCTACCAACTAGGACCGGACTAAATCAATACTTGCCGCAACCGAGGTACGCATGCCCATTCGGCAGCCGAACTGCCCATACTCCTTCCTTACTGGGTATCTTCCATTCTTGGGCTTACCTCGGCCCAACACCTAGCTTGGCCCAATTTATGAATATAAATTACCCTCTCATGTTTCATTAGTGTGAAAGGGACTTGCTTTGTTTTTGATTTTCCATTGATCACAAGTTTGACGAGAGTGACTATAATAGACAATAAGATTCAACTAATCAAAGAAGCAATTTGGAAAAGCACATTTGAGCTTGCTTGTTTGCTCCCACCATTTTGGCATGATGTGTGGTCAAAAGAATGTTTGGAAACAATTTTAAGGAGAGTTGAGGAATTTTGATTCCTTTGTAATAGTTTCTTGTGAAGGAAAACAAAGGTAAAATGAATCATGGTATCCAAACAAGATAAAGAACCAGTGAAACAAACACAAAAGGATATTGGGAACGACATGAAATTAAATAATTGCCAATGGCTAATGAGAATCCATTAGAAGCCATTTGGACCTTTGCAACATTAAATTACTTATAAAAAAATGGTGACTTATTACACAAGGCTTTCACTAGAATGGGATCGGATGAGAGGGAACAATAGGGACAATCATAATATAAAAATGGCAGTTCTAATTGAAAACTCTAGAAATCCTATATGTTGATTTGTGATTATGTACCAATTTTAAGCAGAATATAACAATCCCAATCAAACAATAAAAGACAAATCGACACAACGATTTTACGTGAAAAAACTACAATTGGACACCTCCAATTGTGATTAAAAAACCACGGGCAACAGTCACAAAACAATCCACTAAGAAGATTTAAAGGAATTACACAGGTATACTCTCAATTACCTAGCGAATCTACGCCTAATTGAACCAACCTCTATATGCCTCTTCCAACCCCGTCTTCACCTCGGAATTGTCTTTACGATGAGCCACTCCAGAATCCACCGAAGTTTCAGGATCGAATTCTTCAGAATCCACCGAAGAACAACTCTCTCTCTCTTGTATATAACAAACAAAACCTTTGATGTACTCTCTTTAAACCATGAGTTGAATACTCAATAAAATATCAAAGAAAACTAACAAAATATCCCCAGATATAAACCTTAAGAACCAAAAAGAAGATCTGGAGGAATTAATTTAGTTTTGAGAGAAAACCAACTACTTATAGAAAACAAAAGTAATCCTAGTTTTGAAAGAAAACCAACTTCTTAAAGAAAACAAAAGTAATCCTAGTTTTGAAAGAAAACCAACTTCTTATAGAAATCCTTGTCAACCGGAATTGCCAAGAATAAAACCTAACAATCTCCCCCTTTGGCAATGCCGTGACAAAACACACCTAATAAATAAAATCCTAATCACCCCAACCCATAACAGCCAACAAAAGCCAACTTCTATCTCAAGGTCATGATCTGCAAAACAGTTATTAGTGCCACAATCTCCAAAACAACTATTAGTGCCACAAGAGTATATGAAAAAAATAATAAACATATGACAAGATTATCTTGAAGCATGAGATGAAAAACATGAATAGATGCGACTTGGAGATATTAAGAACATGTAGTATGAAAACATGAACAACACCTTTTTGTCACGAATTGACAAAGGAAGCTCAATCAACTAAAGCATGATCATAAACCACACAAGCAATGATATGATGATGTAAATATCAGGAGTATGCAAGAATGCAAAGCAACATGCAAAACAACTAAAGCCAATCTTCCTTACCAAACAAATCAAAGTGATCATGCGAATAAACTTTTGTAACAAGAAACCAAACTCCCCCTCACTAAAAACAACCACACACACTGAAAACAGTGAACAAGAAAAAAATAACAAAAATAATATGGTGGAGCAAGTAAGAAATTTCAGATTTGTACCTTAAAACACACAAGATTATCCAAGAAGCACAATTACTTGAAAACACAATGTGCATAGCCTGTAGAAGATTCCTCATAAAAGAAAGTGATGCATTATGTGAAAAGCATAGATCCCATGATAAAAGTGTGTGTGTGACTCTTGGAATTCGACAAACACAAGATTCAAAGCTTAGTAGTGATATGAAAGCTGGACCTCCAACAAGAGAATCTAAGCACAACTAAGGAAAGTCAAATCACTAGAAATCAAGGGGTATTTGGTGAGTAAAGGCGGAGGCTCCCCCTCAATCAATGAATCCTTTATTTTTTTGTTTTTTTCACATCTTTTTCTTTTCTTTCTTTTGCACATAGTTTTTTTCTTTCTTTTGTACATCTTTTCTTTTCTTTCTTTTGCACACTTATTGGCGGCTGACACGCTCAAGAGTATGAAAACCGAACCAGAGAAACATGGATATAATAAGGATGGCCTGGTTGGTGACTCTGAGGTAGCCATTTCCTCATGCCTGGACTACAAAGAACAGAGAGGAAAGCCATGGAGATGCAAAAAGATGGAAGGTGGTTAAGAGACTCAACATCACCCATGATATGCTAGTATAGGTCAATTCCTTTAGAAAAGCAAAAGATACAATGCCAGAAGTCTATAGAAAAAAAATAATCACTAAGGCGGAAGACTCCGATATTTGCTAATTCAAGAATGTGTACAGAATGAGACATACTAATCAAAGAACACACACTTCAAAATGAGTAATGACCACAGAAAGCACACACATATTAACATGTAATGGTTATTCTCATCAATTCCAATATGCACCAAGGACTACTCAAAAATTTCAAGCTTGCAAAACCATACAAGAAAATCTTTTTGGGTTTTTTTTTTTTTTTTTTTTTTTTTTTTTTTTTTTTTCATTGAAAAAAACACACAGAGATCCAAAAAACTAAAAAGAGTAAACACATTAACAGAAGTCAAGTTTTCTCACCCAAATCTTTTTGGTCTTAACAAAATCAGGTCTAGCGGTCTTGGTAAGTGTCGTGGTGTTGTGAACACCCTCATGAATCTTGGTATTCCACCTAGATATGTAAGTCGAATTTCTACCCTTTTGAGGCACTCTCCCATGCAACTTATAACAATAAGGGCGAATATGACCATGCATACCACAATGATGACAAATAAAAACAGGGTGTACCTTCTTTTCTTTTACCTTACCAACTCTAGGAAGTTTGAAAAGTCCATCCTTATGTTGAATTTTTTGTTTTCCCTTTCCTTGAGTTCTTGTATCATGAGATGTGGAAGCACTCTGTTTTTGCTCTTTCTTACCATCAAAACCAATGCCACTCTTGTCAGAACAAATTTGTTGAGACCCAATGATATTGTCCAAAGTCTTTGATCCTTTGATCCAAAGACCAATGGTAGCCATAGCACACTTGAGTTCTTCCTCTTTCTTGATGATTAGCTCCTCCAAGGCAACTTGAGACATCTCGAGACTTTCAATCTTTTCTTCATATGTTGCATAGATTTGCTGTAGCTCATCCCTCTCTGTCTCACAAGTCAACAGTTTTGCACAAAGAACTTTTCGATCATCAGCTATCTTGATGGCATTAATCCTAGCCTCAGAAATCTCCTCCTTAAGTTTGACATTCTCACTTTCACATGCTTTGAGTTTCTTTGTGAGTTTGTCATTCAACTTGAATGAGTTAAGAGACTTCTTATACAACTTTTCATAAGCTTGCTCAAGCTCTTCATGATCACTCTCCGAGGATTCATCATCAGTGGTATTCTCAACTAACATCTTCGGAGACTCTGTTTGTCCTTCAGTTTCAAAAGCCGCCATGAAAGCAAGGAATTGCTTATGTCCCTCTTCGCCTTGATCTTCGTTGTCACTGTCATCTTCATCAGATTCTGATTCATCATCCCAAGTGATGACAAGGGCTTTTTTCTTCCTCAAACGAGTGGGGCATTCTGAAACAAAGTGGCCAAATCCTTGGCATTCATAGCATTGGACACTTTCAGAGTTCCCTTGTATCTTTCCTTTCTCCTTCTTGGCTATATGACTAATTTTGAGTTTATCTTTGCCTTTAGATTTATGAGTATGAGTAGATTCCAAAAGATTAGGATTCTTTTTCAAAAAGGATTTTTTAAATTGTTTAACAAAAGCAGTCATAATCTTGGAATCTATCTCACAATCCTCATCAGAATCCTCTACCACTTTATGAGCACTACTAAAAGTAAAATCTTTTTGTTTCTTTTTGAAATTTATATGTGCCTCATAAGTTTGGAGATTTCCAACCAACTGATCCAGCTTGAGGGTGTCAACATCTTGAGCCTCCTCAATTGCCGTAACTTTTGGTTGGAACCGATCGGGCAAGGATCTCAAAATTTTTCCCACAACTTTGGATTCTGGTATTTTTTTCACCTAAATTAAAGCTGGAATTAACAATGTCACTCAACTTCGCATAAAATTCATCAAAGGTCTCACTATCTTTCATTGAAAGGTTTTCGAAACTGGATGTGAGCCTTTGAAGTTTTGAGCATTTAACAGAAGGAGTGCCCTCATGAATAGTTTGTAAAATATCCCAAGCCTCTTTTGCGACTTCACAATTGCAAATCCGACTAAACTCTTCAGGTGTGACAGCGCAAAAGAGAGAATTGATAGCTTTACTATTCCAGCTACTATTTTAGTAATCAGTTGTGTCCCACTTATCAATTGGTTTGGAGAAAGTTACTCCATCAATAGTAATTGTTGGTTCAGTCCACCCATTCATGACGGATTGCCAAACTTTTTCATCAATAGATTTAAAAAAATCTCATTCGAGCTTTCCAAAAAGAATAGTTGGATCCGTCAAGTAGAGATGGTCGAACCATAGAATTTCCCTTACGAATTGTATCCATTATCACAAATCAAACAAGATCTCGTTCTAAAAGAATTTTTTTAAAAAAACTAGAACGACCCGCTCTGATACCAATTGAAAACTCTAGAAACCCTAGATGTTGATTTGTGATTATGTACCAATTTTAAGCAGAATATAACAATCCTAATCAAACAATAAAAGACAAATCGACACAACGATTTTACGTGGAAAAACCACAATTGGACACCTCCAACTGTGATTAAAAAATCACGGACAACAACCACAAAACAATCCACTAAGAAGATTTAAAGAAATTACACAGGTATACTCTCAATTACCTAGCGAATCCACGCCTAATTGAACTAACCTCTATGTGCCTCTTCCAACCCCGTCTTCACCTCGGAATTGTCTTTACGATGAGCCACTCCAGAATCCACCGAAGTTTAAGGCTCGAATTCTTCAGAATCCACCGAAGAACAACTCTCTCTCTCTCTTGTATATAACAAACAAAACCTTTGATGTACTCTCTTTAAATAATGAGTTGAATACTCAATAAAATATCAAAGAAAACTAACAAAATATCCCCAGATATAAACCTTAAGAACCAAAAAGAAGATCTGGAGGAATTAATTTAGTTTTGGGAGAAAACCAACTACTTATAGAAACAAAAGTAATCCTAGTTTTGAAAGAAAACCAACTTCTTAAAGAAAACAAAAGTAATCATAATTTTGAAAGAAAACCAACTTCTTATAGAAATCCTTGTCAACCGGGATTGCCAAGAATAAAACCTAACACTAATATATAAGGTTCTCGTCACTGCAAGATTTAGAAAGAGTCCTATATAAGTAACCTTAACTCGGCGTACGAAAATTGTTTCTAGTCACAAATGAGCAACCTTGCAATTGCACACCAAATTTTTTTTAGCAAAAATTTTTTTGTGGATATTTTTTTGTCCTTAGTAATTTTTTTTTTCATTTTTTTTTTAACTTTTAAGGTCCCTACTAGACTATAAGACCTTAAAATTTTTAAAAATAATATATATATACCAAATTTGAAAAAGTCAACTAAAGAGAAAAAGGCACAAAAAGTAGGCATTTTTTTGGTTCTTCCATCAACTTTTTTGGGATTTTCTCACACTTATTTAGATTTTAGTTCATTTTAGACTTAAATAACCTAAATTTTTTAACATAAATCTTTAAAATATATATTTTTTTTTTGAAAAAAAATTTGAGAAAAAAAAAAACATGTTGCTGTTTTACCAATTGCCAAACAGAGTTTATATGAGTTCAAAAAATACAGTCATAATATAGGTCTGTGATAGGAAAAATCTTAGGGAAAGTTACTAATTAGTGCATTTGTCAAAAAGTTATTACAGATTGGTAAAAAGTTTATATCTTTAATTAGTAATACTTATAAAATTTATCATTTATTTGTAATTTTTTTTTATAACCCTACTGTGCATT
This sequence comes from Camellia japonica, assembly GCA_030407325.1. Lineage (NCBI taxonomy): Eukaryota > Viridiplantae > Streptophyta > Magnoliopsida > Ericales > Theaceae > Camellia > Camellia japonica. The sequence continues at coordinate 96,255,986 of JAPPVO010000059.1, forward strand.
GAAATTTCTCCAGAATATTATTATCACAAATTTGTTCAAGAATATACCCTTTGTTGAGCAATCAAAAAATTATTGAGTATTTTTAGAATGTATTTATTGATTGATACGTTAGGTACTATCTCCTAAAATTTTACCACAAAATGATAAATCTGAACTTTACCAATATCAAATAATTGTCCATGGATTCCCTTGTTGTCAAATTTTTTTTTTTTTAACCATTGTTATCAAGTTGTCATGATAATTGTGGGATCAACCATAGGTATAGGTAACCACGGGGGGTGGTGGCTCAGTAGTAAAAGCATTGTCCTTCCCCAACAGAGAGTCAAGTTTGACTCTTGGGGGCACGAAATGGTGGATAATTTTCAGTAGTTCTCTACAGAGATTTTGCACTGTACTTCGATCGAAAATTAGCCGCATTGGGGGTGGTCGATGAACTCCACTGGTGCTTTAGTGGTAGGTCACTTCTTATGGGTTGGATTAAATCAAGTTGGCAACCGGCTATCTCGAGACCTGGGTCTACGAATACCAAGATGACATCTCAGAACATCCTTTTTTCGATTAAAAAAAACCATAGGTGTAGGTATTGGATATGGGTTAGGCCATTGTTTTGGTATCAGTTGTGTTACATTCTCACAAAAATGTCTCACAAAAGTACCTATTCATACATTCTGGCCGGTAAGAGTTTATTCACTTATTTTGTAGTGCTAAACTCTTACCTGTCAGAGTCTATGAAGGGATGCTTTTGTAGAAATTTTTTTTGGGAATGGATCATTTTCCTTTTTGGTATAGTAGAAAATGTATAAGACTCGGTCTCACATGTTTTATTATTAAACTAGCGTCTTTTGACATATTAGTTAAATGAAGAATTTAGTTTGTCTTCAGTTGAAAGTTGAACTGGACCAGACAGTTGAGGTCTCTGACTGATAAGAATCATTAAAAGGCAAACTTTTACCGGTAAGAGTTAAAGAAAACATGGTCAAGTTGAATTTTTTTAAAAACTCTTATCGATAAGAGTTTTCTGTTTAATAATTCTTACCGATCACCGACAAGCCATTCCCTTAAATAAAAATATTTGGTATCAAAATTAGAACCACAATACAAGTTCAAAACCTAGAGAGGGAATTACTTATGAGTTATATTGATAGGTGAATACAGTCGTCATGACTTGTTTAATGCAGTTTATTATAAATTAAAAATTAAAAATTATAAATTAGAAGTTAAAAGTACTTACCTCTAATTTGTAGATAATTAATTTTTTTAATTTATTTAAGTTATTTCTACCTAATAAGTTATAGAGAAAAGTTACACCAAACAGCTACATAAGTTGAACGATCTTGTATGAGACGAAATAAATGATCCTCCTGAGATTTCCATTTGGAAACCTAAAATTTAGGTGAAAATAATATTAATGTGAGAGAGTTGGGAGATTAGTGTGTGGACAGTTTGGTACATATATATACCATGGTTGAACTAGAAAGACAAGTGCCTGCATTCTTGCCGTCATTGCCCCTGTAAAGGTTTGTTAGGTATAATTTATTATAAATTAAAAATTAATAATAAAAAAGTAAAAGTAAAAAACAATTCAGTGTATTTAATTTTAATTTTTTAGAAATTAAGTTTTTTTTTCATATTTTTTATTTTTAATGAATATTTTTAAAATTTTAAATAATTTTTTTATTTTTTTATATGCACCTTACTTAGATATATCTAAATAGTAAAATATTTGTAAAAAAATATTTTAAAAAATTAATAAATAGTAAAATTTACTTATAAATATCATTTTGAGGAATGATGATCTATTTAATTCCAAGAATTTTTTTATAAACCAATTAATCCCATTAATTTTGGAAAGATATATTTAATATATTATTTGAAAATTAAATTTACGATTATACCCTTATTTGTATTATGTTTCGTTCTTTTTTCTTTTTTTTTTTTGTACTAGAAAGGTAAGGTACATAATCTATAATCTCTGATAATCAAATTTGGGATAAATTTTTGTATGAGAATTTTTTTTATTTGGAAAACATTTACAAAAGAGTACAAAAACGACTTGAAATATGAGATTTTTCAAACATTCCAAAAGATGTGAGATTCTTCAAACATTTTAAAAGGAGTACAAAAACTCTTTAATAAGTTTTGGATAAATGTATAATTTCAAACTGTAACACTCTAATGTAACATTCAAATGTAACACTCCAAAAAAAATCGTAGTGTATTTTTCTCAAACATAACAGTCCAATATAACACTCCAAAAAAATCTCCTTAGTGTAACACTCTAATATAACACACAAAAAAACTTTTTAGTATACTTTTTTCCAAATGTAACACTCTAATATAACATTTCAAAAAAATTTCTTAGTATAACACTTTAATGTAACACACAAAAAAAACTCTTCAGTATACTTTTTTCAGATGTAACACTCCAATATAACATTCTAAAAAAATTTCTTAGTGAAACACTCTAATGTAATACACAAAAAAATTCCTTAGTGTATTTTTCTCAAACGTAACATTCCAATGTAATACTCTAAAAAAACTCTGTAGCATATTTTTATCAAACGTAACACTTCAATGTAATACTACAAAAAAAAGATGTGGGATTCTTCAAATCATTCCAAAAGGATTTGGGATTCTTCAAACCATTTCAAAAGAAGTACAAAAATTCCTTAGTAAGTTTTGGATAAATGTATAATTTCAAACTGTGAGTGTTATGTTTAGAAAAAGTACACTAAAGAGTTTTTAGTGTTTTTGTGTGTGTTACATTGAAGTGTTACGTTTGGGATTACATTGATTGGAATGTTACATTTGAAAAAAATACACTAAGGAGTTTTTTTTAATGTTACGCCGTTATGTTTGGAAAAAATATACCAAGAAGTTTTTAGTGTGTTATATTAGAGTGTTACGTTAAAGTGTTACGTTTTTGTTCGGAATGTGATATTTGTTCCAAAATGAGGGAAAATCTAAAACTTCTTTGCTCAAATGTGTAATTTTACATTTGAAGAAACCCACTTTTATTCCTGAAAAATTAAACCCAAACATATAAGTAACTACTCTTTTGTGTAATTTTCATTTTAAAGAGACTTTTGGGTTCATAAGAAAAAAGGAAGGTTTAAATAGTTCACAATATCATATTTTGGGATTTATTAGAATTTCACCTTAAAAAATATACAAAAATACGAAAAATGTATTGAATTTTTTTTTTTTGTATTTTTGTATTTTTGGTATTTCGTAAATTTTTTAAAGATTTTTTTCACAAATATTATACTTTTTAAGTGTATTTATGTTAGGTGTGTCTAAATTTTTTTTAAAAAACTCTTAAAATATTAAAAAAATTCAGTGAAAACAAAAAAAAAAATACAAAAGACAAAAAAGTAGAATTTTTTGAAATATAAATTCTGCAAATTGAAACCAAACAGATTATTTCTTAACTTCTAATGGGTGTTTTGGGAAGTTGGTAAAAAACTGACTTTTTGACTTTTTTAACTTATTTTGTCTTTTTGTGAGTAAGTTATGTGAGAGATGATATGATCTAAAATGATAAAAAGCTGGAAACTGACTTTTTACCAGCTTCCCAAAAGATCATTTAAATAAGTATAATAAGTTATAAACAGAAGTTGTACTAAGGCTTCGTTTGAGAATAGACTATTTTAGTAACTTTTTAGCTTTTTGACTAAAATATGAAATAAAAAAATCTTGTATATTTGGAATGACTTTTTGATTTTTTACGAAAAGATTTGTAAAAAGTAAAGAGAAAATGAAAATTTTGACTTTTTAATATAAGTTATAGGCTTTTTAATTTTTTGACTTTTAGGCTAAAATTATTACTTTCTAAACGGCACCTAAATAGTTCAAATCAGCTATATCAAATAGTCTCTAAATCTATCACAATGAGTAATTTAGTGGTGTTTTTTTTAAAAAAAAAAAATACTAAAATTCAAATTTTTTTTCGAAGTACATAAAACAATGTTTTTAGTAGCCATGCTTTTTTACTTTCTTATTTAATTCAAATTCTCATGAAAATGTGATTACTAAAAAGTGATTAACAATTAAATTAAAATTTATTTTTTTATTCAAATTTTGATGAAAATGTGATTGGTAATAACATGTTTAACTATTATTATAAAAAGTATGGTTACTAAATAAGTTTGTAAGAACATTTTATTTATTACCCCTATGTTCATGTAGTTTGAAAGTGATTAGCAAAATAAAATTACATCACCACCATACTGTAAGATTAGTCAACAATTAAACTCCAACCCTTTTATATATCTACACACATATTTTTTATGAGGAACTTATCAGTGTGTTTGGTTTCAGTTTTCTTAATTTAATTTTTTAAAAATTGAGTTTTTTATTTTTCGTATTTTTTTATTTTATTTTTAGTGAATGATTTTTAAATTTTAAGTAATTTTTTTACTTTTTTAGATGCCCCTTACTTAAATATATCTAAATGGTAAAATATTTGTGAAAAAATATTTTAAAAAATTAATAAATACAAAAAAATATGAAAAATGTACTAAATTTATATATATATATATATATATATTTATATTTTTGCTATTTAGTGAATTTTTTTTTAAAAAAAAATTCACAAATATTATACTTTTTAAGTGTATTTATGTTAGGTGTATTTAAAAATTAAAAAAATTGCTTAAAATATTAAAAAAATTCATTGAAAACAAAAAAAATATAAAAAATAAAAAAATAGAATTTTCTAAAAAATATTTTTTGAAAATTAAAATCAAATAAGCTGTACAATCTTTCGAAAAGTAATCTGTTTCTTTTATTTTGAAATAAAATAAAAGAAAATTACCACAATAGATTAGTACCCGATCACTAAAAACACCAATAAAAAGTCAAATTGAAAACATCTAAATTTATGATTTGGCCCAAAATTCAAGCCTTAAGCCTCTGGCTACAAGTCAGGTAAGAGATCAATGAATACCCATATATAAACTATATATATATATACATATAGAATTTATATATGATATTTTATATAGAATTAAAGTATATATGAACAGAGGAGATGAATATCATATATAAACTACATACATAACAATAATGTGTGCAGAGAATCTACATGTATACCACCAGCATTAAGAATTAAGAATCAAAATGTAAGATTATTAAATTCTTGTTTTTATAGTCCCTTTTGAAGGAGAGCACATATATGATAGAACATGTGTTGGCACACAGCTAATCCAAACATGTCTCTAAAATTTTAGAATTTTGAAACTTTCCAGAGTAAGAGACAGGTATTTCCTGACAACCAACTGGTTAATTGGCTCCATTTAATTATGCAAGTAATGCTAAGAATACATAAATCAAACACAAATGAGATACAAATGTATCATAAAGGGGAGGTCTTACATCATGTTGGTATGGGCTCCACCTCTTGTGAGACATATCTGTCTCATTTTGTATTTGATCTTCTGTATACTTAGACTTGGGTCATGGTTGGTAGCTCGAAAGAGCTACCCCCGAATCCCCCGAATTTGCAGAAAACAGAAGAAGGAGAAGGAAGGAGGAGGAGGAGGAAGCCGAAGGACTGGAGGGGGCCAAATAAATCGGGGTGTGGAGGCGGAGGCGGAGAAGGAGGTAGAGGCAGAGGCAGAGGCAGTGGCAGTGGCTGCGACGGCGGGCGAGGAGCTCTTCCCTGCGACGGCGAGAAGCTCTTCCCTGTGACGAGCTCTTCTCTCCCTCTCCCTCTTTCTCTTTCTCTTTCTCCCCCTCTCTCTCTCCCTGTCCCTCTCCCTCTATCTCAGAGCTGCGTGAAGAAGAAGAAGAAAAAAATAAAATAAAAAAAAATAATGCCCAAAACGACGTCGTTTTGGGCATTAGGGGGATTAGGGAGGACATTTTTCGAGCTCTCAAACATTATCCCTTAGACTTACTGTAATTATGCTCCCAAGCTTTCTGTTTTGTTGTTGTTCTTTTGATTAAAAAAATAATTTATAAATAGAAAATATATACATATGCGTATGGTAGAGTTATGATCTTATCACTTTACAATAATAATATTCAAAAATATCACTAACACATTATTCTAATGAAAAAAAGTTCGTTCAAATTTTTCTAACAAATTAGGTTTAATGCCCCCATTTGGTAGCGCAAGTTAACGTATTTGGTTTATTAGTTAAAAAAATAATAATTAATGGTATTTAGTTATAATTTTAAATTATAACTTATATGGCTTTTTAAGTTTATTTAGCCTAAAAAAGTGAGATTTTCTCAAGTTACAATTTGTAACTTTTTTAGATTATTTAGAACCCTTAAAAAATATAAGGACATAAAAATAATTATCTTTTGACAACATTTGGATATTTGGATCATATATTTCATTTAAAAGCTGAAAATTACATGTTTTGAAGCTTTTTTTTTTGGAAAATATTTTAAATGCCTAATGTTGTTACGACCCAAACCCGCCCCTGTAGGTTTCGCATCGTAACCGGCCAGTAATCCGTGGATTACCGAAGGCCTCTGAACAGATTAGCAAATAATAAGGGGCTGCGGAAGCAATAATATAAAATAGACAATGTCCAATGAGCTGTGATAACGTACATGGGACAGAATATTTTAAATCTTAATTATATATATATAAGCATGCTAATCAAGAACACCAATATTTACAAAATATTTACAAAAGTGAACTTCCCAAGATCTGACTTTACAACAGTTACAGAGACTAGCATGAAAACAAAAACAGCCATGGCACTAGACTTCGATCGAAACCTCTTCGGGAGGCACAATGGTTGGCTGACAAAAACAGTACAGAAGGCCGTCAACTCTGGCCTTGGTCATGTGCCGGCTCACCTACATACATAACATAAACCGTGAGCGAAAGCCCAGTGAATAATAATAGAGTAAAGGGGTTATATGAATGATGTCCATTACAAGTTAGAATCCAGTATTTAAATCAGAACACAATCAGATTTCAAAACAGAATGGCTTCAGATATATACTCATGTTCATATTCAAATTTTGCATAAGTTCATACGTGGTACACCTATTAGCTATCATATCAGATTGGTCCAGAGACCCACATACATAGTTGGTACCAACAACCATAAAGGTCCATATTTTGCGTGCAAGTAGCCATGGTATTGTTATCCCTAGGCAGGGCCACGTGCAGATTGGCCGCGGTATTGTTACCCCCGGGCGAGGGCCACATGCAGATTGGCCGTGGTATTGTTACCCCCGGGCGAGAGCCACGTGAACTAAGGGTGCCACAAATACTTTTCAGAAAATTGGACATTTATTCAACATTCGTAAGATAGCATTTCAGAAAACAGATTATACCGTACCAGTCAGAAAATATATAGGTTAGACATAACTTTACAAAGTTATTACTCACAGTGGGCTTGGAGACAGACAGACAAACAGAGCAGATCGATCAGACAGGACGTGGCACGTGACCTACACGACACATAACAGATGCATACTTGAAACATATGTTCTAATTGTACAAAATTTACGTTATTAGTTCTTAGTGTGTTTCTAACCTCTTATCCTCATTAGAGAGTCTCAAACATGGCCTAGGAATGCTTAGGATGTAATGAGAATACAAAGATGCACTTAGAAACACTTTTCAAAATTTTGCTGAAACAGGGGTCCCGCTCGAGCGTGTACTTCTCCGCTCGAGCGGACATGCAGACAAAAAGGATCCGCTCGAGCGTGTATTACTCCGCTCGAGCGGACTGTAAACTACAGTAAAAGTACTGGATGCAAGAAATTCACGCTCGATAGGCGCTCGATACCCGCTCGAGCGTGAGACACAAGTACTCGCTCGAGCGTGAATTACCCCGCTCGAGCGGACTGTAAACATGTGAAAAGTACTGGATACACGAAATTCCCGCTCGAGCGTCACTTTCCCCCGCTCGAGCTGACTTCATGAACTCAGCGTGTACGCTCGAGCGTGGAGTTCCCCGCTCGAGCGTGAGTCCAAAATCTGAAATTTCTAGATTTGAACCTCAAACTCAAAACTCAACTTCAAAGCATCAAATTCGATCCTTTTGGGCTGATTTTCTGGAAAACTCTTGTAAACACATAGTATGACATGTTTTGAAGATCAATTTTGTAAAATCAAGCCCAAAGGTAAGTCAATTGAACACAATTTCAAGTACGAAACTTAAATGTATCATGCAAGAATCTCCTTAAAACCAAACCCTCCAAAACATGATCAAACTTGACAATTTGATGAACAATAAGATGTATGACCACAATGAGAGTGAAATTAACACATGCATGGAAGAAATCTTAGAATTCAAACCCAAAGCATGGAAATTTATGCATGCATGCATGAATTACTACTCAATTCAACACCTTAACCCAATTCCTAGCTTTAGACACTAATTAACCATGAACCATGCAAGAATTATTCTTAAGTTTACAATTGAAAGGGAAATCTCCTACCTTAAACCTTGAATTCCAAGTTTAGGGGCTCAAATTATGCAATTCTTCTACAATTCTTCAAGTTCCAAGCCAAAACTTTTGTTGAACTCAAATTTTTTCTCCTCTCTCACTCTCCTACGTTTTGTCTTGGTCCCAAAAATGGTTGAGGAAATGAATCAAAAGCTCCTAATCAAGATTGAACAAAGTGGCCCACTAAGGGGCAAAAATGTAATTACTAGCATTCACTAAATCTATGTTTTATCTAGCATTATTTAATCTAATTTAATCATTCCAAATCAAATTTGAATTAATCCTACCATAAAATCACATATATTCTAACTAGTCTAAAACACTAATCAATTTCGGAATCGGGCGCCGATAAGGCTTTCAATTCGCAGTTTAAAGTCAAAGACATGAACAGATCATTTTATGGCAACAGATAGAAACACATAAATAATGCAATACACATGCAAATAAATCCCAAATCCTTCCTAATCTACTCCAAGACATAATTAAGTGTGAATTAACATTAATCAGGGGTCGGGATCATTACAAATGTATACTTCATTATCCTTATATCCAACCATCGCTTTTGTCCAACGTTCATATTTCATATTTAAAATTATTCACATCAAGACAATGAGAATAATTAAGTAAAAATTGGCGATAATTGCCATTTGATATTAATACATAGTTAAATACAAAATTCATTGTTAAAGTTATCGTTCTTATGGAGAAAAAATCAAAGTTTTGTCAAAAATAAGAGGACTGTAATTTCATTTTTAGTGAAAAGAGGTTAATGAAATTTTCCTCTTTTTCTTGTCAAATAGGAAACCCATAAGTGCTTTAATCTCTCAACCTTAATGATGTCCCATGTCCTAAAAGAACTTTGTACTTCATTATTATTATGATCACTTTGATTGAAGTGGAATTTGCAAATAGTACCACACACTAAAACTTTAGAGAGGATTCCTTGAAAGTACTATAAAAATCATACAAGAAATGAATGTTTCCATTAATCAATGCCCTTTTTCATAGTGTTTGAAAGTAGAAAAAAAAAAAAAGGAAAATGCCTGAGGCCTCGAATCTGAGGCCTCGAATTTGCCTCGAATCCCAATTTTTATTTTTTTTCTTCTTTTCTTTTAATTTAAGACAGTTAGTTTGGTTTTTTTTTTTTTTTTTCTTTTCTTTTTGCAAGAATAGTTTATGTATAGGGATGTGCTAAAAAATTAGATATTCTGCAAGTGAGTTGGGTTGGACTGATTGAATGATAAAATTGACTGATTAATTTTTTTTGTTTTATTTTATTTTATTTATTGGGCTGTGTTATTTTTTTTTATTTTTTTTTAAAGGTAGTCATATGTAGAAGTGTGCCAAAAAATTAGACATCCCGCACCAACTCATCATACAAAATTATATAGAATTAACAAATTTTAACCAGCAGTGATCAATCAATTGACTGATCAAAAATTGACTGATCAATTTATTAATTTTATATATTTTTATACAATGAGCTGGTGCGAAATATTTAATTTTTTTGGTACATCCCTACAAATAACCACCTTAAAAAAATAAAATAAACAAAAAAAATAACACACAAAGTCAAAAAAAGAAAAAAAAAAAAAGAAAAAGGAAGCACTTTCGAGGCAAATTCGAGCCCTCGAATTCGAGGCCTCTATCACTGCCGAAAGAAAAAAAGTAGTGGACATGTTTTGCTTATTCTGGGAAGTAAGTTAAAAGTTAATTTTTTTTTATTTAATTTTTTTTAAAAAAATGTATAAAAAAATAAAGAGGTGATATAATTTAAAAAAATTTAAAAAACTAACTTCTTGACTTTTAACTAAATTGTCAAAATATATGTATGTAAGGTACTAAGAATTCAAATGCAGAAAAATATTAATAAAAGTAGTGCGCGGTTTAAATTTTAATTTATATTAGTGGAGTTCTAGATTATATATTTCTTTTTTTTGTTGTTGATATTTTTGTATTTGAATTCTTGATTCTTAGCATTATTGATTCAGTCAATAATACTATAACAATTACATTTTTATATCATATGAGTTATCATTACTATATTGGTTTAGTAGGTCTCATCATTTATGTATTATATGAACCGGTGCAATGCACAACGCTCTAAACAAATAATTAAAAATAATTTTAAAATCAAATAATAACATAAAATTTATTTAAAATGTATAGTAAAATAATTTAGAATGAATTAAATTTTAATCATTTTATTAGAATATATATTGCAGTTGTTATGTCATTAATTGTATATTCTAAGTTCACCATAAGAAATAGATGTTATAATTTAATTGGTAAAGATGAAAAAAATAAAATAAATTACAAAAAATATATTTATGATAAAATAAAAATACATTTTTTTTATTTATAATTTTTTAGTTTTAGTTTATTCTATGTTAAAGTTTGTCTAATTATATATAGTTAAAAATTTCATTCATAGTTTTTATTAAAATATTTTTAAATTACAAATAAATAAATTTTATTTGGACTATTCTTTTAAATCTCAAATTAGATGCAATCTAGATATGGTTAAAATTTTATTTTTAATTTTCCATCTAAAAAAGTTTAAATTAAAAAAAAAAATTTAGATCGACCAGCACTTTTATACCATGTATATCTTATGCTAATGCAGAAGTAACAACTCATATGATAAATCAAATATGATATTAAAAACTATGATTAATGTAAAAATGAGTTTGGATTTGCAAAAATTTCCACAAGTGAAGTTGGCATATTGCAGGACCAATCTGTACTCATTTCAGTTATTTGAACTATTCATCTCATATGACAAGTTGAAAAAAATATGTATACAAAAATGAGTTGATCAAATATAAAATAATCATATAATCAAATCACACACACATATATATATATATATATATGTATATATATATTATGACAAATAGACGATCGATTCATGAAAACATGTATTTTGTATAGATAAAAATGATCTGATGGTATGACAATCGATATTGAATCAACTTGTTTTTTTTGTATCAATAATTTTCTCAATCGATTATATGAGATGAACAATTTAAGTCATCAAAATGGATCCAAAGTAATCCTACAATGAGTCAGTTTCATTGTGAAGTTGAGCTTTTCAATTTTAATAAAAAAAAAAATTCCCATACAAAAGTATGTTCATCAATGTGATGGTAACTTTATGGTGGTGTTGGTGCGTGAGTGATGGGATGATGGTGGTATCTCTGTCATCAAAGCATGGTGCACACAAAAACAGCGACATATTTGATTTGTATCCGTTGCTTTTAAATTTTAAAAATGCTTTTTCCCCCTTCTTTTTTAATTAATACTGTTCGTAAAATGTGCCAAAAGCAATACTACAAATTATTACTTCCACAAACATTGTTCTATGCTTCTAATTGTTTAAAAATAATATAATATACCTATATAATTTTCACCTTAATTCAATTTTCTTTTAGAAATTACGTTGAAATATGATGTTTTATCTTGTAAAAAATTATGTGTTTAGAAAAAATTACTTGAAAAAATATCCATCATTTGAATATATGTTATAAAATTAAACTTGATCTATTGTGAACCACACTCTGGATAATCTAATCCAAAACATTTCAAATTTTGAATATTTTTTAGATATTTTTCTAAATACTTAATATTTTAGCTTAGTTTGTCATTATTTAGGAAGTTGGAAATGAAAATTTGGGGTAAAAGATTTGAAGGTCTTCTTATATTATATATTTTTTCCCGTAATTTTTTTTTATCCTTAATGCTTTGGAAATTTGAGTTCCATTTATGTAGTGTTTGGTCTGTTGGAAAGAAGTGAAATAATCATTTCTTAGTTTTTTCACAAAATAATTATTTTCTTATGATAATGAATGATAATTTCATTTGCAATATACATTTTTTATATTTTTTTTCAATGAACCAAACGTAAAAATATACATTATGTTAAAATGATACTAGCATATTGTCACGACCCAAACCCGGCCCTATGGGTTTAGCACCGTAACCGGCCAGTAATCCGAGATTACCGAAGGCCTGCTGAACAGTAATACAGTTAAACAGAGTACAGGGCCTGGCGGAAGCCAATACAGTAAATAACTAGTGTCCATTGAGCTGTGAAAATCTGTATGCCAAAAACGTTTTTATGCATTCATACAGTTCAAACGGTACAGTCTATACAAATATATACAACCATTCAGTATGGGGATCAAATCCCTCGGTAACAGTACAGTGAAACAGTAGACAGTCTATACAGTAGTACAAAACAGTAGGGAGACAGGTGGGGGAAGCAAAAACACCCCAAGCCATAGCATGGCAACTCGGAACCTCGCAGTGAGGCACATAGGCTGGCTTGACAAAACTGGGGACCAACCCACGCTCCTAGCTCCGGTCTGGTTGCTGAGAACCTACATATATATATAAACAGTGAGCTAAAGCCCAGTGAATAACATAATGTGTAAGGAGGTTACGAATGAATGTCCTTTCAGTAATGAAATCAATTCATTATACAGTAGTTCAATCTTTCAGTATTTCAGTCGATCAGTATTTCAATCAATCAGTCATATGTGGTACATCCATTAGCCTATAAACAGTAGGTCCAAAAGGACCGGGCCTTAGTCACGACCCAACAATAATGATGGCCATCAATCGATAAACGATATGGTTTCACAAGGAAACCGACAGAGCTCTGTAACAGTCAATAACAGTGGGTGCCAAGGATGCCACAATACAATTGGAAATACAGGACATACATTCATTCAATAAACAATATCAGTTCAATAAACAGTTCAGTTCAGTATTCAAAATATAACCATTTTGAACATATCTTTACACAATCTGTTACTCACAGAGATTGGGCTAATAGCAGCTAGAGCGCGTCCCCGAGAGCCAACCCTAAACAGTTAACAAATAGAACACACACTAAGTTCACAGTCGGAAGGATGATAATTAAATCCCTAAATTTCCTCGGTGTGGTTCTATGTCTAAATCCTCATTAAGATGCCTTAAACTAGGTCTAAGGATGCCTAGGATAGGATGAGGATGCAAAAATACAGTTGGAAGGCATTTTTCAAAAGTTGCTGAAAACAGGGGTCTCGCTCGAGCGAGCCTTCCTTCGCTCGAGCGAGGTTGCAAAATCAAAGGCTTCGCTCGAGCGAACATTCCTTCGCTCGAGCGGTCGGATGAAACAGTAAAAGTGCTGGATGCTCGATTTTTACGCGCGATACCACGCTCGATGCTCGCTCGAGCGGAGCCCTGAATAAAGGTGCTCGCTCGAGCGAGGAATCCTTCGCTCGAGCGAAGAAGTTCCAGATTTGCCTTCCAAGCTCAAACCAAGCATTCACAACTCAATTCTCGACCTCTTGGGCCCAAATTCTGGAAAATACATCCCAAAACAATGAATAACAAGTTTCAAAAGCCAATTTGTACATGCAAGGGCCAAGAGTTGGTCAATTAAAGCCATTTTTCAAACCCATTTCAAGAACAATCTCAAAACATGCAATGCATGAACTTTAAACCAAAATCAAGGTTCAAATCTTGCTCTAATGAGCTCAATAGTTGGAAAACAAAATGAAAACATAGACTTTGATAGAAATATCAGCATGCATGTACAATCCATCATGAATTCCACTACAAAATGCACCAAAATGGCCATGCATGCATGAATTCAAGCATAATTCAACTTCTATGCACTAAATCATGGCTTAATCCTACAATGGAGCATGAACCATGCAAGATGAAGCTTAAAGACAACAAGAAGACAATGATTTCCTTACCTAAATCTTGTATTCAAGGTGTGAGAGTTCAATTTTGCCAATTTCCTACAAGTTCTTCAAGTAATGTCCTCAGGATTAAGTCAAAACTCTCACTCTCTCTCCAAACCTCCTCTATGGTCGGCTATAAGTGAAGGAAATGGCTGATCAAATGTTGTGTTTTGAGTGTAAGGCTCAAACAATAATAAGAATAAACAAAAGCCACTCAATGGCAATACGGTAATTACGTCAAACTCTTTAATTAGCTCATTTTAATCTAATTTAATCATTCCAAATCGATTTTCAATTAAATATACCATAAAACCACATAAATTATGGTAATCATGAAACACTAAACAATTTTCAGTTTGGTCGCCGATAAGGCCTTCAATTTGCAGTTTAATGCATAAGACGAGAACAGATAATCCATCAATCAAACAAATGCAATATGCAATTCAATAAACAAACTTATTCAATTTCAGTTTCGATTTCAATCAGTTTAATCAGTACTTCAGTTAATTCAATTATCAGTCATTATCAGCTCAATTTGGCAGTAACCAGTAACTAATTCAGTAGTTTAACGGTAATCAGTGGCTAATTCAGTAAGAATCAGTAATTAATCGGTAATCAGTATGAGGGTTGTTACACATATCACCCGTGCTATGCCCAGATTGTGTTTACAATTATCTATATATATGAATTGTGATTTTTAAATTTTTTTTTTTTTTTTACATGTCTTCTTTTTTTCCTTTTTATATTATATTAAAGTTTAATATTTTGATAATAATCATATGTGTTGGACTTTTCAAGAAATTAAAATGTCTTTTTTTTTATTATATTATATTAAAGTTTAATATTTTGATAATAATTATATGTGTTGGACTTTTCAAGAAATTTTTTTTATGCTTGTTCTTAATGCATTAAAGTATTATTATGAGGGATAATAATCGTATGTGTTGGAACTTTTCAAAGAATTCATGTGTGTTAAGTTTCAAAGAATTTTTTTTATGCTTGCTCTTAATGCATTAAAGTGTTATTATGAGGGTAAGATTAGAGAGTTGAGAGAAGTTACTAAATGCTAAGATTTTTTTTTTTAAAATCAAAAAATCAAGAAATTTAGATTGGGAGATTGAAACTCCCACAATGCTTGGGGTTAAAAACCCCATTTTGCTTAATATATAGTATAGATTTCCATTCATTTCATTCCAATAAACTAATGGTGATACTACATGCATTAATTAATACACACACTAGTGTACCAACTAGTGTTATGTCATTATTACTGACTCCACTTATTATATAAATTATAAATAACCAAAATCTCTAAAATTATGCCACATCATATATTAATATACTAATTAATGCATTAATTAATACATATAATATTATTCATAAACTAAACACAACATTAAATTTTATAAGTCTAAAAAAGGGTATGGCAAACCTAGTAGAAACTAATTAATACTTTAATGCTTCCTCAATAAATGCTATGGTGCAAAGAAAGTAGAAGGGGTTACCTAAACTTGTTGCCTTCTATATATAACCTATAACCCATCTAATTTAATTAATTTTTTTTATATTATTTATGGTTAGGCCTTTGGAGTTTTTTTTTTTTTTTTTTTTTTTTTCTTTTTTTGATCAGCAGTTAGGCCTTCGGAGTTAAGTATACATCTTTCTTTCCTATCCCTTTGTTGATTTTTCTATGGAATACATTTTTGAACCATTGATTAATAATGAATAAAAAATCATATGTAGAGAAAAAAAAAATGAAGTGATTTTTTCATAAAAATAAAATATTTTTTGTAATCTTAATTATTACTTGAACGGATTATACTTTTTACTGTAATTGATTCTACTTATTACGCATTGTGATCAAATAATTAAATCTGCTTATAACTATAATTGATATAATAATTCTATTTTCAAATTTTTAAGTACACAATACATGAAAACCGTTGTTAATGGATTGTAGCTGGACCTCTCTATTCCTATCAACCAAACATAGAGTGTAGATTTGCCTACCAAACAGATAGTGTATGCATAAGTTGTTGCACAAATTGTATAATTAAATAAAACCAACCAGATTCATATATAATAACTTAATTTACAGAATAAGAACTCATGCTAAAAATTATAATTAGATGAACAGAAATACATAATAAGAAGAAGAGAAATCAAATCGAAGCCTATGTGATATCGCAATCTTCTTAAAATAGATTCACCATCTTACCGTGAGTGCTGGAGGTATGTCGGCGTCTGTCTCCCAAGATACGACGGTTTAGACAAGCTAACGCAGAAGCACCTTCTGTTTAACTCCGGCGAATTAACAATGGCAGTACTCTCTCACACATAAAGAAAAATATAAGAACAGACTGATTATATAATATGGAAGTCAAAAATTCTGTGTTGACAACCAAAGAAGTTGATTTTTATTTATACACAAAGAGGGAGAGAGGAGGAGCCTCTCAGCCATAAAGGGTGGCAACAAATGCAATTAAAACTGATGAGACAATTAGTGTATAAGTTATACACTCTATATACACATGTATGTATATTTGTAGCCACCTAACAGACTCGGCCCAAAAAAAATTAGGCTAATGGGCCACCAATCCAGCCCAGCCCAATCTAACCCATTCTAACAAGCCTCAAGTCCCAAGATCCACGGTCTACGACCCATAACCTATGGATCACGGACCCGGACCCGGCCCAGCCCGAGCTAGTGGCGCATGTGGCAAATTTTGCATAACCACCTTGGACCATAGTTTTGGTCCAAACTCATCCTTGAAGCATCCATTCTTCTCTTCCTTGGGAAAATTTGGATACCCTAAAAGGTTCATACCCTTATCAAAATCTTGAGATTTAAATATCTATCAAAGCTTTCCTCTCAATGTGAGATTGGTAATTATACACAATTCCCAATATCTCATTCATGATGCCAACTTTATGAGACAATTTCACATTCAATTTTTAATGGTTTTTGGTCATTCCTTTTGTGGTGTAAAGATCTTGTTACAAATAATCTAAACCTATTTAATCTCACCTCAACCAATGGTTGGGACCTACTTTAATTTCACATTAAAGTCACCATATAACTATTTTTTTCCAACAATCCCCCAAATGAATAAAAATTGACCGAATGCAGAAAACGGACAACATTTACAACAAAGACTTGGAAAAAGAGCACACAAACTAACCCTACATTAGAAAAGGTAACTGTTGGCCTTGAACCTTTCGTAGTGAAAGCCTATCAGATTTACTAGTTGACCAGTGAACGTGATGTCTTGAAATGTTCTGTCGTTTGTGTAAACCGAGGCAATAGACCTCACACAGGAGTTAGTTTAATCATTGTTCTTGTTCTCACTAGTGTGACCGGTATGGCCCTGGAACATTAGTCTGGTTCAATGAGTGTTTTTAAAGAATTTGGCCTTACCAATTCTTAAAAAAGCGGCCCCACTTTGCATTCACATAGATGACTTATATAAGGTATCTTATTATACTACAGTTGATTATTCATATCACTTAGGTCATTAAAAGCATTAGCTTAACCTTCCACATCCACATGGTATCACTGTACAAAGGAATGGGCAAGATGATTTACCTCTTCAGTGACTCACCCATTACACGAAATTAGGTTGTCCATTTGAACCTAGATCTTGGTATTTCCAGTCAATTAGGTTGGGTTTTCCGTTCTGGTAACATTACTAAAGGCCTTAACCCCTTTCCTCTTGACGACATTTCTACTAACTCTCGAGTAAACCCTTTGGTTAGCGGGTCCACAATGTTGTCCTTAGACTTTATATAATCTAGAGAGACAACTCCATTAGAGAGTAATTGTTGTATAGAATTATGTGTACGACGTATATGTCTAGATTTTTCATTATATATATTACTCTGTGCCTGTCCAATCGCTGATTGGCTATCACAATGAATACGAATAGCTGGCACAAGTTTCGACCAACGTGGAATATCTTCAACGAATTGGCAAAGCCATTCAGCTTCTTTAATTGCTTTATCCAAAGCAATAAACTTAGATTCTATCTTTGATCTCAATACATATGTTTGCTTAGAAGATTTCCAAGATACGACTGCCCCCCCAAGGGTAAACACATAATTACTAGTGGATTTGGAGCTTTTTATATCAAATGTCCAATTAGCATCATTATACCCTTCTAAGACCGTTGGGTATCTAGTATAATGCAGCCCATGATCCCAAGTAGCGGAGATAACCCAACACCTGCATAATGCCCTTCTAATGAGTAGCATTATGATTACTTGTGTATCTATTATGCCTGCTAACAGAGTAAACTATATTTGGTCTTGTACAACTCATCAGATACATCAAACTCCTAATGACCCAAGAATATTCTTGGTCAAGTGTAAACTCAAGTCTACCGGTGTCCCAGACACACTCATATCTGATTTACCAAATTTCTCAAGTATCTTATCAACATAGTGAGATTGAGAAAGTACAATATCACCAGATGTTCTGGTAATCTTAATACCCAGAATCACATTTGCAAGGCCTATCTTTCATATCAAACTTAGAGTTTAACAATCTCTTGGTAGTTCTATTCATTTCATTATTACTACCAACAATGAGTATGTCATTAACGTATAGACACAAAATGACATAACATTTGTTAGCGTGTTTGACATATACGCACTTGTCACACTCATTGATTCTAAACTCATTTGACAACATAGCATTGCCAAACTTCTTATGCCATTGTTTAGGAGCTTAGTTCAAACCATACAATGATTTGACAAGCTTACAGGTTTTCTTATTTTGTCCTGGAGCTAAAAACCCATCAGGTTGCTCTATGTAGATTTCTTCATCTAAATCTCTATTTAAGAAAGCTATCTTTACATCTATCTGATGTATCACTAGACTACGTAAAGCTGCTATCGCAATCACTATGCGAATAGATGTAATCATTGTCACAGGTGAATACGTATCAAAGTAATCCAGGCCTTCTCGTTGCCTATATCCTTTGATAACTAGCCTAGCTTTATATTTATCTATTGACCCATCTGCTTTCATTTTTCTCCTCAAGATCCACTTACTCCTTAAGACCTTACTACCTGGGGGTAGATCAACCAACTCCCAAGTATGGTTTTGTAAGATGGAGTCAATTTCATTCTTAATCGCTTCTTTCCACAAAAGATTTTCAAGTGAAGTCACAGTTTCATGAAAAGTTCGAGATTCTCTCTGTAACATATAAGTCAAGAAGTCTAGGCCAAAGGATTTGGAAGTCTTACCCTTTTTAGTATTTCTTGGTTTATCTACTTTCTCATCTTGACCATTATCACTAGGATCATCTTCAAGTTTCTTTTCAAAACTTTGATCATCTCCTCAGGTTCGACTAGGAAACACATCCTCAAAGAAGGACGCATTCCTTGACTCCATAATGGTATTCTTGTGTATATCTGAAATATCAAACTTGTGCACAATAAACCTATATATACTACTATTCTGTGCATAACCAATGATATACAATCCACGATTTTTGGACTTATCCTAACCCGCTTAGGTGTAGGTACCACCACTTTTGCAAGATAATTGACAAATTTGAAAATAATATGAATTTGAAAATCTTAAATGTTAGGTTTAATTTCACTTTTATCTTTTAAACTATCATTTTTTTTTTTCATTTTGTCATTGTACTATCAATTTTTGTGGTTAATTTCACTTTTATTCCTTAAACTATCACCATTTCCCCCTGCCCCCCATTTCATCCCTTCAGTATTGAGAAACAAGTTATTTAAATTTATTGATTTTAATCTTACAATGGCATGATAAGATAATTGAGCCTTATATGATTGAATTTGTGATAAATTAAAATTGACACTTGACATATCATATCATTATAAATAAAATTACGAGACTCTTAAGTCTCAATCATTTTTTAATAAAAAATTTCAAAACAAATTTTCATACATAACACAAACAAAAATAAAAGCACAACCTAAATGTTGGGCTATATGTACATATATATATATATTATCGTAAATAAAAAAATTAGACATTCTCATAATATTATTTAAAATTGTCTATATGGTATTCCTAACGAATAATAGATGGAGTTGTGTTACATCCCTCATTTCATCACCCTTAATTACACTTCTAATGAGGTAGCAAACAATTTTGAAAGGAGAGAGAAGAGTTTGAAGAAAGTTGCTGGTTGGTATTATTTGTCACTTCATTAGAGGCGCAATTGGGTTGATGAAATGGGGGATGAGACATTTCTCTAATAAATTACAACACACAAGTTTATCATTGTTGATCTTGTAACTATTTAATAAAGATAAGTCGGCATATTATTTTTTTGGCTATAATTATCATAAATAAATAAATAAAATTCAAAATATCATATTGCATTGTCTAAAATCACAACACTACTACAAAATTTCAAAAAAAAAATTCAAAAATTTACTCATAATTTAAATTGTGTGGATGAGATTTATTCTAAACAATACCCACAATACGATAATTTTTCATCTACACTACACATTTTAACAATTTTCATAGTTAATAAATCTAGGACAGTGACATTAATCAGATACACATGTTTGTGGTGTGCTATATAAACACACTTTTTATAAAAAAAAAATTTTAATTCTCCTAATACGTTACTATTGTGAGTCAACATGACCAATATGAAATATTTTTTTTTTATTTAAAAAAAAAGTAACATTAAAGTTGCCTGAAATAATAAATACATTAAAATTGTGTGTATCCTTTACGTAAGATGCAAGTATTTCATTATTGAATAATGCTTGGGACCCCCTTTTGGGGGTCACCTCCTCACCCCCTTTGCCACGTGGCGGGTGGTGATTGGAGGAGCAGGAAAAAAAAGAAAAAGAAAAAGAAAAGAGGACCAATGAGAGAGAGAGGGGGTCAAAGGGGGTGGGGGGAAAAGGGGGGATGAATCATTGTTGTTCATTATTATTGAACAAGTTTGAGCACTTCAAATAAATGGTGGAATTTCCAATAAAAAGATTCCCTTTCTCAGTCATACTCTCCCACTCAAATTAATATCTAGAAAAAAGCAATTTTACAACCATTAATCCGAAAATAATAAATGACAGGAAAATATTAGGTGCAGAAAAATATTTGAGACTTCTAAATTTTTTTATAATTTTATTTATAATGATATTAAGATATGTATTAATTTTTAATTTATTATACATCTCATTTTTAAAGGTTTAATTCCCTTGTTACATCATTATAAGTGAATTTATAGATAAAATATATAGGTTAGTAACCTCACTCATTAGGAGCACATACATCAAACATGTCTCACGAAGGAAGATGTGGTGTGGTTGCTGTGTGTGTAATGAGACTTATTCTGAACCTTAGACCATCTCCAACGGTGAATCAAACCCAGCACCAGATTTAAATTTTGATGAAAAAGTCCCTTTTTCATGCTCCAATCGTTGCACCAGATTGATATCAAAATGAGATTTCAGCAAAAAAATCATCAAACTGAGAACGAGACACAGATTTGGTGAAATCACTGTTACTGACCGTTGAAAGAGGGACACCGGTCAACCAACCGGTTGCTCGGCCGGTTGACCAACCGGTCGCCCGGTTCTCTTTGAAATACATGGGTTCAAACCGGTCAAAAACAATTCAAACAGTTTAAAAAAAAAAAAAAAAAAAATTTGCCTTTGCCGGTCGACCGGTTGGTCAACCGGCCGGTCGACCACCTCCCCAATTTCACTTTGATGCTCACCGTTGGAGCGCCTCATATCAAATTGAGAAAATCGTCCTTTTCTTCTTCAAATTTGATGAAAAAAAAAGTGCAGCGTTGGAGATGCTCTTAGTCATTCACTTTTTAAAATATGTTGAGTAGAATATTTTTGAAAAAATTAAATTGATCAGATTTAGTAACCCTAAAATCAAACCATATTTGTATCTGTAAAAGTAAACAATAGGTGTAATTTTAAGTATAAAGCTGAATACAAATTTGGTTTGATTATAGGGTTATCACCAGTGGCGGAGGGAGTGAAGGCCCAAGGGATCACATGCCCCCTGAATTTTAGGATTTTTTTAAAAAAATTTTGCAAACATAAAAAAAATATTTTAAATAAAAAAAAATTACAAAAATATTATTATAGTGAAATGTTAATGATATTTTAAAAATTATGAGAACAATAATAGTTATTTTAATTGAAAATGAAAAGACTACTATAAATTATATTATCTATGAAATTTTTTGAATATAATGGTGATGTCATTATTATTGATATGCAAGTACAAGTAATCTCACTATAAAGATATGAAATTTATTATATTGTTAGTTACATTTGACATGTGAGGTTCACTCTCTAAGTGTTTATGTACTATTAGTTAGTGATATCACATATCAATAATGACGTGGTATTACTATTATATTAAATTTTTAATCAAATTTTGTATAAAATTTTTTTATCATTATATAATTTATTTTAAGACTTATATCTATATTTTTTTTGTATTGTCCATAATTCACTAGTTACAAATAACACTATTTTTTTAATGTTTCTTGAAATCAATCGTAAAAATTTACGTGAAATATTTTTGTAAAAATTTTTGATATTATAATTAATAAGTACCCCATCTAATTTAATTTTCTGACTCTGCTACTGATTATCACTATCTAATTAACTTAATTTTTATAGAGAGATTCTATTCAATATTTCTTAAAAAGTGAATGATTCACATCATCGAGGTGTGACCCAGAGTAGGCCCTACTGCGCTTACAGCGGTGACCACTCAGCAAAAAGCACAACAGTTACCTTACATCTCATAAAGGATGAGTCTCATATTATGTGAACTCTATTTTTTGTGAGACATTTGTATTTTATTGTGTATTTGATTTTAGATTTATTAATAAATCACAACAATGTTCTAATGCACCTAAGTTTTTTTTTTTTTTTTTTAACAAAGAATATTTGTAATTGGATTCTCATAATCTTCAGTGTTTGGGATGGATTATAAAATAGTCAATAAAATAAAATATCACATCATATTATTTTTTTTTATTTTTTTACATGCAATTTTATAAAAAAAATCAAATAATTAATTAAAATATTCTATTCACGAACGGAAAGTGTCCTTAAGCAAACCGGGAAAATGGGCCAATAGAGCGAGTTCAATCCTTTAACATACTCTGACAAGTATGACAAAAACCCACAAAACTTCTTTTTCGAATTTGTTACTTAACAAATATTTTATCTTGTAATGAACAATGGCCACATTAGATTATAAATTTTTTTTTATCAATTTTGTTATTATAATTCTAAGGAAAATATTTGGGAATACCTCTCACACCTTCAAAGTGATTCTTACCCTTCTATATATGTATAGGATTTATTCATATATGTGTGGAGTTCACACTATGAGTGGTCTAAATTTGTAAAGATCTTGTGAGAGTGATGATCTTAATCATTGCTCTAATTTAATTACATCTTTACTTTAAATTTTTTTATATTATTTCAATTTATTCTAATAGAGAGACTATTTAGAAATTGAATATTATCAATTGAATTAAAACTAAGAGACAAAATAATTTATTCCTTTTTTTCAAAGTGATTAAAGGATTAATATTTAGGCCAAGTTTGACATATTGAAAAAAAGTCAAAAAGTCAAAAAGTTAAAAAGTTACTTAAAAAGTTAAAAAGTTAACACTATTCACCAAAAGTCAACAATTACGGCTGCACAACTCCCAATCCTAATTTTTCTCTACAAATCAATTTTTATAATTTTTTATTACACATTTTTCTATAAAAAGTCAAAAAGTTAACCCAAACATCCATATTTTTTTCCTCAATTTTTTAGTCCAAAAAGATAAAAAGTGCACTTATTTAGGACACCCCAAACAACCCCTTAATTTAAAATGATCCATTTTTTTTTTAATAGATGATTTAAAAATTGAACATTATCAATATTTAGGTTGTGCTTTTAATAATGAATATCATACATTCTTTATTATTACATAAAATTTTAAACTTCTTACCATATTGCAAAGCAAAAGACACATCACCAGAATCTCATTCAAATATTTTTATGTAGTAATTAATTAATTTTTATTGAATATATTCCTAACTCCATTTAAACCAACTCTTTTTCTTCAATTTGATTTTGAAAAAAAAAGAAAAAAAAACAACAAAGAAAGTCTGGTCTTTCATTCCAGAAAAGCCACCGCACCGACCTCCCAAGCCTCATTCAACCCAGCTCTCTCTCTCTCTCTCTCTCTAAACGCGTCTGTGTTGATAACCTGAGTCTCTGTCTCTCTCTCTCTCTTTGAGCTTGAGAATTAAGGGCAACGTTCTGCAAAAAACGAATTCAAATTCGAACCAGTTTCAGCTCTTTCTCTCTCTAGAAACTTCCGTTGTATTTTGCATGATCAGAGTCTGTTAAATCAGGGTTACGCTTTCTGTGAATTCAGGGTTGTTGTAGAGAGAGAGAGAGAGAGAGAGATTAGGAGAGATGAAGAGAGAGAAGTTGGACTTGTTCGTATATCTGAGTCGACAGAGATCGATTCAAATTTTGATCTGTGTTGGGTTTTTGTATGTGTTCATGGTCACTTTAGAAGTTCCTTTTGTGTTCAGAACTGGGTTCAGTGCTGTGTCACAAGAGGGCTTGAATGGGTTCTTCAACGACGCATTGTCTCGGCCTCTAGAGCTTCAAAGCGAAGAAGAATTGGTAGAAAAAGAAGCTCCGATTCGGCCCTTGGAGGTCCCTCTAAGAGATTTGAATCACCAACCTTCACAATCGAGAAGGCCCGAGAGGCGAGTCAGAGAGTACAAAACTCTATCGGGTTTGAATTTCGAGAATAGTGTTAAGAATAGTAGTAGTAAAGATGGGTTTTCAGGGATTTTGAAGTCGGCGAAAGAGGCATTCGAATTGGGGAAGAAGCTGTGGGATGATCTCGAATCAGGGAAAGCTCGAAACGATGTGAAAAAGACTGCAGAGAATCGAACCGAGTCGTGCCCAAATTCGATTTCATTGTCAGGGTCTGAATTCACAGACCGTGGAGGAATCATTGTTCTTCCATGTGGATTGACATTGGGTTCTCATATAACTGTTGTGGGGAAGCCGAGACAAGCTCACGCCGAGCACGACCCGAAGATATCTTTGTTGAACGATGGTCAGTATGTGATGGTTTCACAGTTTATGATGGAATTGCAAGGTTTGAAGACTGTTGATGGAGAGGACCCACCAAGGATTTTGCATTTCAATCCTAGGTTGAAGGGGGATTGGAGTGGAAAGCCTGTGATTGAGCAGAATACTTGTTATAGGATGCAATGGGGGTCGGGGTTACGGTGTGATGGATGGAAATCTAAGGCTGATGAAGAGACTGGTGAGTGAAATTTATTGGGATTTTACTGATTATAAATGAAAATAAGTACTTTTCAATTTGAGTCATAAAATCGCCTTCAAAATTCGTAGTATGTATGATTGACTTGAATTATTGAAAGATGAGTAAAATTATGCGAGAAATGATCATACTTTATTAGGGGAAAAAAGAATTAATTGTAGGTTGATTTAATCTGATTTGATTGGTTTAGGGACTTGCATCTGTCTATTGATTGAGTTTCTTGAGTTCTAATGTTGGGGTTGAATGATTTGCATCTTTATATTGATTGAGTTTGAATAAGAAGGGCAAAAAAACTTAAAAAGAGTTGGAATTGTGGTTGTGAGATTCTGAATTTTTATTTTCCTTTACTCTTTCCTTGCTATCTGAAGATGAATGAAAAGAAAATTCCAAAAGAGAACATCTTCTTGGTTGTTTTCTATCTGATTTTGTGTTTTTTATGGTCAATTTGATTACCTTTATTGACATGTATCAAAGCCTTCTTTTTCTGTATACTACCATTGAAATGGTTTCGGGACTTTGGCTCTTTACATCACCCTGATTGTTATCCATCGTGTACTCTCTGGACTATGTGCAGTTGATGGTCAAGTAAAGTGTGAGAAGTGGATCCGTGATGATGATGACCACTCTGAGGAGTCGAAGGCAACATGGTGGTTGAACCGGCTAATTGGCAGAACCAAGAAGGTGACTTTTGATTGGCCTTTCCCATTTGCAGAGGACAAGCTATTTGTCCTAACTCTTAGTGCGGGCTTGGAGGGCTATCATGTAAATGTTGACGGGAGGCATGTCACCTCGTTTCCTTATCGCACTGTGAGTAAAATCATGTAACCAATGATTTAACGATGAATGTGGATTTGTCCTAAGGTTGTTAATGTTCACAGGGATTCGCACTTGAAGATGCTACGGGGCTATCTTTGAATGGTGACCTTGATGTTCTCTCTGTTTTTGCTGCATCATTGCCCAATTCACATCCCAGTTTCGCTCCTCAGAGGCTTCTTGAAATGTCAAGCAGGTGGCAGGCCCCACCTATTCCTGATGGACCGGTGGAATTATTCATTGGCGTTCTTTCAGCAGGAAACCATTTTGCTGAACGGATGGCTGTAAGAAAGTCTTGGATGCAACATAGGCTTATCAAGTCCTCTAATGTGGTTGTTCGTTTCTTTGTAGCTCTGGTAGGTGAAGGCAATGATGGAATTTCTGGTTTAAATTATCGATCGCTTGTGTATGAAATCTAAGTTGAAACTAATTTTTGGACAGCATGCGAGAATAGAAGTCAATGTGGAGCTAAAGAAAGAAGCAGATTTCTTCGGTGACATTGTTATAGTGCCATATATGGATAATTATGACCTTGTTGTTCTGAAAACTGTTGCCATCTCTGAATATGGGGTGAGTAGTAGAATGTGGTAAAAGTTGGAGGTGGCAATGCTATATATACAACTGGAAGCTAATCATGTTTGATGTCTTTGTTTGGTTATAGGTTCGAACAGTGGCTGCAAAGTATATCATGAAGTGTGATGACGACACATTTGTTAGATTGGATGCAGTTATCAAGGAAGCAAAGAAAGTACCCGATAATAAAAGCTTTTATATAGGAAATGTTAACTACTACCATAAGCCCCTGCGTTATGGTAAATGGGCAGTCACATATGAGGTATCACTGAATACATTGGTTCTGTTCCCTTGATGCCATGATTTCTTGTTCTTGTTGCTTTTGCGTGTATTGAGTTATCAACCTCGTAGCTTTAAGATATTCTGATTTGTGCGGATATAATTACTTCAAAAAGGAAAATCTTCTACTCTGCTTTGCTTCTAATTTATGGATATCATTGCTTCTACAATTTTCGCAATGGATTTATTGATGCAGAAAATAGCCTATTGTTTATAGGGATGTGTGTGTCTGCATGTGTGTACATGGTCTGCACCTGATGTGAAACTTGTTGGCTGGATGTAAAGTACAAATTTCTTTATAATTTGTTAATCTTGTTTTAGTTTGTAAAGAAGTTGGAGCTTATTACTGCTTATTCAACCTGTTTGTCACTTGCATTGTTATTAGAAATGGACTGTTTTAGAACACCAGAGATCATAAAACTTCACTGATTTTTCTACTTACAATTCGGCATGATTCATAATTTTTCTTGCACCGTCCAACATATTGTCATCATTGTTTAGACATGTTGTGATTTGGGATTTGCGTGACTCGTTTCTGCAGAGCTGTTATTTATGTTATGTTCTCATACCTTTTCTTCATCTTTTGTGGTGGTTCAGGAATGGCCAGAAGAAGATTACCCACCTTATGCAAATGGCCCAGGCTACATCGTGACATCAGACATTGCACGCTTTATTGTATCTGAATTTGAGAAACATAGATTAAGGGTAGCTTACTATAAATTGCTTTTTCTCTGTTTCACGTGCCCACCCACCTACACGCATGCACATGCATATAGATACTTGATGCAGGCGATCATGGTCTCTTGGTGATTGTTAACAAGTTTTATCTTCTGTACAGTTGTTCAAAATGGAGGATGTGAGTATGGGAATGTGGGTGGAAAAATTCAACAGCTCAATACCAGTGGAGTATGTACACAGCTTGAAGTTCTGTCAGTTTGGTTGCATCGACGATTATTATACAGCGCATTACCAGTCTCCAAGGCAGATGATCTGCATGTGGAACAAATTGCAACAGCTAGGGAGGCCTCAGTGCTGCAACATGAGATGACAGTTGGCAAGGTGGGGAATCGGAGAGTATATGAAAAGGGAGTGAGTTCCGACATGGAAAATCTGTGAGTATATGAAAAGGGTACAAGTTTTGCAGTCATAGTATCCTATATACTGTAAATTCTTTGGAGAATTGACTGTTAGATGAACTGGGTTATTTAGGACCCTATAATATTCATTCATCATCTTTTCTCCATTCAACGTATTTTTTTTTTTTTGGATTAGAAAACAATCAAGTGGGTGAAATGTTCAGCAAACATTTCTACACAAATCCGTGTTCTGTGATTTTACAGAACCGCAGTTGCATAAGTAAACGATTTTAACACCAAGGAGAAATAGCGGGAGCTTCTATCTCCACATGGTTAAAGTAAAACGGATTTGGTTGACATAGGGGGGGTTAGAATGTTTGGTATGCTTTTTGTTAAGGTAGAAATAACTTAGATAAGTTGAAAAATGTTTATTATTTGGAAGTTAGGGAACGAGTACTTTTAACTTTTGTTTTTCGAATATTAATTTTTTATCTTGAGAACAATTGCACCAAACAGGCTCATAGTACTTTTGGGGCAATGTCCAGCAGTTGCATGATTATATAGGGTCCACTCTTAAATGTAAGGGTTCAGGCCGATCAAGCAGTTCTTCGAACTCCAGGGCATTGTACCATTAATTCGGTAGGGCATTGTATACAATTACTGTTGAAATTGTGGTTGGAAGTCTATGAGGCTGGGCATTACAATGGGGAATGTGGGGCAGTAGATTTATGGTCAAATTCTATGTGCTCAAAATTTTCATTCTTAACTCATAATATTCATAATTATTAGATTACGTGAGAATATCATGACACAAAAATCTCAAAGGCATATGATTTAACAATCCCGCTGGGTAGCTCGAAAAATTGAAGGCTCGAATGCCTCGAAATTTCAAAACGACGTTGTTTTGGATTTTATTTATTTTTCTTTTTTTTCTTCTTCCTTGACTCGCAGAAGTAGAAGGAAGGAAGAAGAAAGAAGAAGAGAGGAGAGGAACGAGATAGAGGAGAAGCCAAATCTAGAAAATCAAAGCCAAATTTGGAATGAAAATCAAAGCTAAATTCATGAAACAAAACAAATCAAACCCAAAGCGATGAAACAAATCAAATCCACAATTCATGAAACAAATCAACCCAAAACCATGAAACAAATCAAACCCACAAATCTATGAAATACACACACACATATATACATATCTGGAAAATCAACATGAAACACACATACACACACACACATATATATATATATATATATAGAAAAAGAGAAGAGGAGAAGAGAGAGGGTGGCGACGGAGGTGGTGTAGCGGTGACAGTGGTGGTCGCAGCAGTGACGGAAGAGGAGGCGGCGGCGACAACAATGGCGTGAGAAGATCGGTGCCTCTCCCTCTTCTCTCTTCCTTCTCTCTGCCTTTCTTCTCTCTCTTTCTCTCTTCCGCTCTTCCTCTGTTTGATAGATAAAAGAGGAAAGAAAAAAAAAAAAAATAAAATTTCAAAACAAGGTCGTTTTGAATTCAGAGCATTCGAGCCCCAAGAATTTCGAGCTCCGAAGCATTTTTCATGATTTAATTACTGTTAGTCGTTTGTAACTAAAGGATTTGAGAGATTATCATGTGTCTGTCATAGCTGATGCAGTTTTAGTTTAAAAGATGATGCAATGAAAGGGAAAGGAAAAGGAAAACCTAGTTTTCAGACTGGTAAACAATTGTTGGCTTGCAATAATATGACTAGTCAAAGTCAGAGAGAAGGCAAAGATTATTGTGCCTCGCAAAAGACTTGTTTTGACCTACTATATCATACTATACTCATTCAACAATAAAATTTCATCTGTGACTTGGCTTCAAAATTACCAATATGAATCCAGGTTGACATGAAAAAGTCTCACCCCAAAAAAAAAAAAAAAAAAAAACACAAAGAAAGAAAGAAAAATAGCAAAAAGAAAAAAGAAGATGAAATAGTCGGCTCTCCATTCTGGATAGCAAAGGAATAGGTGGTATCAAAAAAAGGTAGGGTTTTGACGCTCTCTTTTACAAAATGTGATGTCTGAATTTGAATTTCGTGTAATATAATATCTCATTCTCTTATTCCCTTATTACTGATTATTAGAGAAGAGGGTTTTGGTGAGTTAGAGATTTTTGTTTTTAGTCTTTCTTCGCATGTTCCGAATAGTTTATAATACCCGCCGAGTTGATTATTTTCGTAACAAAAGAAAATCAAATTAATCGAATTTTATAAAATGAAACAAAAATAAACTCCACAAAAAATACATACAACCATAACCCATTTCCAACTTGGGGGCAGCTCCTCCTATGGAGTTTGGTTCAGTGCTGGAATCACTGGAACCAGCAAGCATACCCGAGACATACGGTCCTACCCAACAAGATCTAAACTTCATCTTTACAACAAAGAACCCAAAAATATATATATATATATATATATTTGGTTTGTATAGAAAAACAATATATTGAACACCTTAAAATTACATATTTTTCACTTGAGCAACTGTAATATTGTATTATTCCTCAAACAAATGGGTCTCAAATTTATATCATTGTGTACAGTGCAAACACTAAAGAATGTCACACAAAATCTAGAAATGTGCAATCTTTACTATCAAAAAGAGTAAATTTGAAACTCATCCTGTTTTGCTGTGTTCAAATTTAAAATTGTGAAGGTAAACGAAAAGCAAAGAAAAAAAACCAAGTAAAAAAATATTTATTTTTTTCTTTGTTGGTTGAAAAAAAAAACTGATACCAATTGAATAAAAAAATAAAATCATTTTTTAGTTTAATTACACAAATATATATATGTGCATTTAGCAATTTTTCTTTGCTATGCTTTTTTATTTGTTCATTTATACATATCTTGAATTGGCTTATAAGGGTTATGCATGCATTTTATTTTTGTGTTAGAATATTTGATATAATTTTTACTTAGTATAGCAGGTTAGAACTGTCCTAAGCGGGATCCATATATAACTGAAGTGCTCAAATAACTTGTACAAGAAAATTTTAAAAAATTCTTAACCCCTAAAAACAAAGGACCATTGGAAATTTTTTTTTACACCTTTCTTAACCCAATAGTTTAGTGGATATAAGGTCCATTTTTACCAACAAAATTGTCCTCAAAATAACCTCAAGAGCAAAGAACAATAAAATTAAAAACAAAGCCACAAGTCTGTCTTCTGTTTATTTATTTTTTGATTGGCTGCTACAAAAGGATTTTATTAAATAAAAACGGAAGATTACAAGAAACCAGAAAACAAGAAGTAAACCAAAGAACAAATCCAAAAGAAAAAAGAAAAAAAACACATTTCAAACTACGCATCGCATACTGCCCTCCAATCATTATCAGAAATCAAAAAGAGAGAAATCCGTGTGGAAAGAAGAAACCAATGTACAAAAACGATGACAAAAAACAATCAATAGTCATGAGACTACTACGAGTCAATGCTTACATAAATACTGTAAAATAAATTGATAGAGATAGAAAGACAATATAAATTGTATGTATTGATTGATATAATTCTGTATATACATTACAAAGAGAAATGAGCTCTCTTTATAGGAGAGAGAAGCACCGAAAGCTAAGGCTAAAGTTTACAAACATAATGATGCTAACAAACATAATGATGTTAACTACACTATCTTTACACTATCTTTACATCTGGTGGGTATCTTTACATCTGGTATAACATGGCATACAACTGTTATATATTAATATAGTATTATTAAGATATTATTAACAGCCCCCCTCAAACTCAAGGAGGATAGGTACTAACCATCTTGAGTTTGGAGAGAGTAACAAAACAGAAAATAAACTGAGAAATAAAATAAAAGTGGATATGAGATACTGTATGGTCGTGTCAGACCGTTTGTGGAAGACACTGTGTGGTCGTGTCGAACCATTGTAGCAGACACTGTGTGGTCGTGTCAGACCGTTGTAGCAGACACTGTGTGGTCGTGTCAGACCGTTGTTGTAGAAGCTGACCGGAATCAATGTCGGGACAGTTTATGGGGTCATGTCGGACCGTTGTAGCAGACACTGTGTGGTGGTGTCAGACCGTGGAACAGTTTATGGGGTCATGTCGGACCGTTGTAGCAGACACTGTGTGGTGGTGTCAGAC
The DNA here is from genome assembly GCA_030407325.1 of Camellia japonica. NCBI lineage: Eukaryota > Viridiplantae > Streptophyta > Magnoliopsida > Ericales > Theaceae > Camellia > Camellia japonica. The sequence goes on from JAPPVO010000059.1 coordinate 96,288,365, forward strand.
CGTTGTTGTAGAAGCTGACCGGAATCAATGTCGGGACAGTTTATGGGGTCATGTCGGACCGTTGTAGAAGACAGTTTACGGGGTCATGTCGGACCGGTGTAGAAGACAGTTGACGGGGTCATGTCGGACCGTTGTAGAAGACAGTTTACGGGGTCATGTCGGACCGTTGTAGAAGACACTGTGTGGTCGTGTCAGACCGTTGGAGAATACACTGTATGTTCGTGTATATGCCTCAAAAGTCGTGCCCAATCCATAAAAAGGCGTGCCATCAAAAGGCGTGCCCGACAGAATTCTTCGAGCGGCGAGCCATCAAAAGGCGTGCCGGATACGCGGCGAGGCACGTGCCCGCCTTGGTTTGTGCGCCCGGTTTGTCGTCTGGTGGTGAGAGGCACGCGATGCGCGTGTCTGCCTTGTCTATTTAACCAAGACGGAGGCTGAGGCTGAGGCTGAGACAAAAAACCTGCTGAAAACCTCTGAAAAACTCTTCGTTGTCTGAGAGAGACACTCTGTAACACTCGGTTGCCCAGAAAATGGCCTCACAGAAAAAGGCCTCTTCTTCCCGTGCCGCTACCCAGAACATAGCCTCTTCTTCCCGGGGTCTGCTCACCTCTTTCCCGACCTCAATGAGTGCACAAGAGAGATAACCGGGGCAGTTGCCCTTGAACCGCAAACAAGCGCCCTTGGACCAAGCCCCTCTGGTTTTGCGCCGTTGAACTATCCGATGGTAGCAGTGGAGCAGATAATAGCTGCTCAATCTGATATGGAGGCCAATTATTATACATTAAGGTCATGTGTTGAGACCATGACTGCGGTCAACAACCTGTCGCACCGGCTGCAGAGTAGAACAAATGAGGTGCAGCAGGTAAAAGCCCAACTGGCTCTGCTCCAGCGCATGTATACGGATGCCCGAGCAGAGATATGTGTTGAAGGCAGAAAACAAGGAACTGAAGCGGAAGGCAACCGTGATGCTCAGATTTGGAGGTCCGCCATATGTGACAATTGAGGAGCAACGGGAAGAGAACGTGCTCGGCGGCGTGGGAAACACGGAGGCAGTGCCAGTAAGGGATGCCCAAGACAAAGGCAAGAAGAAGAGAACAGCTGAAGAGGCGAAAAAGTAAGGCCGGTTGGTGGCCGTCTGCAGAAAAGAAAACAAATCTTTTGTTTGTTGTGGGTTTTTTTTTGTTTTTTTTTTTTTTTGTTTTGGTGATGTAAAATCGGGGTTGATCCCTGGTATAAATAAAAGGAGTAAAAAATCAAGTGGTGTGAATGTTTGATTTTTTTTTTTTTTTTTTTTTTTTTTTTTTTTTTTTTGAGGTAAGAGATGATAATATATAGGAATAAGAAAAGAAAGTTGAGTGCGTGCTCGACTGAGTGGGGTGTGTGGAATGGCAGTAATGTGATGGAAGCTGGGAGTGGGATGGCAGATATAATATGTATAATGGTGTAACAGAGCGTGAGTGGGATGACAAATCATTATTTGGAGATGTGAAATCTCTGAGTGGGATGCTCTTTGCAAGGGGAGGATATGTTTTTATGTTATTTTAATAGAAAACAAAAAGAAAGGAAAAGAGAGGGACAAAAAAGTGGGATGGGCGGTGATGGTGTATCACAAAATAATAAGAACAATAAAAGAAGGTTGGGTGGAGAGAGACAGAGAGTAAGTTGACAGCCCAAAAGAGAGGGCCACCCGAAGCAATGAGAGAGAGAGATTGTGTGTGTTGCAGAGAGCTCCGGCCTGCTGGAGGAGTGGGACAAGAGAGCCAGTGATGTGAGAGGCCTGTGGTATGATAGCTGCTGAGCTGCATGGTAAAGAGAGAGAAGCCATCGCCATTACACAGAGTATCGGCGCTGGAGTCCATGGCCAACGCAGTACCGCTGGAACTGCTGGTGGTGGTGATGTTGTAGACTGAGTGCTTCTTGTTGTTGGCTTGAGATAGAGAAGATAAACTCAACAGGTCATTGTAAGGGAGAACCCAAACCGAAGAAGAAAAGGAAGAAATAAAGCTCCAAATTATGGGACAGAGCTAGTCATTTGCATGCATCTTTCTTTGCTGAACCAAAAATGGAGACTTCCCCCTGTGTGTACGTTTAGCCAACCAAAAATGGAGGCTTCCCCCTTGTAAAAAGTTTTGTTTTTGTTTTGTTTTGTTTTTTTTTTTTGTTTTTTGGGTTGCCGTCGCTGCCGTCTTTGGGTGGGTTTGATCCCTTTGTTTTTGTGTTTGGCTCAGAAAGAGAAGAGAGAGAACTGATGAGTGTCTCCAGAGAGAGAGAGAGAGGCCGCCGTGTTGTTCGGCCGGGCTTGAAAGTGAGCTCCGGCAGCGGAGGACGGCGACATAGCGGTGGTGTTGTGTGTTATTGTGTGCATCCGTGGGTGGCCACGGTGGTGGTGTTGTGTGTTACTGTGTGCATCCGTGGGTGGCCACGGTGGTGGTGGTGTCTCCAGATGGGTGGCCACGGTGGTGTGTGTATGGCTATGGTGTGGGTGTGTGTTATGGTCTCCATGCATGAGTGGTGTGCTGGGTGTGTTTCATCCGTGAGAGAGAGAGGGAGAGTGCATCCATGGATGGTTGTGTGTGAGTCTCTTTGTGCCGTGTGTGCCTGGGAGAGAGTCATGAGAGAGAGAGTTCGAGTGGGTTGTGCATGGGTGTTGTGTGTGCCGAGAAGAGGACTGGTGTGAGTTGCTTGCTGCCATGGCTTCTATGGATGGTGGTGAGGATCGGTGGTTTTGGTGATGTGGTGCTGGACGGAGTCATGCATGGTGACTGGTGTGTTTTGTCATGAAGATGAAGGTGTGTGTTGTGCCTCTGTGTTACCGTGGTGGTGTGTCTTGTGTGGGAGGGAGAGAGAGCTGCTTGCTGAATGAGTTCCATTTCTTTGAGTACCGACTTGAGCTTGGTTAGTTTGCCTCCTTTTGCCATCTTATTGTGGTTCAAGACTTGGTTGAGAGACGGAGAGAAGAATTCAGAATGAGAGAGAGAGACCGAGAGATATGTTATGTTCTCCATGTGGGTCTTCCTGTGTTGTATTGTATGTGTGTTGTGTCTTGAGGTCTCTCGGTCGGTGGTGTTGTGGCGGAGAGACGGCCGTTGAAGCTGACGAAGTTGTTGCTGGACGTTACGATTCAGCGGAGCCTTGGGGCTGTGCAGGTGGTCATGTCGCCGTGTAGTCGGCAGTGATGTTGTGACCAACTGGGCTTTGGTGTCCATGAACCATGACACATAGTCGTGTATGGCTAAGGTGGTTGTGAGCTCTTGAATGAGGACTGGTCCATGAAAGTTGTAGGCGTTGCCAGAAGAGAAAGTGAAAGTGAAGTTAATAAATTTGGGTTTGTCCGGCGGGCGGCCAAGGCGAGGCTGCCGCCCGGGTGAAGCGAAATTACTAAGTTCTTAACTTAGCTCTGATACCATGTAAAATAAATTGATAGAGATAGAAAGACAATATAAATTGTATGTATTGATTGATATAATTCTGTATATACATTACAAAAGAAATGAGCTCTCTTTATAGGAGAAGAGAAGCACCGAAAGCTAAGGCTAAAGTTTACAAACATAATGATGCTAACAAACATAATGATGTTAACTACACTATCTTTACACTATCTTTACATCTGGTGGGTATCTTTACATCTGGTATAACATGGCATACAACTGTTATATATTAATATAGTATTATTAAGATATTATTAACAAATACTTTAGCACCTTCACCTTAATGTTGTGTTTGGTTGGGAGATTTAGGGAGAAATTTGAAAAAAGAAAGAAAAAATATGTGTGAAACTAGGTAAAATATAGGTATGTTTTATTCACATTTCACCTACCTTTTTCATTTCTTTTTCCAACTCCCTTCTCAAATCTCCCAACTAAACACAGCATAAAAAGTACAACTGTTTTCTACATTCTTTTAAAATGAATGAATAAACAACAGGAACACTTGGATTATCAATGATACAAACAAAAATAGAAAACTTGGTATGTGAACAGCCTCAGAGGATTGAGATAAGTAAAATCATCAAGAACAGACAACAAAGATGCAAATTCAATTCACAGGCTTCCCCATTTGTCTTTAATTTAGCCCACATCAACACTTTTAAAATAGATGTTGTCAATTGTCATTTTGCTACACCAATGATACATTGCCATGGCATGATGAGAATGCAGGGCTTGTACGTGTCTATATTTTTAATAAAAAAAATTTCAACAGACACGTAGACACCAGGCGGACACACATAAGAGCACGCTTCAGGACAAGAAGTCATCTTATTTTCATTTTTTAAGACTAAAATCAAAAGCTCATATTATAATATTCAGAAAGGGGTCGGGTTTCCTCCAACTGGCGGGTACTCTTGGGCTGTGGGGGCTCATTACAGATCCCGTTTCGATAATTTAAACCGTTCAATGTGTACAACTCATCAAGTACTATATGTCTGTAAAAAATCACGTTGATCGAATATCGATAACTATCTCATCGAATCAGATTTCTGTACAAAATTAATATTTTTTATATAATATTTCTGTACAGATTTCTGTATAATATTTTTTTTATATACAAAATTAATTTAATCATGTAATTATCGATATCCGATCAATGTGTTTTTTACAAACATATAATACTCAACGAATTTTACACATTCAACAGTTCATATTATCAAATCGGAATCTGTGGTGAACCCCTATGAATCCAATAATACCTTCCAGTTTAATCACAGACTTGAGGGAAGCTAGCCCCTTCAAAAAGATGGATATTGCTTTAAAAAAAGAAAGAAAAAAAAACTCATCAAACTATCTACAAGGCAATACAAATCCAAACAAGGTTTAAGAGAATGGCTTCTAATGATTTGGAGAGTCTAATGCAACACATATTTAGGGGTTGTTTGGGATAAACTATATAAGTGTACTTTTTGGATTAAAAAAGTAAAGGAAAAAAAAAGGTTATTTGAGATAACTTTTTACGAAAAAATGTGCGTTAAAATATTGTATAAAATAACAAAATTACCAGATTACCCCTGACGTCCCCTATGCGTGTACTGACAATGATTGTTTAGGAAGCCAATTAGCTACGTTGCTTTCAAGTTGTGTGGTGGACTAGACGGTGTTGTTCGGCCTGTGAGACCCCACCACAGATCTCGTTTTGATAATTCGAACAGTTCAATGTATAGAACTCATCGAATACTATATGCTTGTAAAAAACAAGTTGATCGGAGATCGATAACTATCTCATCGAATCAGTTTTTTGTCAACTGTTAATTTGTTCACTGTCCATTTTGTTTTATACAAAATTAATTTGATCATATAGCTATCGATATCCGATCAACATGATTTTTTACAGGCATATAGTACTCGACGAATTCTACAAATTGAACGGTTCAGATTATCAAAATGGAACCCGAAATGGGCCCCCACGGGGTGAACAATACCATTCTGTGTAAAATTTGTACCATCACTACAATAGCCACAGTTGGCTTGTACCTTTTTTCTGTGTAAATTTGTTGTTTTTATATTTTTTTTTTGTGAATAGTGAAAACTTTTTGACTTTTTATCTTTTATAGGCTATGCCAAACAAGCACTTAGTCTCTAACTGATTTAAATTTAATTTTCTTATGTTAAATTAGTACTATTTCTTTTAGAAATTTTAGTTAGTTATTTATTTATGGATATTATATATATAAAACGAATAAAAATATATAATTGTCATATTCCTACCGTATACCTGTCTTTATTTTGTTTAAATCACTATATCTTGTATTTATGTTCATGTCAGTATTCGTGTTTCTTAGATACCATCTCACAAACCTAAAAACATTATTATGTTTGTCTATAGTAAAAAAATAATAACAGAAGGTTGTAAAAAAATAAGATAGCCTAGTACTAATTTATTTGAGTTGACAAAATTACCCTTATATAATTCATAAATTGATCTCAGAACACGGGTACAATCTTGTCATTTCAAGGATTAATAACTCCAAAATTCCAAACCAAAAAAGTCTCAAACATCATATGAGAATGCAGGGCTTGTACGTGTCTATATTTTTAATAAATTTTTTTTCAACAGACACGTAGACACCAGGTAGACACACATAAGAGCACGCTTCAGGACAAGAACTCATCTTATTTTCATTTCATTTTTTAAGACTAAATCAAAAGGTCATATTATAATATTCAGAAAGGGGTCGGGTTTCCTCTAGTCTCACTGGAGGGTACTGTTGGGCCGTGAGGGCTTATTATGGATCTCGTTTCGATAATTTAAACTATTCAATGTGTAGAATTCGTCAAGTACTATATGCTTGTAAAAAATTACGTTGATCGGATATCGATAACTATTTCATCGAATCAGATTTCTGTCAATTGTTAATTTTTTCACCGTCCATTTTTTTTATATACAAAATTGTTGATCATGTAGTTATCGATATCCGATTAACGTGATTTTTTACAGACATATAGTACTCGATGAGCTTTATACATTAAACGGTTCATATTATTAAAACAAGATCCGTGATGAACCCCCACAGACCCAACAATATCCTCCAATCTAATTACAGACTTCAAGAAAGCTAGCCCTTCAAAAAGATGAATGTTGCTTTAAAAAAAGAAAGAAAAAAAAAAAACTCATCAAACTATCTACAAGGCAATACAAATCCAAACAAGGTTTAAGAGAATGACTCCTAATGATTTGGAGAGTCTAATGCAACACATATTTGGTGGTTGTTTAGAATGAACTATATGTGTATTTTTTAGATTAAAATAGTAGAGGAAAAAAAAAATGATTATTCAGGATAATTTTTTAACTTTTTACGAAAAAATGTATATTAAAATATTGTCTAAAATAAAAAAATTACCCCTAATGCCCCCAATGCATATACTGACAGTGATTGTTTAGGAAGCCAATTAGCTACATTGCTTTCAAGTTGTGTGGTGGACTAGACCGTGTTGTTCGGGCCATGGGACCTTACCACGGATCTCATTTTGATAATTCGAACTGTTCAATGTGTAGAACTCGTCGAGTACTATATATTTGTAAAAAATCAAGTTGATCGGATATCGATAACTATATCATCGAATGAGTTTTTTGTCAACGGTTAATTTGTTCACTGTCCATTTTTTTTATACAAAATTAATTTAATCATGTAACTATCGATATCCGATCACCATGATTTATTACAGACATATAATACTTAACGAATTCTACAAATTGAACGGTTCAGATTATCAAAACAGGACCTGTGATTGACCCCCATAGGCCGAACTGTACCGTCCTGTGTAAATTTGTACCATCACTACAGTAGCCACAGTTGATTTGTACTTTTGCCCTGTGTAAATTTGTTGTTTTTATATTTTTTTTTGTGAATAGTAATAACTTTTTAACATTTTTAGTAACTTTTTGACTTTTTATCTTTTTATAGGCTATGCCAAACAAGCACTAACTGATTTAAATTTAATTTTCTTATGTTAAATTAGTACTATTTCCTTTAGAAATTTTAGAAATTTATTTATGGATATTATATATATAAAACGAATAAAAATATATAATTGTCACATTCCTACTGTATACCTGTCTTTATTTGGTTTAAATCACCGTATCCTGTATTTATATTCATGTCAGTATTCGTGGTTCTTAGATCCCATCTCACAAACCTAAAAACATTATTATATTTCTCTATAGTAAAAAAATAATAACAGAAGGTTGTAAAAAAATAAGATAGCCTAGTACTAATTTATGTGAGTTGACAAAATTACCCTTATATAATTCATAAATTGATCTCAGAACAAGGGTACAATCTTGTCATTTCAAGGATTAATAACTCCAAAATTCCAAACCAAAAAAGTCTCAAACACCCAAAAAGGAAGAAAATCAACATCAAAAGACCCCACAAGACCAGGCCATCGAAGCCATTTACACATTTTCTTGGTCACTTTCTTGGAAATTTCTCACATCAATTGATTACTCAAGACGTCATCAATCTCAGCGTCATTGATGACCTAGGTCCACGTAGTTCAACCAATCAAAGCTCTTGAACTTATGAAGAGTTGGTGCTCAAACCAGTCATAAATGTCCTACTACCTTAGTCTTCACGCATGCTCTATCTACTGTCTCTCTCTCTCTCTCTCCCCACAAAAAAGAGTCTTTAGATGTTTGATGTAAGAGTAAGACCAAGAACTCACCCTGCTTCTCTCTACTCTAGAGAGAGGAAAAACATGGTGGCGGGAGCAGCAACGATGTGGCCGACGATGGCAGAGACATGGACTGCAGTGGGCTCAGCCCTAGCTAGTTTCATGTTTGTTTGGGCCATGATCCGCCAATATTGTCCCTACGAGCTCCGCCACTTCCTAGAGAAGCACACTCACAGTATCAGGACCTTCTTCGATCCCTATATCCGGGTTTCAATCCACGAGTTCAACGAGACCCGGCTCAACCGCAGCGAAGCCTATGCCGCAGTCGAGGCATACCTCAGCAAGAATTCATCAAACAGTGCCAAGAGGCTCAAAGCCAAGATGGGAAAGGACAACAAGAAGCTAGTACTCAGCATGGATGAATATGAAAAAACTACAGACGAGTTTCAAGGTGTGAAAGTTTGGTGGGTCTTGACCAAAGCAGCGTCATCGCCTCGGGCCATGCCCATGGGGTACCATCCGGAGCCAGAGAAAAGGTATTACAAGCTCACATTCCATAAGCGGGATAGGGAAATGATAACCGAGTCTTACTTGGAACATGTGGTGAAGAGAGGGAAAGAGATTAGGGTAAAGAATAGGCAGAGAAAGCTCTACACGAACGATTCTAGTTATAAATGGTCGATCCACAATAAGGGTACGTGGACCCACATTCCGTTTGAGCATCCGGCTACGTTCGAATCGATGGCGATGGAGCCAGAGAAGAAGCAAGAGATCATGGAAGATCTTTTGACTTTCAGCCAGAGTAGGGATTTTTATGCTCGGATAGGGAAGGCATGGAAACGGGGATATCTACTTTATGGTCCCCCCGGCACTGGAAAGTCCACCATGATTGCCGCAATGGCAAATTTGTTGGAATATAATGTTTATGATCTCGAGCTTACGGCTGTTAAGGACAACACGGACCTTAGGAAGCTTTTGATTGAGACTACAAGTAAATCAATCATTGTAATCGAGGATATTGACTGTTCACTTGATCTTACAGGCCAAAGAAAGAAGAAACCGGAGAAATCTGCAGAAGACAAGAATGAAGACGGGAAGAACGAAGTTCCTGTGAAAGAACCGAAGGCAGAGAGTTCTAGCAAAGTTACGCTTTCTGGGCTTCTGAATTTCATTGACGGCCTTTGGTCTGCCAGCGGAGGGGAGAGAATAATTGTTTTCACAACTAATTTTGTGGAGAAATTAGACCCTGCCCTGATAAGACGAGGACGTATGGACAAGCATATTGAGCTTTCATACTGTAGTTTTGAGGGATTTAAGGTGTTAGCGAAGAATTACCTGTTGTTAGAAGATCACCCAATGTTTGAATCAATCAAGCAGTTGATGGAGGAGACGAAGATCACGCCCGCTGATGTGGCAGAGAACCTCATGCCCAAGTCTGCAAGAGAAGATGCAGAGAAATGCTTGTCTAAACTGATTCAAGCTCTTGAGGACGCGAAGAAAGAAGCAGCTGAAAAGAAAGCAAACAAGCAGCTAAGAATGGAGGACACAAAAAAGGAAGATTCAACATCTCAAGATAAGCAAGAAACTGAAAAACCACTGATTTAAGGACGCAAAAATATATTTTCAATTGTCAATTATGTATGTTAATGGCAGCTATCTAAAACATCAGTTTCGTTCTGAAATAGAGCACTACATCAATGTATCTCATACATACGAATAAATATTCAGAGCAACCAATCACAAAACTGTTAATCAGCAGTGTAAGAAGATGCAAAGCTAGAAAAAGTAAGAGGATTAGTTACCTGTCAAGGGAGGAAGGTTTAATTACAACAAAGAAATCAGTTTCTAAAATTTGATTTGATCATACCAACAGATAGATACCAACCAACCCTGATGCTCAGAAGCAGACCATTGTCATGACCATAGAAGATAAAACAATGGGGCTTGAACATGTGAAAGTAAAAATTTTTGGTTACAATGAGTTAAAAAGGATATATTGTACACTGGCTCAATAAGAAAAGACTAAAGAACTCCCAACAAATTTCCCATTCATTTGCCGTAGATTTGTTTCTTTGAATGTAGGCATACTAAAAAATGACCACTCAATCTACATAATATTCTCAGCACCAAGTTGCTCCCCGCTGGAAATCATGAAGAAACTGCGGTAAGTCTCTAATTGCAACTTCTGGGGCTCATAGCAAAATTTATAAATTATCTATCGTACAACCAAGGTTTTCCCAAGAGAAAACTAAAACCTTCCTGTGGTGAGGGAAGCATTAGAAGTCATCTGCTGGATCTTCATCTTTCATTGTTGTGTTGGGACCATCTTCAAAACCGCAACTCGGGGCAAGCTCATTTAGGTCAAGAAATCGCCTTTTTCTTACACCTTCAATTTCATCTTGACCCGGGCTGTTTGATTTCTCAGGTGGTTGGTTTCGCTCTTTCTCTACCGTCTCAGGGTGCTCTTCTTCTACAGGTTGATCGACTTCTTTTATCTCCTTGTTATCATTGTTGCCCTCGGAATCTTGACTTTCCATTGAAAATTCTGCATTATCAGTATCTGTGTGTGCATCCAATGCATTTGATTTCTCAGGTTTCGTTGACTCCGCTTCTGACTCTGACATTTCATACTGTTTATAATTGATACGATTTTTCATGGCCCTTTTACTACGCCTTAGACCTGACTGGAGCTCATCAACTGACCTTAATCTAATTTCCCTCCTAGTACGGCCTGGCAATTTCTTAAATCTTCGGGGCTCATCACTACCGTCGCTATTGCTTAAGGAATCATCAGCATCATCATCTTCTTCTTCCTCTTCCTCTTCAGCATTTTCATCATCCCAATGATATTCCTCATCTCCTTCAGAGCTGCTTGACATTTTCCTCATTTTCTTCCTCTGCCTCAAATATTCTTCATCGTATACAGCTTCTCCAACTATATCATCATCACTATCAAAGTCAGCCTCATTCTCTGAAACTGCTTCAACAAACTCTTTCGCTGAATACCGTTGAGGCCTTTGTCTTCGTCGATTACTGTATACCACAAGACACCAGTAAGGGCATGGATGAATTATCGGAACAAAAATTATGGATAGAAAGAAGTTGAGTCTACCTGCGATCCAATAGTTCAGGTTTATGGTCCATATCAGTTTCATCATAATCAAATGACTCTGGTGATGGCATGTCGAAAGAGCCTTGCTCAGGAATTTGCGAAGGACCACTCCAACTACCATTTATAGAAGCCTCAGCTTTTGCAACAAATTCTCTTCTGACAGTAGGTTCTGGGGATGACTGTTTCCGCCTGATTTAAAGAGTAAAAATGAGAAAAATAAGCAAAGACAAAGGTCTACTTTGTAGCAAAAATTTAGAAAGCAAATTCCTTTAAAATGGAAATATCAAATGATGTTGCTTGGAGACAAAATCCATACTTGGTTATCTTGATAGCCTCATTGATTGATCGGTCATAATCATCTGCAAAGCGATCCAGTATAACAATAAGATATACAAATATCTAACCTCACATGAAAATTTCACATGACAATAAAGTAAAACATTAGGCCCCTATGATGTGGCTACATAGTATTTTTGTTGCACAGAACCATAAATCAAGGGAATAAGGCAGTTTCTAACAAAATTAAGACAAATTTTAATAATATTTGCAACCAAATACACAAGCAAGCACAATTAAGCAATTAGTCTTATTCTTTCTTTCCACATTTCAGACAAAATTGTATTATTATCATATATTTTCCATCACATGACCAACTGAAGAACTTACACAATGAATGTTCCCGTAATTGGTGCACTATGTGGCATATCATGCAGCACTAAATAGTTTAATCTAAAGATCTCATTACACTTATTTTCAGCCAAGGAACAACACACCATCATATGCATTCTAACCAAAAGCAATGCAAGGATGTGTGATATCTAGCTACAAATTGATCATATTATTCATCTATTTCCCTACAGGTGTAAAAGAACAATTGATAAAATTCGCTGAATCTAACCATACTAGAAGGCTATGCACACTTGCAATGCATGTGCAGAAATTATGGTTGCAATGTCATCTAGAAAAGAAATTAAAAATAAAGAACTCGATGTAGATGAGAGGGGGGACAGGGGAGAACAAAAGAAATCAAAATTTGAAATAAAAGGACAATTGCATAGGGCTAATTTGGGTATGAGAAAATGTGACATAGTTTCAAAACATATTCTGAGTTGTGTGTTTTATATAATAGAATAGATTTACCAATTATCATGAAATACCCAAGAAAGTTCACTTTGATGCATATAATATCAAGCACAACTATTAGAAAAAATGAAGTGTGTCAACTTCATGCTCTTTTACCCACCCAAAAAAGGGAGGAAAAAAAAAAAAAAAACTTCATGCTCTTACCAAAAGTATAAGTGACAGGTTTTCTATCTCGAAGGGAGCGTCCTTGAGCAAGCCCATCCACGTTGATCATATTATCAAGAAGAAGAGCTTGTCTATGCTGTTTTTTCAGCAGCTTCTCTTTCCTCTGCAAATGATAATTGAAAAATTTTAAGCCTTAGTAACACCAATATAATGCAGAAGGCATTTTTTTCAGGAAGAGAATAATTGATGAGAGCAAGTCAAGAAACATTTTAATTTAAAAAAAAAAAAAGTAAAATAGAGCAAAGTTGAGAAAAGCGGAACCAGATGAGATATAGTTGACTACCTTATGGACCTTGTCAATCTCAGGGAGCATGTCACTCTTCAACTTCTTCCCAAGTGAAGCCTCTGTTCTATTTTTACTAGAGAAAAGCTTCTCCTGTGAACAGAAGACAGGACAACTGAAAGTGAGAGGACAAGGAGCAGATAAAGAAAGGCTACATCAATAGTGTTTTCAACAAGTTTAAAATTTATACGAGTGTTAAATACCAAAGATCAGTAAAAGAAAAGTCATGGTCACAAGTAGGATTAGCGATTTACAGAGCCCTTTCTGTATCAAAATTTTTAGATGACTGCTAAAATCTTCAATAATATTGATTTTGAGTTGAAAAATAGGTAGCAGCATATGGTCTCAGACAACTAAAACAGCTTATGATTAGGATATGGTTGTCTACTATGTAATATTTAAAAAAAAAAAAAATTACATGACCAAAAAAATCAAAGACATAATTTGCTGAAATTTTGTATATTATACATTTCTCAAAATCATCCAAGAAAGATTGACTACTCTCAAGCATATAAATGCCTTATACAATTTGCTTGCCTCCCCTCTTTAGACATTCACACTCCACCAAACCATACTTAAGAGACAATAATACTATTCCAAAGATGGCCACTCTCGTTAGCAAACCTCCGTAAACACTTTCCCAAAGAGCTTGAATAAAATCCTACAAGATTCTATCACTGAGCCCACTTTTCATCAGGCGAATACCCTGTCTCAATTCACTGAGTGAGGCTTCAACTTCTCTCGCATCCCACTCAATAGAAGTACCTCTTAGCCTCTCCAAATTCTGAATTTACTGTTTATGAGTTACAGTTTGCAGCACCCAAAACAATCCCCACATTGGTCCTGTATCACATTCCCACTCCACAAAGTAATAACTATGCAACACATGTAACACACCTTACCATCACATTCTATGGAAATGAAAGCAGTAACCACGCACCACATGCAACTTGCACTTCACAGTCATTTCCCAACGTAATGAAGGCAGTTAGCTTAACTACTTTGTAAACCATGCAACCACCACCAATACTCCACTTTTAATGTACCATCACCTCACTCGTTTTTAGCACTTCAATATCTCCAAAGGTTAGGCATTTCCATAAACCTCTAAACTCAAGTATCAACAAGGTAAAGCTGCACCAAATCAATCTGCTTATGAACTAAGAAGCACGAACAGGGACACACAACATAACATGGACACATTGACATGGAGATTTTTTAAAATGCAGGATACAACACGTGGAATATACGAGCAAAATATTTAGTTTTATATATTTATCATGTCATGTATATATATTAGTGATGGATGCAAACACATGGTGCTAGCAATTTTACATCTAAACTTTTGGACACTTTGAAATGAGGAAGATCATTTATATTTGTAAACTGTTTAGCAGTTATTATAACCAGTTACCAGTTATTTTATGGGCATTATTGGAAAAGAAAACAGCATTACAAAGCTTCAAACTATCTTTTGAGTTGTGTGCTTTATATAATGGTACAATATATATAATTTATCAAAAAAAAATAATGCTTGTTTTTGGTTTTCCAAAAACACTTTTTAAAAAATTCTACTTTCTTGTTTTTCGTGTTTTTTTTTTTTTGTTTTTGTTTTTACTGAATTTTTTTAATATTTTAAGCAATTTTTAAAATTTTTAGATACACCTAACATAAATACACATAAAAGGTATAATTTTTGTGAAAACATCTTTTAAAAATTTACTAAATACTAAAAATACAAAAAAAATATGATAATTCAGTATATTTTTCGTATTTTTATGTATTTATTAATTTTTTAAAATATTTTTTCACAAATTTTTTACTTTTTAGATACATCTAAGTAAGGTGCATCTAAAAAAGTAAAAAAAATGCTTAAAATTTTAAAAATACTCACTAAAATAAAAAAAAATGAAAAACAAAAAACTCAAACTAAACACACACAAATAGTACAATATATATATATATATATCAGAGTAGACATACAAAGGGAAACTACAAAAGATAAAAGTACATAATGAGTTCAGATCTCAATAGCATTCTATAAGGATCTCTTTCTTTGAATTAAATAGCAGTTACATAAGGTTTTTTTTTTTTTTTTTTATGACCACTTTCTATTTTCATAAGGGCATCTTTTTTTTTTTTTTTTTTTTTTTCTTTTTTGCATTTCTAGATATCCAATTGAAACATAAATAGGAAGTTTTCAGCTCCTTCATCAATTAATTTTTTAATTCCTTCCCATTCAAATCTTCCTCGCTCCCCACACCCAACCAAAATAAATAATACTTAATAGGGGTAAATTACAAACACACACCCCAAGGTTTGCTTAAAATACAAATTGCCCCTATGATTTTGAAAATTACATCCCACCCCTTGAAGTTTATAATTTCATAACAAATGACCCCTTTTATTAATAAATTATCAAATTAATTAACAGTATTTAATGATATCAGAAATAGAGTTCAATTAATAATTCAAGTAATTTTATTACGGTATGAGAGCAATTAGGAATTTCGTTTTTT
Source organism: Camellia japonica (assembly GCA_030407325.1). NCBI lineage: Eukaryota > Viridiplantae > Streptophyta > Magnoliopsida > Ericales > Theaceae > Camellia > Camellia japonica. Next base: position 96,303,692 of record JAPPVO010000059.1, read on the forward strand.
CAGTTAATTTTGTTCAATAAAACATTTCTAACAAGGAAATATTTGTAATTTTTCAAACTACAGGGGGCAATCCGTATTTTAAACAAATCTTAGGAGGTGTATTTATAATTTACCCTAATATAATAATACTGAAAAAAAAAAAGAGAAGCTGAAAGAAAAAAAGAAAACCAAAGAAACATTTTGCATTTGGGCATAATTAAATATGGAAGATACAATAGAATTATTGAAGTAACTTACAGAAACATCTTCAAATTCATCCAAATTAGATGCAACCATTTCCCACTGGTACGATGAACTAGGAATTGGCTGTACATTTTTTCCTTTTGCTTTCTTCACCTCCACCTTTCTAATCTCTCGGTACAACCGGTGACCAATTATGGGATCATCTTCATACCTACATATCAACAAACATATCAGCAGATTAAACGTGACTACCCAACAATACATGACATGAGAATTCACCAAAAACAGTATTATTCTATTTATCTAATAAAAAGAAATTGTGTTCTGTGACATGTTATGAAATCCCACACAAATCCGACCGCAGCTCAGTTGGTAGAGCAGAGGACTGTAGTGGGGTTAAGCCTAACAGCTAATCCTTAGGTCACTGGTTACAATCCAGCAGGTCAGACGCACAGTATTTTACTCTTAAAAAAAATGGCATGAAATCCACACCAAAAGCACAACTATCTTACCAATATGAGATTCCATAAGCATCACCCCCAATACGTTCCTTACGGAATGTTGAAAGGTGAACACCATGTTTGATTGAATCGTCTATATAATTCCGAATATCTTCTTGCTGCAAAAATAAGACAATCATTTCCAATTCCTTCATTGTATGCTTTCAAAAACAATGAAAGAAAATTAGAAGAAAAAAATGAATTTTTTCAAAACTAACTAATATTTAATCCTTTCAAAATGCTTTTTGGGGAACCCAACATTCTCCTTGCCCAGACACTCTTCTTTGTTGTGCTTTTGAAGGACCCAAATATCCATAACTTCCTTAGTGCGGCGCCCCCCCCCCCCCCCCCCCCCCTGCGCGCGGGCGAACAAACTCTTGAAGGTTAGGTTACTATCTGCCTATACAGAAGAGGAGCACTTTGAACCTCCCAGATGTCATATAGATTGAAACCTGGAGCAATAACGACGAAAGCCCTACGCACAGCTACAGCTATTGACACCTCAAAAGGATTTGATTCTAAGGGCACTACTGAAAACCTTCTTTTAGGTCATGTACTAGTAGTAGGGAGGTGTAAATATCTTTTTGTAATTCTTTCAAAGAACAAGAAAACATAACTACTATCAAATAACTTGACAGTTCCATTCATGTGGTTTTGAAAAATAAAATATAAGACATGCTTTTGTATGATAATAATATATTTGAATAACAAACTACTTCTACAAAGCATGTCTGACAAAAAAATTACAATGGATCAACATTTATAGATCTGGTATGGGAAAGAAAAGTTTTCAAAGAAATTATCATATTACACTGCAAGATAAAGTCTAAGCATTAAAATAACCACAGCATATAAATAAACCTCATAATTAGATGATAGTAAACAATGCATGCAAAAATCAACATTGCCGTGAAATAAATTTTTTTGCATGATCTAAAGTAAAAATAGTAATCAAATTAGCATACTACCAAAGCCCAAAGATGGGATTGGTAGCAGGTATTCAAAAGTGGGAAATTATTTGGCAATGATAGTACCTCAACACGAATATCACATAAGGCTTTCAAAATCACCACACGAACCCCCGGATCAAGTGCATTATACGCTTCAACCTCAGCCCTAACAACATGAACAAGATAAACCCATAAACTGTTTAACATGCAAAAGTCCATAAATTCAAATTTTACAAATACTCAAGGTTACTCACCCATGTGATGCGACTATTGGTAGCTCCCCTTCTGCAACCTGCAAAGAAGTTCCAAAGTCATGTTAATTCAAAAGTTATCACTTACAGGGATCTATTCATGTGCACCATTGTCCAACGTTAGTTTCAAGGAGCACATAAATAATGTTTACCCAATGCCACCAATCTCTCAACTTTCTGCAGAGAACTGTAATCCAAGTATTATGTCCAAGTGCCATTCGGGTAATTGGAGGGATCGCCTGTAGAAAATGAAATAAAATTAATAAGCAAAGCTTGTTGCAGTAGCAAAATTAATGAAATTACCAAGCAATCAAATTGACCCAAAGATCATCCTTAACACAAGGAAATTCAACATTCAAATAACCAACTCCACAAGACAGCCACAAATGATCCAGTTGTTACACCAGTTGGGAAAGTCTAGTTCCGCAATATGAGGTATCAAACACCAATGTTTAATCAATAAGAACACAATGAAAGGAAAAAAAACATTCACGTATCTAAATGAGAGCAGAACCCTAGCAAATTTGACAAGCCTGAAAAGCAAAAAATTTCATATGGAATACACTCCACAACAAGAATTTCTAAAAACATCATCGTCAAAATTCTAGGATTATGGAGGTTCCATGGGAGAATTGATTGAGCTAATTTCTCAATACAAGAGGCTTCTATTAATGTATGATCCCATAAAAACCCTTGACCAATTATCTTCATGACATAATTAATAGCTATTTCCTCCTCCAAGGCCACAAATAATAAGACCCTCGGAAAGAGCCTGCCAAAACAACCTTCCTCACACTATCCACTCTCGTTATCACACTTATAGGTCATTTACTTGAGTGTTTGTGTTAACTCTTGATCTAGTCAATTGTGTGCCCGTGGTCCCAAGATTTTCCACGTATTCGCATGCTCTTGTTAGTTAATTTATTACTGCAATACTGTGATATGATTGTTCAAGAAATATTGAATTAAAATTTTGAATTGATAATAACTGTTGGTTTAATTTTTAATCAGTAATTTGAATCAAGGGTTTGGCCTATTCAACCTCCTTTGAAGTACAAACTGTCCACCTCTGCCTTTTTCAATTCCATTACAATTCAAGGAAAATCCAAGCTTCCACGTAACTAAAGGTGAATGTCATTCAGATTTAGAATATTCACACTTGCATATGTTATTTTTAAATAGGCAAACAAGTGAATAAGCTTTGAAACTTAAAAAACTATGACATTATCATATAGGAATATGTATTTCTCAGTAGTTTCGGCACTTCATTACTTCCTATTTCAGCTTTCCAAGCTAACAGCATAAATAAAACTAAAACCTCACTGGTCTGATTGATAAGTTAAAAACTATGCATAAGCATTCACCGCAGGAAAACAAAAACAAATTAAAGCCTCCAGTTCTTAGACAATTAAGGTACCATGACAATTCCTATTCCACTTATAGGAGCTAAAAAATGCAATATTTTATTTCATAAGCAATAGAAATGCTTCAAAAACAGTGATGAAATGATGCCTAGAATTCTAAAAAACACACACGTCATCAATGAGAATTACACTACCCAAAATTGCATGCAAGAAAAAAGGCTCAGCATGCACTAAAAACAGTATATTTGGTACTTAAAACACAAAAGAATTGCTTGAAAGTAAAGCACTAACCTTCAGTAAAGGAATATGTATATCCCCCAAAGTGTTGTTTGGGGTAATCAAAGCGGTCTCAAACTCTTCTGCTGAGAATTCCACTTTAATATTCAAAAAGGGCCTAAAAACCTACAAAACAGAGTAAAGAACAAATAAGCCCTAACCCAGCTGAAAAAACGAATTCCAAAACAAAGTTCACAACTTTTTCTTAGCTCACATTCAAGAAATTGAGAATGGAAGCTAGCTCCCACATCGACCGGAGACTCCACCGCGGCAACTGCGACGGAGGCGGCTCCGCCACTAGCGGTGTAATTATCTTACATTGCGGCGGCGGAGGAGGAGACGGCGGCTGCGGCTCCTCCCTCATCCGCTCCTTCCTCGCCACCTTCTGCCTCCGTACGGCGGCGGCCAAAGCCGCCTCCGCCTCTGCCGCCGCATAAAGCCTGGCGGCGGACCTCGCCGTGCAAGCCCTCGAAGGCCTCTCTCTCCTCACTACACTATTGCCGTTGATTTTGGTTTCGTTTTCGTAATTGCTTTCTGGGTTTTGCGATTGGTGTTTGGGTTCTTCGTGGGTGTGAATCAAAGTGGAGGGTTCTTCGTCTTCGAGCATGGTGGAGAGATCGGGAGGGCAGGGATTGTCTACGGAGGGGCCACATCGGAGATCATCATCACCATGGGATTGTTGCATTGAGGAATCAGGAGAGAGAAAGTGAAGACGAAGAAGGAAAATGAATTGAAGAGAGAGAAGATTGGGGTTTGGGGAGAGAGAAGCATGGCAGATTGAAGAAGCTCCAAGTCCAACCCATCATTCACATCTTTCTCTCTCTATTACCATGTTCGTCGATGAGAGAGAAAATCGAGGAATTGGGGAAGAATTTGGTTGAAATTTTTTCTGGGTAAAAAGTTGAATTTTGATATGTGTTGGTAAATTTTGGAATTTTAGGGTTCAGGGATTGGGGGATTAGGGCAAAGGAAAGGAAAAAGTAATGTATGGTGAGAGGATTCAGTTAATAGGATGATAAGGGGAGGCAAAAGCTTTTAATGATTTTAATTTTAGTTAGGGATTGTATTTGATTTGATGAGAGAGTGATTTGCTATTGTTGATCTTCATCTGAGTGATTTGCTATTGTTGATCTTCATCTTTTTTGCAATAATGATTTCTAAATATTTACATTATTAGTTGCGTTGCAACATTGATGACTCGTTTTTGTAATGTTTACCATTTGTTATTTTTTATAAAAATAAAAATAAAATATAAATTTATTTTTTAGATTTATTTTTTGATAAAATGATGTATAAGTGATATGATTGGTTAATAACTGTCAAAAAATATGAGAGAAAGAGAGTTAGGAGTGTAAATATGGCCTACGGTCCACTTGAACTCCGCTCCCAGCGCCAATCAGTTTGGGCTGAATGTTTCGAAGGCTGGTTTGACCCATAAACCTAGCTTGAGGCTTGGCCCAGGTTCCAACGCAAGCCCAGGCCCGCTTGCCCTACCCAAGGACTAGTCTGCTACCTCACTCAAGACTTGAGTACCCCTATGCCCCGGATTGAGCCTGATCGTAATTTTTGCACAAGTGGATCGGCCTGATTCAATTTTTTCTTGCGGAATCCCGCACAACCTAAGCCTGAGCCCAAGGCCAAATTTACATCCCTACCCTAGATAGAATGTTATGTTAAATATCCTAATTGATTATCACATCACTAAAATAAAAATTAAATCTAATTTTTTGTCTTGAATAGTAATGCTCAAATAAAAAAAAAAATGTTTAATATGTATGCATTTTAAAATTTTGTTTTAAAAATAAGTAAAAGGAATGGTTAACCGGATGTGGTAATTAATGGTAGTTTGTTAACGGCCAGAGATAATTGTTAACCGCTAAAGGTGATTGTTGTTAGTAGGAGGTGGTTCGCGGTTGACAAATATAATTGTCGATTGAATGAGGGAAATGATGTCCAAAACTGGTTAGTAATGATTGGAGAGTGACTGGTCGCTAGATGTGACGTCCAAAGATAGCAGCCAAAGATTGTCTCCGACAAGAATTGGTAGCCCAAAGTGATTGCCAAACAAGGAGGTGGTTGTCAAAGTGACTTGTGACGATGGTCGAATGCGGAGATAAATTATAATAGTGATGATCTATAAAAGGTAGATGCAAGAATAGGAAAATGCGAAATACAGTTTTTTCCCCCTAAACAAGTGAAACTAATGAACTAAAACTTACTAATAAAATGAAATAAGACACTAGTGCATCTCTCTCTAAGTTTTCCTCACTAAGCCTTATGATGGGTATGTTGTCGGGGGTGGGGAGAAGTTTCGGCCGCTGACGTCCTTCATATCTCTTCCTTTCACCCCCTTTTTCTCATTTTCTTTATTTTTTTTGCTTAATAATATTGAAAGCTTGTTCTTCTAACCCTTTTCGGTGCTACTACCACCACATCGCCACTAGATCTGTCACGTACCCATCTTTATGGATCCACCATTACTAGATCTACCACATCTCCTTCAGATCCACTTCTAGCCACTAGTGTTGGTGTCGCCTCTCCCTCTTTTCGATTTTCCAGTTTTGATGTTTGGTTTGTGCCCAAACTTTCACCCCTTGTGCCCAAAACTGTAAGATTTGGTTCCAAATTTTTGCACAATTCGAAGATCGACACTGTTTAATACGTTCGTTTCACACTAAGTAACCACCTCAACCTCAATGTTTCATATTGACCAACAGAGGTGGGGTCTTTATGTTTCAAGTTGAAGGTTGAGATGTAATGGAATTTTGGATACGTTTGGCAACTTGAACATGGTTGGTTTTGGTTTGCTTTTTTTAAAAAAAAATTATTTGTTGTAATAATTCTCCTTGTTGGAGGTTGTGTCCCTCTTTTGTGAGAGTTTTTTTTTTCCCTCTATGGAAGTTAGGATTCTTCCTTTTATGAAAGTTTGTTATCTTTTTATGAGATCTTACTAATGTTGTATGAGATTAATCTTATTTTTTATCGATTTTGCAATGATGATTTTCTTCCCGATTTATAACCAAAAAAGAAAAAGAAAAAAAGTGAAACTAATATTTTTGTAGTCACACAAAATAAAAAATGATAAACAAAAACATTACCAAACAGGTCCTAACCTTTTTAAAATTGAAACAATAAAAATACAATTAATCACATCATTTTGTACAAGTATTCTAGTATTTGTTTAGCTTTGCTCTATCCCGAAGGATAAAATTTTATTTATATAAATATTCTATTATTTATCTTCAATCTAGCCCCTAAAATAAAATTTATTTGCAATTTATTTTCATGTTTATTCAGTTGTATTTTAAAATTTTAGGTTATTTTGTAAATTTTTTTTTTTTTTTTGTCTTACTTGTTTGTACCTTAAAAAGTAAATTCTTTTTTAAAAATAATTATATATTTTTTAAGCTACAAATATATTTTGCCAAACAGCACTGTCAACTAAATTCTCAAAACAAAAGGAAAAGAATGAACACTAAGTGTGCACTTGTATTAGAAAAGTAAGTGCAGCATTTTACAAGCTGAAGATTAATAATTATAAAGTAAAAGTAAAAATCACCCTTCTTTTTTTTTTTTCAATTTATTTAAGTTATTTTTGCTTCATAAGCGATTAATAGAAGTTGACATCGGTGGGCCCACAAAAGACTTTGGCCCACGACTTAGAGCCCAATTCACGGTTCAAGTACTAAAGCCCAGCACCCTTGAGAACCCAATGTAGAACCAAGAACCAATGGCATCTAAACACTTGTCAAGTAAGGAACCAGCCACGTAAGCAGATAAAGATCTACAAAGTTATTGCATCACATATCAGCCATTAATGAGGCTCCTACAGCATTAAATGTGACAACACCTTCACGTCGGAACAGACAGCCTCACCGTGAACAATGCAAGCTAGAGCATAGACTTTCAGCCAACACGACAGGTTGGAGTGGACAAGGAAATGATAAACAAAGGATATAAGGAGGATTCCAAGACACATCAAAGGTTAAGTTCTCTATTCTTCTTCTCTCTCTCTCTCTACACAGTCAACCTCATCTTTTTTAACTTGATCGTCAGAGGGTCCGCTGGGGGACTCTCATTTCCCGTTGGACCTTTTTGCAGGCACCACCAGCGAGTTCTGAGACCGGTGAAAGGTGTTGGAAGCGTGGGTCAGCCCGACTCGCCCTCCCTTGGATCAGCAACATCATCAGTTGGCGCTGTCTGTGGAAAACGCCACTCCAGGTAACAGTTGTGCTCATTGTTGTTGGAGACCCGTTCCCGATAATTTCTCCTTACTTGTCATCAAGGTGGATGGTTACAACGAGATCCATGGCTTCTCAACACAATGTCGTCGATCCTCAAGTCGACCCTTCCAATCCAAACAACCCACCTTAGTACTTCATAGAGCTCACTAATAGCATCAACCGCTTGGCCGAGCAAAACCAGGCCTTGATCAACACTTTACTCCAACAAAATCTCCTTATACCTCCTCCACCACCACAAGACATCCCTCATAATCGAGAACAGACCCCGAGCCATCCTTCTAACAAGCCCACCTTTCAAACCTAGAGGGTCTGCAAGCCCCACCTCAAGACATGAACCCACCACCTCGGGGTTTACATCTATCAATTCAAGCATCTGTCCCTGAAGGAGAAGCTAGTAGTGTTCAATCCCCACTACACTCTAGAGGGGACAATGTTCCTATTTGGGATGCGGAACTCTGAGCCATGAAACTCCAGCTTCAAGGAGTCATGCAGAACATACAGAATAAACCCTCCACAACAGCCAACTCCCCGTTTGTCGCCTCTATCAGGATAAACCCCTACTCCCCAAGTTCAAAATGCCCTCGATCGACACCTTCGACCGCACAACGGATCCGGTTGACCATTTGGAGACCTACAGGACCCTCATGATCCTCCATGCTTTTCCTGACGAGATCATGTGTCGGGCTTTCCTCGTGACGCTTAAAGGGTCAGCTCGACTATGGTTTAGTCAGCTACTGCCGGACTCTGTTTCTACTTTCCAACACCTAAGTGATTCTTTCCTGAGCCATTTCATTGGTGTTCAGCGCCAGTGGCGCCCGGCAACTCAACTGCTTAATATCTGACAGACGGAAGGGGAGTCACTACGCAACTTTGTCACCCGTTTCAACACCAAGGCCCTATACGTAGCGAAAAACGACGACAAGGTCATCCTCACAGCCTTCATGGCCGGTTTACGACCATCCGATTTCCTTTTCTCCTTTTCTAAAAACCCTCCGACCGCTATGGCCACCTTTCTTTTCAAAGCCTAAAAATATATGAATGCCGAAGACTCTTTGGCAACTCGCCAAGATACCACACCTAAAAATCTAACCCCTAAGGACAAAAGAAAGAAACCCGAAACCAGATCCTCCCAATATACATAGCAACCCCTTCAATATACTGACCGACTTGCTCGAGCTGACCGACCGGTACCTACCCAACCGCCTGGTCGGTTCGAACGATACACCCCTCTCAATTTTCCCCATGGAACAAGTCTTGAACTAGATTCAACGAGATTACAACCTGAAATGGCCCCAACCATCATGATCTCTCTCTAACTGGCGAGATCAATCCAAGTACTACCGTTTCCATTAGGACCACGGCCACAACACTGAGGAATGTGTTAACCTTAAAGACCAGGTAGAGGATTTGATATGCCAAGGGCACCACAGTCAGTTCACAATAGCTCGTCCCCAGCAACGACCAAGGACCGACCCGCCGGGGAACCACTGTCGACATACCCCCCGACAACCCGTACAACCTAAGCGAGACAATGATCGGCCCCACCACAACCCTGGGCACAAGGCAATCCCGCCTCCCCCAGTCGGAGAGATCAGAGTCATCGCTAGCGGGATCGCATGCAGAAGGCCATCTCGTTCGACCCAGCAAGCTGAACTCAGAAAAATCAGACAAGGGTCTGATAAGGAAGTCACAACATTGGATCGCCCCTTCAAACACCCCAAGTAATGGTCTGAACCCATCACCTTTATAGAGGTCGACTGCACAGGCATTCGTTACCCCCATGACGACCCCCTCGTCATCTCCACTCTTTTATCCAACTACAAAGTTAGACGGGTGCTTGTCGACAACGGCAGCTCTTCAGACATCATCTTCCTGAACGCCTATCGCCAACTCAAGGTCGGAGAAGAAAAGTTGTCCCCTCTCCAAACCCCGCTAGTCAGCTTCACTGGCGATCAGGTGACCTCCACAGGCTCCATTGATCTTCCTATCACCATCGGAGAATATCCACGGCAGACCACCAAGCTACTCACTTTCCTTGTCGTTGACTTTCCTTCTACTTATAACATAATCCTCGAACGCACGACTCTCAACGCTTTCCAAACTGCCTCCTCCACATACTATCTAGCCATGAAATTTTTGACCGACCTCGGGGTCAGCACCATGAGGGGCGAGCAGACGATGGCCAGAGAAAGCTACGTCACCTCACTAAAGGAGGTCAAAATGAAGGAGGCTATGATCATCGAAGATCTCGACGTCAGAGACGAGGAAGAGTTAGTAAGAGGGGAACCAGTGGAGGAACTTGTCGAAGTGCCTATCGATCCTACCAATTCAGCCAAAACAGCCAGGATTGGCAGCCAACTATCCTCTCAGGCCAAGGTTGATCTCACGGCTCTCTTAGTCGAGCACAACGATCTCTTCGCTTGGAACCATTCAGACATGCCAGGTATCAATCCCTCTTTCATCACTCATCATCTCAGTATTGAGCCCCACTTCCGACCTTTCCGACAGAGGCAACATATTTTTCACCAGGAACACAATACCCTTATCGCCTTTGAGGTGGACAAACTACTGAAGAAACAATTCATAAAATTGTGGACTACCCCAGGTGGCTATCTAATGTAGTCTTGGTCCGCAAAAATAATAGTAAATGGCGACTCTGCGTCGACTATTCCAACCTCAATCGGGCTTGCTCCAAAGATAGTTATTCCCTCCCTCGGATAGATCTATTGGTCGACGCAACTGCAGGACATCAGATGCTTAGCTTCATAGATGCCTTCTCCGGCTACAATAAACTGATGCACCCGGCCAACCAGGAGCACATCTCCTTCATCACCGACAAAGGGACTTATCACTATCGTGTTATGCCATTCGGCTTGAAGAATGCCGGAGCAACTTACCAACGCCTGGTTAATGCCGTTTTTCAATACCAGATAGTCGGAACATGGAAGTCTACGTCGATGACATGCTAGTCAAGAGTAAACTCTTCTCTGATCACGTGGCAGACCTGCGAGAGACCTTCAAAATCTTACGCAAATATGAGATGAAGCTGAATTCAGAGAAATGCGCCTTCGGCATAGGATTTGTGAAGTTCTTGGGCTTCATGGTTAGCCAACGAGGCATTGAGGCTAACCTTGAAAAGATCAAGGCCTGATAGAAATGCGGTCTCCCAGAACAGTCAATGAGGTTCAACGGCTCACGGGAAGAGTTACTGCCTTCAACCACTTTATTTCCCGAGCAACTGATAAGTGTCTTCCATTTTTCAAAGTCCTCCAATAGGCGTTCAAATGGAGCACCGAATCCGAGGAGGCCTTCCAACAACTGAAGCAGTGCATGGCCAACCCTCTCCCTATTTCTCAAGCGCTGCTAGGCGAAACCCTCTTTCTCTACTTAGCTGTGTCAAATACTGCGGTCAGTGCTGCCCTCATCCGGGAAGGCGGCTAGCCTATTACATTAGCCGCGCTCTCTAGGGAGTAAAACAGGACTACCCTCTATTAGAAAAAAATGGCCCTCGCCTTGGTCATAGCCTCCAGACGCCTCTGACCTTATTTCCAAGCTCACTCCATAGTGGTTCTTACTGACCAGCCTCTGAAAAAAGTCATGCAACAACTAGAATCGTCAGGAAGACTTCTGCAATGGTCCGTCGAGCTAAGTCAATTTAAAATCTCCTACCGACCTCGAACAGCGATCAAAGGCCAAGTTGTCGCCAATTTTATCTTGGAGTTCACCAATCTCACTCCGAACGTACCTTCTCCACCAGCACACTTCACCACTGATGTAGAAGACCCCCACTCCTGGACGTTTAGTGTTGATGGCTCATCCCGCAAAGAGGGTAGTGGAGCTGGTCTAATCGTCACCACCCCAGAGGGTGAGTACTTCAAGTGTGCCCTCTGTTTCCTGTTCGACGCAAGCAATAATGAGGCCGAGTATGAGGCCTTGATAGCTGGTCTTCGACTGGCCCAAGACATTGGTGTAAGCCATATCCAAGTATTTAGTGATTCCCAACTGATTGTCAGACAGATTACTGGGGAGTTCGATGCAAAGGAGGAAACGATGTGAGCATACAGGGACATTGCCCTTCCTCTTGTCCGCCTCTTCAATATTTTACAAATCAGACACATCCCTAGGTCAGAAAACTCCAAGGCAGACGAAATGACTCAGTTAAGCTCGGCCGACTAGTCAGACTTCAGTCATGGCATCCACATTGAATACCTGACCCATCCGGCAACTTCGCCAAATCCACAAGAGATCCACTTCTTCTAGAACGAACCTATCCCATGGGCTCAAGATATCATTCCATTTTTGACACGAGGGGAGTTACCAGATGATAAACAACAGGCCACTAAAGTTAGAGCCCGATAGTCCAATTATATCCTTATCAACGGCCTACTATACAAACGGGGATTCTCACGCCCATACCTCAGGTGTCTCAGTCCTGCTCAAGCGACCTATGTGATGAGAGAAGTACACAAGGGCATTTGTGGTAATCATTCAGGTGGAAGATCTTTGGCTCATAAAATCCTCCGCATCGGTTACTTCTGGCCCACATTCAATTAAGATGCCAACGAATTTGTGTTTAAGTGTGATAAATGCCAGCGCTTTGCTAACATCCCCTATGTTCCACCAACAGAACTGATTACACTTAGCAATCCCTACCCCTTCGCTAAGTGGGGCATCGACTTAGTCGGTCCTTTGCTCACTGGCAGGGGCCAAACCAAGTTCGCTGTGGTTGCCATTGAGTATTTCACCAAATGGGTGGAAGTAGAACCCCTTGCTACAATTATTGAGAGAAACACCACCAGGTTCATCTGGCAGTCGATCGTGTGCCGATTTGATATCTCCCAAGCCATTGTCTCGGACAATGGAAAACAATTCGACAATGCCAAGTTCAGGAAATTCTATGAAGAGCTCAATATTAGACCATGTTTCTTTTCCCCAGGCCATCCCCAAGCCAATGGGCAAGTTGAAGTCACCAATCGCTCCCTTTTGAAGATCATCAAGACTAAGTTGGAAGCCGCCAAAGGACTCTGGGCTGAGGAATTACCAAATGTGCTCTGAGCTTATCAGACGACAGTTCGTACCCCTACTGGGGAGACCCCTTTTCGCCTAACATATGGCGCCGAGGCAATCATCCCAGTGGAAATCGGCCTATAGACCCCTCGGGTCCTACATTCGAATCCTGAACTAAACAAAGAGTTGTATCGGACTGACCTGGACCTAGTTCAAGAGCTCAGAGAGGTAACTGTTGTCAAACGGGCATCATATCAGTAGAGAATGAGAACACATTATAACTGCAAAGTCCGACCTTAAGAGTTCGCAGTGGGAGACCTCGTCTTGCGCGAAGCAACACTTGCCACTAAAAATTCGACTGAGGGCAAGCTAGCAGCCAAATGGGAAGGACCTTACGTTGTCAAGGCCCTGCTTTACCCGGATACTTACCATCTCCAAGATATGGAAGGCAAAGACCTCCCTCATCCATGGAATGCCAAACACTTGAAGCGTTATTTCAGTAAAATGGCGTCTCCTGTTTTTGCATCATTTAATTGTTGTATATTCTCTTTTGTCGATCTGAACACTTGTTCATTTTTGCTTTTTCCATACACGGTGTAAATTTGTGGTCGACAGATTGTGCCTTAATGACAACAATTTCACATCTCCATTATCTGTGTCGTGCTTCAATGACAAGTTTTAGACTAAGTCTCAGCCAGACTGAGCCCCTCAAGTCTCAGCCAGACTGAGCATGAAGAGCTCAGCCAGATTAGGTTAAGCCAAGCCTCAGCCCGACTGAGCAGTCTCAACTGAGCCTGCAAAGTCTCAGCTAGACTGAGCATGAAGAACTCAGCCCGACTGAGCATGAAGAGCTCAGCCAGACTGAGTTAAGCCAAGCCTCAGCCCGACTAAGCCCTCCAAGTCTCAGCCAGATGTAGACACCCCATTTTTGACCGACCTTAAGACTCAGACGTCATCGATTGAGCGCTCGATGATTGCGCATGTTGTGCTCGTTCTAAGGTTACGGAGTCTCGGCTGAGAGCCTTGCCTCCGGACTTCGGGACTCTTTTGTGCTTTACCTCGGTTTGCGAACCAGGTTCTGTTTTCTCTTCCTGAAGGGAGGGAGAGGTCTCGTAGACCATCTCTCAGTGGCCGTAGACTACTTTTCGTGGTCGTAGACCACTGTTCCCGTTTGGAGACCAGTTTCCGATTTTCAGAGTCGTCGGCCGTGCGCCTCGGTTTGGGACCGCTTAACTTTCTCTGTTTGCTCCGGTTTTTGGCACACACCTTGTTTCCTTTCTCTAGAGGGACACTGTGGCCCGGGAGACCACCTTCGTGGTCACACGCCGCTTTTGATGCTTAACAATCAGTTTTCGGGGCACCCGGCTACGCGTTTTGGCCCCCGAACCCTCGTTTTGCATCCATCTTGGTTCATTTTTGGCATGGACCTTATTTTCATTGTTTGGAAGGTGGTACAAGGGTGGGAGACCACCTTTTCTCTTGGAGACCACCTTTTCTCCCGCCGACTGATTTTCTTGTCAGGAAGCTGGTCTCCTTGATTTTTGAGCCACATTTGTGGGTCTCCCACCATACCACTAGCTTGAATTCAATTGGGAAACCACCATTTAGGGCTGCCGACCACTTGACCCTTTTGAACTGGTCGGCCGACCACCTGAACTGGTCGGCCTGCCTCCCTCAGTCTTGTCTCTGTGAGTTGTTGCCAGTTGTGCCAGCTGGAAGGCACAGAAAGGATCCTCCATACACGTGTATGGAGGATCTTCAAGCTTGGTTTTAAGCTTCCTGGAGAAGCTTTAGCCTCCCTTGTCTATAAAGGAAGGCCTCCCATTCTTTGTAGAGGGTTCAAAAAATTGTTCTAAGGCATACAATACCTCTCTCTCTATATCTCTACATTCAAGGCTTAAAAGTGCTAAGTTCTTGCCCCTTTGCACACTACCTCTTAGCCTAACACCTCCAAAACCAACCTAAGCTTCTTGGAGGGTGTTCAGAGGTCCTAAGGAGCTGCATTTTTGGTCCATAAGCTGCTGGAGTTGCTGAGCTACACGGGTAACACCCTATTCCCTCTTTTAAGTTTTATTTTGCTTCATCTTTTAGCTATACTTGAAAGCATATTTGAGCTTTGTCATCAACTAAAAAAAGTCTTAGTTTGAGGTCCTTAACATGTTTGTTTAAGATCATTTTTCTGTTGGGGGTCATCTACCCCCTTGCATGCTTCATTTTGCCTTATTTTGAGCCATGCATTAGGGCCTTTGCATTGACCTTTGTTTGGCCTTCTAGCCATTGAAATCCAGTGGATTTTCAGTGGCTAGCATGCTGTTTTGAGTGCCAAAATTAGAGAGGGGTGACCCTCTCTCTCCTTGCTTTGATTTCTAGCATATTTGGCCTAACAAAGGAGCCCTTATTTGCATGCTTTCAAGCCATGTTTCAGGCCATTTTTGGTGAGTTTTAGGACCTGCATAGGCTCGGTCTAGAGCTTTTTTTTCCATATTGGATGTCCATCTTGCATGTGTAGAATAACCCTCTTCATAGTATATCAAATAAGCATTTCATTCTTGCATGCATTAACCATGTTTCAATGGGTTTTTGGGCTTTATTTGGCATGTCATACCTCTGAATTTTTCTGGTTTAGTGGCCTCTTGATTTCCTCACATGCTTGTAGTGCAAATCCTCTTTACTAGCTTACATTGCATGCTATTTTGGCCTTTGATTCTAGCACTTTTTGGCCATGCCTTAAACTAATTTTGTGCATGTTTTGGACTACCTTAGCTCTGTTTTTATGCCTCATGGTCGAATGATGCTTGCTATGCATGGTTGTAGTGTAATACCCTTGCCTAGCCTTGAGTTTTGAAGCCTATTGCATGCTTATACTGAGGTGTTTTCATGTTTTGGGGCCATTGAGCATGTCATTTCAGAGCCTATACTTGTGCCATATTCCTATGTTTTCCATTCTTTAAACGTGTTTGAGAGTTGTGCATGAATACCTCATTTATGGACCATTGCATGAGCTTCATCTCTATGCATTTTGAGCCATCATTTTAGACCATTTTCCCACTGTCTTAGACCTGCATAGGGACTCTTTGGGGCTGGTTGGGTCATTTGAGCATTGCTTTGTGTACCTCTAGTGTAATGCACTTCACTAGTTTTGGTATTCGGGCCATCTAGCATGCATTGTGTGAGGTGTTTACGTGATTCGGGACCATCTTGCATGTCATTTCAAAGCTGGAAAATGTGTGATTGTATGCCATATTTCATCCCTTGCCATGCTTTGGTAGAGTTGCATTTGGTGCCTTAGGTTTGGTCCCTTGCATTTGTGCATGTTTGCATGTGTTTTGTTGCCTAATTTCATCATGTTTGGCCACTGATTTGAGTGTGGCTGAGGCCCATTCATTTTAGTTTAAGTCCATCTTGCATTGTGTATGCCATGTCCATGTTGTCACATGCTTGATCGTCGCATTGTGTATGCCTTGATTATGCCTTTGTGTATGTCCATCGTCATATGTGCGTTGTGTATGCCATATAGCGTCACGTGCACTGAGTATGCCATTCGTAGTTCATAGCATTGCGTATGCTAGTTGCACCTTTGCATGTCATTCCTTGCATATTTGCATGTCTTAGTTGCACTTCGTTTAGGATTGCATGATAGTTGCTGCATTGTGTATGCCATATATATTGCATTGTGTTTGGAATAGGGTTTAGTCCAAATACGGGAAACGAGGGACGTTTCGTACTCTAAGTGACGGAATGTGCCTCGATTCTCGGTCGCCGACACTCCGGATTACTCATGATGGAGTTTAGGCATTGTTGTGTTTATATGTGCATTCATTTTACATCGACTCGTGCAATTCGACTCCTCAGCCATCATGCATCAAGATGCGTGATTGGTGGCACGAGGATCGAGGACTACACTCCCTAGAGCTTATGCAATGACGGGGAGAGTGGTCGTGCACACATATGTTGAAAATACTTTGCAGCAAACCGAAAACCAGCAACAAAAATTGGTCAGCAGCCTTCTGGAGTTTTGTACAGTGTTCTGGGACCAGTTGCAAACAGAGGCAAATCGGGGCATCGCGACGGATTTTCTGGCAAGGCGACTCGAGCATGCATGCATTCCTTATCATTCAAGACCGAGCTGAGGCAGTCCATTTCATATGTTTTGCATGCTAGCTTATTTATTTTAGTTAATTTTTTAATTAATTAGGGTTGTGTAATAATTAGCTGTAATTCGTTATTCATTCGGTTGTGTATTATTTATTCGGACCCTTCGAGGAGGGCAATGTTGTAATAAGTGTGCGTGTGTGTGATGTATGTCTTCCAACCCCACGTCTTTCTCCCTTTTATTTACCAGCTTATGATGGTTCGTTTTAGGGCACGTTTCAATTAGCATCTATATATTCGCATGTTTGCATTCATTCATCTGTATTGCATACACCAGGCTCGGCGCATCATACTAACTGCATTGTATTTCAATTCTGAGTTGAATACGTGTATCAGTTGTTGCATTTCATATGCCATTTTAGAATAGCCGAGCCTATCTTAGTTGCATTTTTGTATGTGTTGCATTAGGCATTTCAGCATAGTTAGGATTCATGCATGATTTCTAATTAGCTTCTTTCTTTGGCTTGGAGTACTCGGTAAGTATTTATGCTTTAGCATCCTTGCATACGTGTGAGTGACTGCCATGATAGCATGCTTATCATGAGGCTATTTGCTTATGTGATATAACTACCTGAATGCCTGTAGGTGAATGTTGGGTTATTTGAATTGGAACAATTCACCAATTGAGAGTTTTAAGCCCACTTGAGAGTGGCAAAATCATGTTTTCTTAAGCCCACTTGAGGGTGGCAAATCTACGTCTTAGCCTACTTGCGAGTAGTAGCATCAAACCATCTTTCAAATAAACAAACATGAAATGTTTTGTTCCAACTCAAACGATCCAGTCTATACTTGTATGTTGTGTGCATCACATAGTAATTCTAGGCTAATAACCGGAATAAGAGCACATAATGTTTTCAAAACTCGATATTATGGTTAGTAGAGGCCGAACTTTGATCGGGTGAGCGGGGGTGCTCATGAAATGAGCTTCCCCAATCATACCCAAGTTCCCGAGCCGAAGCAACTTTGGTGATGACGGACACGTGGCCTTAGGCACGAGTTAGGGTTTCCTAAATTCCCCCAAAATAAAATATTTAGGTGACGACTCTGTATCTGGCAAAGCAGTCCATGTTTGGCATTTCTTTCTAAAAATCAATTTTTCAAAACGATTTACCGGATTTGGACTCTTTGATGATTCATCGGTCTTGCATTGCACTCCGTGAGATTAGATACAGGACCGTGACATCGAGTTCGAACTGTAGTGAGCCCAATGAACAAAACGGGATTTCTCCCGGGATGTTCGGGGACGTCTACACCAGACTGAGCATGAAGAGCTCAGCCTGACTGAACCCTCCAAGTCTCAGCCAGACTGAGCATGAAGAGCTTAGCTCGACTGAACCCTCCAAGTCTCAGCCAGACAGAGCATGAAGAGCTCAGCCAGACTGAGTTAAACCAAGCCTCAGCCCGACTGAGCTTTCCAAGTCTCAACCAGACTGAGCATGAAGAACTCAGCCAGACTGAATTAAGTCAAGCCTCAGCCCGACTGAGCCCTCCAAGTCTCAGCCAGACTGAGCATGAAGAACTCAGCCAGACTAAATTAAGCCAAGCCTCAGCCCGACTGAGCCCTCCAAGTCTCAGCCAGGCTGAGCATGAAGAGCTCAACCAGTCTGAGTGAGCCTACCCAACCAGACTGAGTTGTACATAGCGCCACTACTTAGTTAAATCTTAGTTCATTCTTATCCCAGGTCATTTTTACCTAAGCTAGATTTTATCCAATTTTACCATTCATACAAGTTAGATTACTTGTCCAATTTTACCATTCACACACACACACACACACACACACACACACACACACACAAAAAAAATAAATACAAACAACAACAACAACAACAAAAACAAACCATAACAGAACTGGCACTTTTATTTATTAACAACTTGCACCATTATACTACAGAAATCACATTTACTTCATTGCAAAAAAAAAAAAAAAAAACCAACAACAACAACAACAACAACCAAAAAATAAGAAAACACCAAACTCTCACTCCCCTTTGTTGGACGCCAGATCTTCTTCTTCCACCCCCTTATCCAGGGGAGTTTGGGTGACGTCGTACTCTCTACTTTCACCAGACTGAAGTCCACATCTGGAAATAGCTTTTGCGCTTTATACTTGAAGCTTATCCAGCTATTGTCCCAGTACTGGCTCATTTCGTGCTTGTAGAAGTCTGACCGCTGAAAACTTTGGATCACTTCTTCTTCGCTCTTACCTTTAGCGGCCACTCTTAATAGCCCAACACCCCCTTACCCTCCTTGGCCAAACTCCTCGCGACTGCTGCGTCGATGGCCATCTGGGATTCGGCAGACCCTTTAAACTGCTCCACTGCCGCCACGCAGAGGTCTGGGTACGCCGCCCTCTCAGAGGCCATTTTGGCCCTCTCATCTTCCAGCGTTCTCTCCAACTCCGCGATATCCCCATCTACTTATTCTTTGTCTTTTAGGGCCTGGTCGCGCAGATCTTCATTGTTGGAGAAGGCCTCTTCCAACCTTTTCTTGGCGGTGTTGTAGGCTTCTTGGATCACGTTTACCTTCCTCCGCTCGCTTGCTAGCTAAACTCCAGCGATACCACCTTGTGGCGCACCACTTCCAGCTTCGATTTGGCGACGGCGAGCTCGGAGGTAGCGCGCTCTGCCAAGTAGCTCTGCACCACCGCTAATACTTCCATCTTCTTTGCCCTTTGCGTATAGTCCAGGCCCTTTGCACAGGCACTGCGCGCGACTTTCCTCCAGCCCGCTGTCTCCACCCTTAAGTTTTGCAATTCAGCCTTCACCCCTTCCAGCTGGGCCTTCAGCGGCTCTACCTCCACCTTCGCCCACATCGCCTTATTCAGCAGGGCTGCCGCCAAGGCCGTCGCTTCTATCTGCACTGAGCAAAACCCTTTCAGGAGGTCGGCCTCTATAAATTGCGCCATCGACCGCACGGTCGCATCCTCCACTATCCTTAGGAGACGGTCTGCGGCGACCCTGGCTTCGCCCCCTTCTTTCGCTGAACGACCGGCCACCGCACGAACATGATACGTGGCGGTCTTCAATGTGGCCCTCGTCTCCACTCTACTTGCTCGCTCGCTCCCTACCCTAGGACTAGGGGACACTTCTTGTACAGGCACACTCTTGGGCGATTGGTCTTCCAACCGCTCGCCTTCTGCTAACTGCCTTGGCTCAGCTACTCCACTTACCACTTGGGCACTCGGGCCCATGGCCTCTCCCACCTCCATCCTGGTCTCCCCCATCTCTACTTCTTGAGATGCCTTCACCATCCCCTCATTCACCTTCTTTAACACTGGCCCACCCTCACTCTCTCCACAACCGCCCTCATTTTCTTCAACACCGTTTCCACCTCCTTTTTGCTCCTCTTCTTCAGTGGATCCATTGGGGGTGGCAGCGGCGCAAATTTGGTCAAATCCTTGTCTCCTAGAGGCTTGGGGTGTGGTCGGACTCCCTCCTTCATGACCAGCTTAGGCGCACGATCTAACTGTGATTCTTTGTACTTGTCTGCCTTGGCGAATGTCCTTTCATCCTCTGCCTCTTGCATCTTCCTCCTCGCCTCCAACTCTTTCAGTGCAGGGTCCTCTTCGGTCGGCTGTGGCCCTAGACTTAAGGCAAACAAGGTTGGAGGCTGGATAAGGTCATCCCACTTCACTCCCTTCTTCTCCCTCCACTCCTTCACTCGTTTGACCTTATTTTCTGCCTCTGCCTCCAGCCTTGGCTCCACCGACTTGATGGGAATTTTCTACATTATGCGCACCCCTTTACCGCCATTTGCTGATACGTAAAACCACCTTGGTCTCCATCTCTTCACCGACGATGGTAAACCCGCCACTAGTCCTCTACCTGCCACTACCTGCAAGGTCACCCACGTTTCTTGTTGACCAGAGGCTTTATAGCAAGAAAGAACTCATCTACTGTCATCGCTGCTCCTTCGGTCGCTCATGCCCATGCGATCGCGCAGGCCAATAATATTTTCCACGCATTGGGCATAAGTTGACCGGGCGCCACCTCCAACTGGTTCAATACATCCACTACTATTTGTGGGAGCTGCAACCTCAGACCCCCCCTGCAACGCCTCCTTGTACAGTGTAAACTCCATCAGATTTGCATCCGACGCCCTCTCATTCGACGTCGGCAACTTCAACTCTATCTTTGCTGGAATCTGGTAGTTCTGCCGTAAACGTCGATTTGTCAGCCTTGGTGTGCCAGTGTTCAGGTCCCACTTGGCTAATTGGCCTTGCCGCCACGATCATTGTGGACGGGTGAGGTCGCACCGCGTGCTCTGCCCTTCTTTCTTCCCGCCTCTCCGTTTTATATTGCTTCGCCAACTCCACCGCATCGTCTTTACCTAACGCCTTTAACCTCATGGCCGGTGCTTCGTCTCGAGCCATCTCTTTTATGTTTTTGTATATTGCTTTGGACGCAGGCGCGAATAAGTTCGTAAATTGTTGGAGGGGAGTGTCACACGGAACGAATAAGGTCAGGCATGGGATGTGTTGGTTTTTCACAATAAGGTATGTAAAACGGATAACTCCAAATGCCCACGATTTGCCTATTTTTCAAGGATCGAGATTAAATTTCTCCAGTTTGAAAATTTCAAAAATTATAACCCCCGCCTTTTCCATGTCTTATCCTAGTCCTAACCTTTCGCTTCCTACTAACGTATCGCCTCCCTCACTACTAGTTTAGATCATGTCACGTATACAACCACGATTCCCTACCCCTTTCCCCTTCCCCGTCTATTCCACTTCACATCATCACGTGCCTCACCGCTTCTCAAGCCACGTGCACTACCATAGCCTCTCGTTCGGCCCCCCCTTCGCGGTCGCCCTTTCCACGATCGGCCCTCCTCTCAGTTGGTTTCTACGCTTGGCCCCCCTTTACGGTCGGCCTTCATCTCGGTCGATCTTCACGGTCGGCCCCTCTTCGCGGTCGGCCTCTCGCTCGGTCCCCTCTTCACAGTGAGCTCTCTCTACGATCGGCTTTTCCCTCGGTCGATCTTCTCACTCGGCCCCCTTTTACGGTTGGCCCTCTCCACGGTTGGTCCTCTTCACGGTCGGTCTCTCGCTCGGCCCCCCTTCGCGGTCGCCTTCTCTATGGTCGGCCCTCCTCTCAGTCGATCTTCTCGTTCGACCCCCCTTTCGCGGTCGACCCTCTCGACGGTCGGCTCTCCTTTCGGTCGATCTTCTCATTCGACCCCCCTTTCGCGGTCGACCCTCTCCACGGTCGCCCCTCCTCTCGGTCGATCTTTTCGCTCGACCCCCTCTGTCGCGGTTGGCCCTCTCCACAATCGTTTCTCTTTACGGTCGACCTTTTGCTTGGCCCCACACACTTCCCATTTTCCTTCTTATTCCCTTCGTTGGACTAAAGCTGCACTTGGGAATGGGGGACTACTAACATCGGTGGGCCCACAAAAGGCTTTGGCCTACGACTTAGAGCCCAATTCACGGTTCAAGTGCTAAAGCCCAGCACCCTTGAGAACTCAATGTTGGACTAGAAACCAATCGCATCTAAACACTTGTCAAGCAGGGAACCAGCCATGTAAGCAGACAAAGATCCTGCAAAGTTATTGCACCACACATCAGCCATTAATGAGGCTCCTACAGCATTAAATACGACAACCCCTTCACGTCGAAACAGGAAGCCTCACCGTGAACAATGCAAGCTAAAGCATAGACTTTCGGTCAACACGACAGGTCGGAGTGGACAAGGAAATGATGGAAAAAGGATATAAGGAGGATTCCAAGACACATCAAAGGTTAAGTTCTTTATTCTTCCTCTCTCTTTCTCTCTACACAGTCAACCTCCCATTTTCTAACTTGATCGTCAGAGGGTCCGCTGGGGGACTCCCATTCCCTGTTGGACCTTTTTGCAGGCACCACTAGCGAGCTTCGAGACCGGTGAAAGGTGTTGGAAGCGTGGGTCGGCCCGACTCGCCCTTCTTTGGATCAGTAACATCATCAGAAGTTATACAAAATACTTTGGCATAAATTCTTAAAATGAAAAAAAAAAATTATAAACAATTACTAGCTAATTTTGTCACCTTGCAAATTTTTTCACATTTCACCATACATGACTTGCCATGGGCATGTAATTTGGTTATTCATGCAAAGGCCATCTTGTGAATAATTGAAGACATAGCTAGGCAAAAAAAAAAAAAAAGGCCGTGTTGCACACAGGCATGCTAAGCATTTATATAGCAAAACTTGTCACATCTTTTGTGCAAGTTTGGAAGCTTTGCTCAAAGCCCAAATAATATGTCCTTTTTTTGACAACATAATATGAATTTCATATGTGATGATGCAGTTTGGTCGAATGAGAAATGGCTCGGAGAGGATCTAGATGCTCCACGGGTTGGCCGAACTTCGTCTTCCCAGCAGTACCTGCACCAAGTTCAGTAGGAAGGACCCAAGGAGTGGGGTTCCTTCCTGAGGACCCTTCGATGATTAAGTTAGATCAGAAAAAAGAATTTAGAAATCACTAGAGAGAGTATGTATGTATTAATGTTTTTCATACCTTTGTTGGCCTCTTGGCTTATTGTGCCCCATTTTATGATTGCTTTGTTGTCTTTGTCTTTTCATGCTGTCCTATCAGCCATAAGTCTATGGTTATCTGTAGCCGGCTATGGTAGCATCGCCATGTCAACAACTATTTATTTTTCATACCTTTGTAGTCTATGGCTTATCTCTTATTTTTGTCTGGCCATTGGGTCTAAGTTGGGTTAGAAATTATTTGAACGGCCCATTGGACCACCTATTTAGGCTATGCCCATCAGTAGTCCCTCATTCCTGAGTGCAGCTTTAGTCCAACGAAGGGAATCAAAATTGCCTTATTTGTTATGCTCAATTGTGCTTGTATTGCTTGATCCTGATTTGACACGCGCCCAGTCCATTGCTTGATTTAATGTAATAGTGCTTGGTTAAAATAATGCACATTGCGGTGATTAGTAAAATAAGCTTCTTGATTTGTTGGGCTTCATTATTCCAACAACTTAGTCCCACTCGACGTAGTAATTAATTTTTGGATGGAGTTCATGCAAGACTTTTGTTTGGTTGTTTGAAAATAATTCACGTGAATTTGATTTTTGATATTTGTTGTATTATGATCGCTATGGGACCTGCTAGCTTTCTGATTGTTGACTGCTTTGCTTGGTTAGTTTTCATGTCTTTTTTCCAAAATTCAATACTTATCTCCATGTTTGGAATTGTTGTGCTGCTTTGCTTTGCTTAGTTGGCCCTACCAATTTATTTGTTGAATGACATGCTTGATTGATGTTTTGTCAAGTAGTCCATAAAAAATTTTCTTTTTCTCAGATTTCAAGAGACCCACTATGACAATCCTTCGAATCACAGTGACTTATTTAGAGAGAGAGAAGCAAAATTGTTTCACTTTCTCTCGCTATATCTATATACCCAGAAACTTGTGATTTTTTTGGGTTTGGTTTTGGGTGTGGAGAGCGGAGGAAGTCGTGGAGTGTGATGATGATGAAAAAAAACTGAAGAGTATCAATTTCTCATGATTTTTTCGAGATGGAATCAGTTGATCCGACAGTGGTGACTCCAAGCAAAAGCACATTGGCGCGCACTTTTGCTAAGGTTTTGTATATTCGAGTTGTTGTTGGAATAGCCCCAGTTGATGGAATTTAGAAAAGCAAATGTCAAGTATGATAGCATATGCTCAGTTACAGTTTGCTCAGTCTCCATTTGATATTGATAGAATTCAAGCTGCTGATCAGATGGTGATCTCCCACATGGGGTTCTCTCGCATGGCGGTTTTTCGCATGGTCTTCCATATGGCGGTCTCCGGCATGGGGGTCTTCCGCATGGTCTTCCATATGGAGGTCTTCTACACAGTGGTCTCCTGCATAGGTGTCTCTAGCATGTTCTTCTGCATGGAGGTCTTCCACATGGCGGTCTCCCCGTATCGAGGTCTTCCGGATGGTCTTTTATAAGGTAGTCTTCCATATGGTGGTCTCCCGTATGGGGGTTTTCTGCATGGTCTTCCACATGGAGGTCTCCCGTATAGTCTTCCACATGGCAGTTTTCTATATGGTGGTCTTCGGCATGGTCTTCCCCATGGAGGTCTTCCATATGGTGGTCTCCTGCATGGTCTTCCACATAGAGGTCTTCCATATGGTGATTTCCCGCATGGGGGTTTTCTGTATGGTTTTCCACATGGAGGTCTTCCACATAGTGGTCTCCCGCATGGTCTTGTACATAGAGGTCTTCCACATGGTGGTCTCCTGTATGGAAGTCTCCCGTATGGTCTTCCATATGGAAGTCTTCCATATGGTGGCCTCCCACATGGCGATCTTCACATGGTTTTCCAGACGGCGGTCTTCCACATGGTGGTCTTCTGCATGGTTTTCTACATGGGGGTCTCCCACATGGTCTTCCACATGGTGGTCTCCCGCATGGGGATCTCTCGTATGGTCTTCCACATGGAGGTCTTCTATATGGTGGTCTCCCACATGGGGGTCTTCCGCATGGCAGTCTTCTTCATAGTCTTCCATACGGTGGTCTTTCACATGGTGGTCTTCGGTATGGAAGTCTTCCATATGGTGGTCTCCCACATAGTCTTCCACATGGAGGTCTTCTATATCGTGGTCTCCCGGATGGGGGTCTCCACATAGTTTTCCGTATGGTCTTCCACATAGAGGTCTCCCACATGGTCTTCCACATGAAGGTCTTCCATATAGTGGTCTCCTGCGTGGGGGTGGTCTTCTACATGGTGGTCTCCTGCATGGGGTTCTCCCGCATAGTCTTCTACATGGAGGTCTTCCATATGGTGGTCTCCCGCATGGCGGTCTTCTACATGGTCTTCCATACGGCGGTCTTCCACATGGAGGTCTTCCGCATAGTCTTCCATATGGAGGTGTCCCGTATAGTCTTCCACATGGTAGTCTCCCGTATAGGGGTCTCCTGCATGGTCTTCCACATGGTGGTCTTCCATATGGTGGTCTTCCACATGGTCTTCCATACGGTGGTCTTCTACATGGTGGTCTTCTACATCGGGGTCTCCTGCATGGTCTTCTACATAGAGGTCTTCCATATGGTGGTCTCCCTCATAGCAGTCTTCCACATGGCGATCTTCTACATGGTCTTCCACATAAAGGTCTCTCGCATGATCTTCCACATGGTGGTCTCCCGCATGGGGTCTCTTACATGGTCTTCCATATGGAGGTCTTCCATATGGTACCTTATGGGGGTTTTCCACATGGTCTTCCACATGGTGGTCTTCTGTATAGTCTTCCATATGGAGGTCTCCCGCATAGTCTTCCACATAGTGGTCTCCTGCATGGGGATCTCCTGCATGGTCTTCCATATGGAGGTCTTCCATATGGTGGTCTCCCCCATGACGGTCTTCCATATGGTGGTCTCCAGCATGGGGGTCTCTTGCATGGTCTTCTATATGGAGGTCTCTTGCATGGCCTTCTACATGAATGTCTGATGTATATTAGTGCTTGGTTCTACTTCATGATGTTGACCTTCTTCGTTTGTTGTTATGCTCATCTTGGAGAAATGTTTATCTATTGCTTTTAAGTCTTCAAGATCGCAAGGTCGTATACCCCGAATGGGTGCCTTAGACGGTCAGCTGATAGATTAGCTCTTACCGCAAGGTTTGACTCAGTTTGGCTAAGGTCTTCCTACTCAGTCAGGCTTTTGGACTCAGTCAGGCTTTCGGACTTAGTCTGGCTGAGGTTTTCGTGATCAGTCTGGCTGAGGCATTTGGACTTAATCTGGCTGAGGTCTACATGCTCAGTCTAGCTAAGGCTTTTGGACTCAGTCTGGCTGAGGTCTTCGTGCTCAGTCTGGCTGAGGCTTTTGGACTCAGTCTGCTTGAGCCTTTTGGACTCAGTCTGACCGAGGTCTTTGTGTTCAGTCTAGCTGAGGTTTTTTTTTCCTGTTAATTTAAAACTTACAAAATGTGCAACACAGATAGTAGAAGTTGAATGTTTTTCTCATTAATATGAAGTCTTGCTAGGGTCGACTTACACATGGTATTGAAAAAACAGAATACAACAAGTGATCGGAGTTAAACAGGACAATAAAATAAATGAGACATGGAAAAAGAGCTTCATTTTTATTGAAAGTACTGCTTCAAGTGCTCAGTGTCCTATGGATGAGGTAGATCTCTGCCATTTATATCTTGTAAACGGTAAGTGCCTGGATGCGGTCGAGATTTGACAATATAAGGCCCATCTTACTTAGCTGCTAACTTGCCCTCAGTTGGGTTTTTGGTACCCAGAGTTGCCTCCTTTAAGACTAGGTCTCCCACTGCGAATTCTCTGGGTCTGACTTTGCTGTTATAGTGCTGCCTTATTCTTCGCTAGTATGAAGCTAGTCTGACGGCGGTAGATCTTCGTAGCAAGTAAATCATGCTGGAACAAAACATTGATTAGAACTTGGTTTTGCTGAGCCAGGCGATTGATGCTTTTACTAAGTTATGTGAAATATGGAGGTGGGTTGTTCAGGTTGAGGGACTCAGCTTGAAGGTTGCTGGTATTGTGTTATGAAGCCATGGATCTCGTCATAACCATTCACTCTGACGACAATGAACACAACTGTCAACCAGAGAGTTCCTAGAGACAGCGGCAATTGATAATGCAGTTTGGTCGGACGAGAAATGGGTCGGACAAGATCTGGATGCTCCATGGGTTGGTTGAACTTCGTCTTCCTGCAGTACCTGCACCAAGTCTAGTAGGAAGGACCCAAGGGATGAAGTTCCTTCCTGAGGACCCTCCGATGATTAAGTTAGATCAGAAAGAAGAATTTAGAAATCGCTAGAGAGAGTATGTATGTATTAATGTTTTTCATACCTTTGTTGGCCTCTTGGCTTACCGTGCCCCACTCATGATTGTTCCGCTGTCTTTGTCTTTTCACGCTGTCTTATCAGCCATAAATCTATAGCTATCTGTAGCCGGTCATGGCAGCGTCACCATGTTATAGAATTCACGGAACAAAAAGGGGCGGTTTATCTCTTCTTTTTGTCTGGCCACTGGGTCTAAGTTAGGTTAGAAATTATTTGGACGGCCCATTGGACCACCTATTTGAACTATGCCCATCAATATGAAAAACTTGATTCTGGTGAGCAAAAATAGTGCATGGAAGGCATAGTGAAAAACATAGCCAAAATATAAATAAATATTACAATAGTAATATTATTTTATATGGTGTCATCAGTCAAAAAATTACAAATGAATTGGGTGAGATATCCCTTCGCTCTCACCAACTCAACCATATAGTTCTTATCATACTGTAAACTTTATCATTAGTTTATAATACCCATTATATATAATATCATCCTCATTCCTAATATTTATTTGAAAAATAAACTCTTGTCAAACTTAGTCTTCAACCTCAGCTTCTATCAAGCATGGGTATACTAAAAATATTATTGTACGAGTACTGGATATTTAGTCGTCACGAGGACAAATACTAATACAATTGCATGTGTACTGAATATGCAAAATATGTATCTAATATATATATATATTTTTTTTGTGAATGTTGAGTATGGTTCAAATATGACATGGGCATGGGCATGGGCATGGCTCGAGTACATAATGGATACGTTTTGGGTACTTTGTGGATCCATGGAGGTATAAATATATTTTTTAAAATATATTAGAATTGAAAAAAATATATTGTGCCTATTTTTAAAATTTTAAAAAATAAAGTATTTTTTGTAATAATCATAAATTTAAAAAATGTTTAATTTTTTTTGTTACATGTCATATGTATCGATTTCTCTCCAGTTGACCTTCCTCCTCTCTTTCACTATAAACTTTGATTTTATTTGTAGATTGGATCCTTACCTAATTTTGGCATTAAATTTTATTTTTTTTCATTTAATTTTTTTATTGTTATATTTCATAATTTAAGGCAACTTTGGATATCTTTTATGTTGGACCAGACATTACCTAGGACAGGCCCAATCATTTTTTTAATATATATAAATTATAGATACACCCTTGAAATTTACTTGAAATATAAATTGGTCCTTATAGTTTGAAAAATTATAAATGTCTCATTGTCATAATTTTTTATTTAAAAAATTATGAAAAAAAATTAAAATTTTAACGGCTCTCAAACTATTACACTCGTATCATTTTAGTTTTCAAACTATCAATTTAAATTATTAGTTTTCAAATTATTGACAGTTAATAAGGTAAATATTTTTTATTAACATCATACATGCTGACATAGATGTGATTAATTGAGAGTACTAACCTTGACTTTTTAACTTTTGACAAATAATAAAACAATTTTTTAACTTATTTTTTTTAAAAGAATTAGACTCTCCTCTTGATTGTTTATTGGACACTCAGGCCAAAAGTCCAAAATTAAATTTTCTTTGTTCATAAGGATAACCTCCCACAAAAAGATCAAATTACCCAACTATATATTATTTCCAAAACCCTAAACAAACCAAACCAAACAAACCAAACCAAACCAAACTACATAGGCCCTAATTTTCCATCGTCTCTCTCTCTCTCTCTCTCTCTCTCTCTCTCTCTCTCACCGTTCCATCTTCCACCTCTGCTGACACCACCACCTTCGTCACTATCTCTGACCTCTGATCTGAGTTCAACCACCACAACTCTGCCGTTGCACAAATCAACAATGCTGAGTTGTCGAAGTTGTTGAGTCGTATATTTTGAAATCAATCGCCAAGACGAGACCTTATCTAGAATCGTATATTTCGAATTCACCAACCTTAGACAGAGCTTCCTTCATAATTTATGCACTCTAGGGTTTCAATCTCTAATCTGGTCTTTTATTTCTGGTCTCTTGACAAATTATATACTTTCAGTTTTGATTTTTTTTCTTCTTGTAACAGATCTGTTAAGATTGAACAAATCTTGGCTTTGAATTTTGTTGTTGTTCTTGTTTTTGTTCATGCTTTTGTTATTTTTGTTGTTGATGATGATGATGATGATGATGAAACAGATTTGTGTGTATGTATAAAAATTTAAGCAGATAAAGATACAAATTTGAACACAAAGAAAATTTGAACAGATAACCTTTTTTAACAGATAACGTTTTTTAATAGATAAAAAATTAAATATATAAAATATTTGAACAAATAGATTTGAACTAATGAGTAAAAAAAATTGAACAGATAATAAAATTTGGACAAATATTTGAATAGATAAGGAATTTTAACAAATAGGTATACCAATAGATAGATGAAGAAACTCATAGATTTTAAACAGATAGAGAGAAAAGCTCACAAATTTCAAATAGATAGGGTAAAAAAATTGAACAGGTAGGAAAAAAATGAATAGATAGGGGAAAATTTTGAATAGATAAGAAACATTTTGAACAAATAGGAAATAAATTTGAACAGGTAGTTAACAGATAAAAAAAAGTCAATAGATAAATTAATGAATAAAATTGGAAACAAAATATCTTTCAAAATAAATAAAAGGATTTCTCACCAAACTATTTTACAAAGGCTAGACCTCTCACTAATAAAAATTATCTACTAGACCTAATGTCTTATACATTTTTTAAATTGGGAGACCCTTCAGCCGAAGGGGAAGGTGTGGCAAAGCAAGATGTGGAAAAGAGACGTCCTGCCTTGGCACAAGAGGGAAATGTAGAAGCAATCCCAATCGTGGGGATCAAGGATACCGCCGTTCGCCACTTGAGTGTAGTGGCTGGTCGGTCATTGGCTAAAGGGGGGGGAGTCGTCAGAGGTGACATTGACCGCGCGAGCGGCGTCGGCAGCGGAGCGTCTGTTGGGTACCATAGAAGATGCTGCCGTGAAGGGCGTCTCCAGGTTTGGGGAGGGTGAGCAGATGAGGGCCTTCTGTTCATCGTAAATGGAGTCCCTGACGTTGGCTGCTGCTCTCCTAGGCAAAGGAGTAAACGCAAGGATGGACATGGAGCCCCTCAAGGAACAATTGAAGGCGACAAAAATAGAAGGTGGGCGCTGGCAAAAAATGGCACGAAGTGCTTGTGCTAGAGGCCTGATGTATACGAAGCAGGCTAAAAACATGGAGGTATTGGCAGTGGTACAGGGGTTCGTAGCTGAGAGAGCCATGGCAGTGCAGATGGAAGTGGCTGCGGCATTGGCGACTGTAAAAGCTGAACTAAACTACGCTAAGTCTGAGCTAGAGACGGCGTGTCGTACGGTGGTGATGTTGGAGTTCAATTTGGCAGCCGAGCAAAAAAGGATTGGCGAGGTCCAGGACACCTGCACCACTACCAATGAGAGGTTGGAAGAAGCCCTTGCTAATAACGAAGAACTGTGTGATTATATTCTGAAGGAGAAGGAGAACACAGATGCACAAATTGCAAAATTGGAGAGGAGCCTTGCTTTTGCAAAAGAAGCATTAGAGGAAGAGAGAGAGAAATCGACAGAGCTGAGCAGAACTTTGCTGTCAGAGAGAGTTGTCTACCTTGACCTTTATGGCGTAGCTATGGAGCAATACAAGCAGTCAACAAAGTTCCAAATAGCCATGGATGCTGTTGTAGCCGCTAGTCTGGCCAGGGAGGGAGAAGATAGGGCAGGTCCTTCTAATGTGGTGGCGGCTGAGCTAGTGGAAGCGTAAACTAAGGCAGAGATAATAGAAAGTTTTTAACAATCTGACGTCTACAAGCATTAGCTGAGCCTGTACTGGGATAGTGGGTGGATGTGCTGCCAGAAAAGGGTGAAGGAACTCTTCCTAGACATGGATTTTAGCCATGTGAGGCCAGGGGAAGGAGACATGGCCTAGACTCCACTGGATGAGGGTATTGAGGAGAAAGACCTAGCATCTAGCGGGGGCAAAGGAGATGGAGATGGGACTTGTGCGTTTTGTTTTGCCTTAAGTTACTTGTGTGAAGTTTGATTTTACTTTTGTAAAGATTAGTACAGTTTGTAAGAAGTTTGTGCTTAAACTACACAGATTGTTTGCCTAATTGTGGAATTAAATTTTTTTTATGTTGGTTGTCATGGTTTGTTTTGTTTTGTTTTGTTTTGTTTTTTTTTTTTTGTTGCAAGGGTGAGTTAGCTGTGTGCATGGTGTTGTATAAAAAAGAATATTACTTGAAAGAAGGAAAATTATTTATAAAACAATCATGTTATTGAAAACAATCATGGTTATATAAAATTAATTGTTGTAGGCTTAACTGGATTAAGGGTTACAGGACTTGGCCAGACCGATCCTGAGACTCAGTCTATTGAGGTGTGCTGAGTTCTTCAGGCTTGGTCTAGTTGAGGCTTGTGATGCTCAGTCTGGCTGAGACTTGTAACGCTCAGTCTGGTGTAGCTCGACTTTTTCAAGCCCCTTTTCAGAAGTTGAAAAAAGCCCTACAGTATCGGACTCCCACGGTTCTGAATCTGATTCCACAAGTGCAATGTGAAATAGATAAACACCAAAGAGTCCAAATTCAGCGCATCTTTTGGAAAATCGATTTTGAATCAAATTGTCAAAAATGGACTGCTTTGCCAGATACAGAGTCGCTACCTAAATGTTTTATTTTAGAGAAATTTAGAAAACCCATGACTCGTACCAAAGGCCACGTGTCCGTCATCACCAAGATTGTCTCGGCTCGGGAAAGGTCATGAATTGAGCACCATTGCTCGCACGATCAAAGGTCGGCCTCTACTAATCATGATATGAATCTTACTTTGCATTATATGTTCTTGTTCCGGTTATTAATCTAGCATTACTATGTGATGCGCACATACAAGTATAGACTAACTTGCAAAAATTGGAACACTTGAGTCATGTTTGTTTTCTGAAAAGAGTTTAAATTTGCCACTAGAAAAGTGGGCTTAAATGTGCATGGCTCAAATTATTCCAATTCAAGCAATTAGCTTTCATCCACAAGCATACAAGCAGGTATATCAATTAAGCACTTAGCCTCATGGGAAGCTTGTTAGACATGGCAACAATCACACTCATACAATATGCTAAAGCAAGTAAAGGTTCACCTTGTACTCCAAGCCAAAAAGACATAAGAGAGTTAGAAAAAATACATGATTCCTAACTATGCGATATGACTAATGCAACACATGCGATATGCAATCTAAAATAGGCTCGGTTACTTAACATGGCATATGAATCAATTGATAGCATGTGGTTTAAGCACGTATTCAAATAAGTATTAAACTAACAATGTAGTTGGAATGATAAACCGAGCCTCGGTGCATGCAATACAAGTGGATGCAAACATGAAGAATGTTAATTTAAACGTGATGTCCCTATACTAACTATCATAAGCAGTTAAATAAAAGGGAGAAAGATGTGGGGTTGGAAGACATACACATTATTACAACATTATGCTCTCATGAAGGAGAGTCCGAATGAATAAACTAACTAGCCAACTATTTAAGCTAAGCTAATTAATTAACTATTACAAACCAAATGAAATAAATTAACTCACAACTAATTAACTGCTTTAGCTAATTAAATAATTACAACACAAGTATAATTAAAAGAAGTAAGTAACCTAAACAACTAATTACTCCACCTCGGGAAGTGAGGAATGTTCATGCACATGCTCGATTTCCACCAAAAAAGCCATTGTTTCGCTTCTAGAGAGCCTATGTTGCACAATAGAACACATACACTGTTGCCCACTTCCAGAATGACCCTACTCTGCCAAAGGAACACACTGCTGAATTTTGCATTACTGGCCGGCCGGCCACTAGTGTTACATGCCGGCCATCAAAGGTGGTCTGCCGGCCATGGAAAGTGGCTTGCCGGCCACTGCTGCCCAGTTCACCTTGTTGCAACAGAGGACAAACAGAGCATGCATAGGGTATTCTCTAGGGTTGTCTGCACAACTCACCCTTCCTTTTCATGAACGAATCAAAGGAGAAGTAAACTTAAGCCACAAAGCACTAACTCAAGCAATTTCATTGCATGATGGCTTGTGAATTAAAGTGTGCAAGTTCAATAAATGCAACAAAATATGACTTTAACCTCTTCCCTTTCATGAATTGATCAAGGGAAGTGGTGACCTTGGAAACTTGAATCATTTCATCACTAATGAGTATAAACTGCCTCAAGTTTCCATATGTTCAATTAATGTCCGATTGAACACAACCAAATTATTATCTTGCACCATTTTAGCCTCAATTTTAGTTACTCAATTTTAAATTACCATCCGTTCTTTAATTCATTAAGTCCAATGGTGAGTTTAAGTCCTCTAAATGAAAAGAAGCGTCAAACAAGGAGTTGTTCTTGGCATGAGAGAGATGTAATGCCCTGGTAATGAACCTCCAAAGAGATTAAACCATTTAGCAGGGAAGGTCTCTTTCTTATGCTAAAAACAACATATATGGGACATCAATTCATCACTTTCAATTAGATTACAACAATATACAATATAACAATAAATCAAAGCAAAAGAGCTAAATAAGTAAGACATGCAAGAAAATGAAAGGTTTGTGAAATTCACCTCTCAAGAAAATGATGAACTCCTTAGTTCACAAACTCCCTCTTGATCATCCTCAAGTGTGGGAAGTGTGTTCTCAAATCCTTAATCCGAAATTATGGAGTGTTTTTGGTGTATGAAAATGAGGAATTTCAGTAACTATGGAAGCTTGGAAGTATTTTGGCTCAAGGTTGAAATGTCGACAAAATTACTCTCCTTTTTCTCTAACTCTCTTGAATAATTCATCTTCCTTTTTTTAACATCTCCCTTGTTTATATAAGCAACATAATATAATATAATAATATAATAATATAAATATTATATAATAGATAAACATAATATATAATATATATATGTTTGATGTCGGCAGCCGAGCTGACCGACATCACAAATGTTTTTTTATTATTTTTAAATATTATATAATATATCTATATACATATAATATAATATATAATATATATGTTTGATGGCGGCAGTCGAGCTGACCGACATCACAAATGTTTTTATTATATAATATATATTGACATAGGTAGGCCCATAAAGGGTATGACCCACCACTTAAGGCCCAATCCATGATTCAAATACTAAAGTCTAACATTCTTGGAACCCAACGTTACACCAAGAACCAATGACATCTAAACACTTATCAAGAGAAGAACCAGCCACATCAGCAGACAAAGATCTTGCAGAGTTATTGCACCACACATCAGCCATTAATGAAGTTCCCTGTAGCATTTATTATGATAACCTCTTCACGTCGGAACAGAACAGCCTCACCATGAACAAGGCAAGCTAGAACATAGGCTTTCGGCCAACATGACAGGTCAGAGTGGACAAGAAAATGATGAACAAAGGATATAAGTAGGTTTCTAAGACAAAGAAAAGGTTAAGTTCTCCATCAACATCTTATCTCTACATTCCATCACTCTTTCTTCTCTAACTTGCTCGTCGGAGGGTTCGCGGGGGGACTCGGTTCCCCGTTAAACTCTTGTGCAGGTTTCTCCGTGGGCCCAACAATCGGACAACGGTTTGGGAGGCGTGGATCAACTTGACCCGTTCCATCAGAAGAAAGCAATATCATCAGTTGGTGCTGTCTGTGGGAAACTTTTACTCCATGTGACAATTGTGCTCATTGTTGCCGGAGACCCACTCCCGATAATTCCTCCTCGCCACCCACCGGGGTGAATGATCATAACAAGATCCATGGTTTCTCAACACAACGTGGCTGACCCCTAAGCTGACCCTCTTAACCCGAACAACCCACCGCAGTATTTCACAGAACTCACCAACAGCATCAACCGCCTAGCCGAACAAAACCAAGCCCTGATCAACGCTTTGCTTCAACGAGACCTCCTTGTGCCTCCTTCACCACCACAAGATATCCCACCTAACCGAGAACGAACTCCGAGCCATCCCTTCCAACAAGCCCACCCCTCAAACTTGGAGGGTTTGCGACCCCTACCCCAAGATATGAATCCACCACCTCGGGGTCTACATCCGCCGGTCCAAGCACCTGCTCCTGAGGGAGAGGCTAGCAGCGTTCAACCTCCACTGCATTCTGGGGGTAACAATGTCCCTATCTGGGATGCGGAGCTCCGAGCCATGAAACTTTAACTTCAAGGAGTTATGCAGAGCATACAGAATAAACCCTCTACAATAGCCAACTCACCGTTCGTCGCCTTCATCAGAGACAAACCCCTACCTCCAAAGTTCAAAATGCCTCGATCAACTCTTTCGACGGTACAACGGACCCGGTCGACCACTTGGAAACTTACAGGACCTTAATGATCCTCCATGCTTTTCCTGATAAGATCATATGTCGGGCTTTCCCCGTAACGCTCAAGGGATCGGCTTAACTCTGGTTCAGTCAGCTGCCGATGGACTCCGTTTCTAATTTCCAATACCTAAGTGATTCCTTTCTTAGCCATTTCATTGGTACCCAGCGCCAGTGGTGCTTGGCAACTCAGCTCCTCAACATTGTAGACGGAGGGGGGATCGCTACGCAGCTTCGTCACCCGTTTCAATAATGAAGCCTTACAGGTGGCAGAAAACGACGACAAGGTCATTCTCACGGCTTTCATGGCTGGTCTACGATCATCCGACTTCCTTTTCTCTCTCTCCAAAAACCCTCCAACCTCCATGGCAACCTTCCTTTCCAAAGCCCAAAAATATATGAACGCCGAAGATTCTCTAGCCGCCCGACAAGATTCATAACCAAAAACCCAACCCTCAGAGAGAAGAGAAAGGAATTTGAAACCAGAACCACCCAATACACGCAGCAAACACCTCAGTGCACCGATTGACCTGCTCAAGCTGATTGGTTGGCACCTACCCGACCGCCCGGCCGGTTCGAACGATACACTCCCCTCAATTCCCCCATGGAACAAGTCTTGAACCAGATCCAACGAGATTATCTCCTAAAATGGCCACAACCACCGCGGTCTCCTTCTAACCGGCGAGACCAGTCCAAGTACTGTTGTTTTCATCAGGACCACGGCCACAATACCGAGGAGTATGTTAACCTTAAAGACCAGGTCGAGAGCTTGATATGCCAGGGGTGTCTCAGTCGACTCACGGCAAGCCGCCCTAACAACGGCCAAGGACCAAACCTACCAGAGGCAACCACCGACACACCCCTCCCCGACAACCCGCACAACCTAACCAAGGCAATGATCGACCCCCACAACAACCCCGAGCACAAGGCAACCCTGCCCCCCCAGTTGGAGAGATCAGAGTCATTGCCGGTGGGCTTGCAAACGGGGGACCATCCCGTTCGGCGCAACGAGCAGAACTCAGAAAAATTAGGCAGGGCTCCGATAAAGAAGTCGTGACATTGGATTGCTCCTTCAAACACCCCAAGCAGTGGATGGAGCCCATCACCTTTACGGAGGCCGATTGCACAAGCATCTGTTATCCCCATGACGACCCCCTCGTCATCTCTGCTCTTCTGTCCAATTACAAAGTCAGACGGGTGTTTGTCGACAACGTAGCTCTTCAGACATCATCTTCCTAAACGCCTATCGCCAGCTCAAGGTCGGGGAAGAAAGTTTGTCCCCTCTCCAAACCCCACTGGTCGGCTTCACTGGGGATCGGGTGACCTCCATAGGCTCCATCGATCTTCCCATCACCATCGGAGAGTACCCACGGCAGACCACCAAGTTGCTCACTTTTCTCTTCGTTGACTGTCTCTC
Organism: Camellia japonica; assembly: GCA_030407325.1. Classification (NCBI taxonomy): domain Eukaryota; kingdom Viridiplantae; phylum Streptophyta; class Magnoliopsida; order Ericales; family Theaceae; genus Camellia; species Camellia japonica. The sequence goes on from JAPPVO010000059.1 coordinate 96,341,172, forward strand.
TGCTTATAACATCATCCTCGGCCGCACCGCCTTTAACGCTTTTCAAGCTATCACATCCACGTACCATCTGGCCATGAAATTTCCTATCGACCTCGGAGTTGGCACCGTGAGGGGAGAGCAGACTATGGCCAGAGAATGTGTGGACAGGCCCACGGGGGACCTCGCTACAGCTCGGACTAGATTTTGTGTCACGGTTCTTAATCTGAACCAAAGAGTCCAAATCCGGCAAATTATTTTGAGAAAACAGATTTTTGAAAGAAGTGCTAAACATGGACTGCTTTGCCAGATACAGAGTCGCCACCTAAATATTTTATTTTGGGAAATTTAGGAAACCCTGACTCGTTGCCTAAGGCCACGTGTCCGTCATCACCAAAGTTGCCTCGGCTCGGGAACTTGGGTACGATTGGGGAAGGTCACTTCGTGAGCACCCCCGCTCACCTGATCAAAGATCAGCCTCTACTAACCATGATATCGAGTTTTGAAAACATTATGTGTTCTTATTCCGGTTATTAGCCTAGATTTACTATGTGATGCGCACAACATACAAGTATAGACCGGGCCGCCTGAATTGGAACAAAGCATTTCATGTTTGTTTTTGAAAGATGGTTTGCTACTCGCAAGTAGGCTTAAAATGCAGAATTTGCCACCCTCGGGTGGGCTTAGAAAAGATGGTTTTGCCACTATCTAGTGGGCTTAAAACTCATAGTCAATGATTTGTTCTAATCCAAATAACCCAACCTTCACCCACAGGCATTCAGGCAGTTATATCACATAAGCAAATAGCCTCATGGTAAGCATGCTATTCATGGCAGTCACTCACACGCATGCAAGGATGCTAAAGTATAAAACTCACCGAGTACTCCAAGCCAAAACAGAAACCGATTAGAAATCCATGCATGATCCTAAATATACAGAAATGCCTAATGTAACACATGGAAAAATGCAACTATAGCAGGCTCGGCTATTCTAAACATGGCATATGAGATGCAACAGCTAACAAGTACTCAACTTGAAATTGAAATACAAATGCAGTTAGTATGATGCGCCGAGCCCGGTGTATGCAAGACAGATGAATGAATGCAAACATGCTATCATACTGTATGCTAATTGAAACATGCCCTAATCTAACCATCATAAGCTGGTAAATAAAAGGGAAGAAAGACGTGGGGTTGGAAGACATACATCACACTCACGCACACTTATTACAATTATGCCCTCGCACAGAGGGTCCGAATAAATAATATACAGTCCCAAATGAATAGTACAGTCCGAATAAATACAAAATCCTAATTAATTTACAAATTAATCTAGGAAAGCATTAAAACTAGCATGCAAGCTACGGACTGCCTCGACTCCGTTCCGGATGATGGATGATGCATGTTTGAGCTATCTTGCGCGGAAATCCACTGCGATGCCCCAATTAGACTCCGTTTGCAACTGTTCTTGGAAAGCACGCCAAGCTCCGGAAGGCTGCTGATTCTTGATTTGCTGCAACAGAGAGCAGGACAGGGGCATGGCAATGTATTTTCACATATGTATGCATGTTTCGATCCTCGTGCCACCAATCACGCATCCCGATGCATGATGGCCGAGGAATCGAATTGCACGACTCAATATAGAATGAATGCACATGAAAACTCAACTAAAACCTAACTCCATCATGGATAATCCGGAGTGTCGGTGACTGGGAATTGAGACACGTTCCGTCACTCGGAGTACGAAACGTACCTCGTTTCCCGTGTTCGGGCTAACTCCTATCCCAAACACAATGCAATATGCGTGACATGCATGGATGCAACTAAGATACATCCTAACATGCAACATGCTATGAAATGACATACACGATACACGATGTAACATGGCATACACAATGCACTAACATACAACCTAGCATACACAACGCTATGGAATGAAATGGCATACGCAATGCAATATGGACTTACACTAACACAAGTGGACCTTAATCACACTCACATAAGAGGCCATTAGATGAAAATGAGACAACTTGAAATGCGTGCACACATGCACGCAAACCGAGGACCGACCCTAAGGCACGAATGCCACTCTAACATGACATGGTAAAGCATGGAATATGGCATACTATTATGCAAATTTCAGAGGCAATAAGTGATGCAAAACAGCCCCGAAAGATGGCAAAACAACACCCGATGCATGGAATAGGTCCCGAAACATGAAATTAGGCATACGGAATGACCTATAACTATGCAATGCATGCATTATTTGAACATGGAATGTGAAGACAGAATCAAGAAAACCCAAAAATAAGCATTTTCACAGTTTTAAGCATGGCCAAACAGTGAACACAAATGGGGCTAAACTAGCATGCAAAAATGGCCCCAAAAGTGAGATAATGAAGAAACTAATAGATGCTGGCCCCAAACAGAGAAGAGACCTTCTACAATGTTGAAGAGGGGCCCAAAATATGATGTTTTACAGTTTATGAAAAACCACAAAAACAAACACAAGTATGGAAAAACTCTCATGCAAGAAAATGGGCCAAAATGGAGACAAAGAAGCAACTGATGCATGCTGGCCTCAAACAGATGAAGGTCCTTCAACAAAGTTGAAGAGGGACCTAAAACATGGATTTTTAAAGTTTATGATCAGACCCAAAACAATATACAAGTATGCTCAAAATACTATGCAAAATGAGGCCTAAAAGAGAGTTATAACACAAAGTATATAAAGGGTGCCTCAAACAGTAGAAGGCCCTTAATGAAACATGAATAGGGGGTCAAAATAGGACCCTTTTCAGTTCGGACCAGAGTCCAAAAACAGAATCACAAGGGGCTAACAAATCATGCAAAAATGGGGCCAAAAGTGGGATACAATGGCAAGTGACACATGGAGGCCCCAAACAGTGATGAGCCCTTCAACAATGTTGAAGAAGGGCTCAAAATAAGCAACTTTACAGTTTACAACAGAGCTCAAAACAGTTTATACATAGGCCAAAAATACTACACAAGAAATAGGCATACAAAAGAGATAATGAAGTAAGTGTAAAAAGAAAGCCTCAAACAGTGAGAGACCCTTAATGAAACATGAAAAATAGCTCAAAAGAAGCCTATCTCCAGTTAGGGTCGGAGCCCAAATATGCAAGCATAAGGAGCTAAAATATAGACCAAGAAAAGAGCAAAAAGAGGAAAATGAGACTCACCCTTGAAGACTAGTCTTTCATCAACTCTTGGTCCAAAAATCTGAGCTTTCAACCTCTTCAAAAGAGTCCAAAGTGCTGGAATGGAGGATGGAGGTCTTGTGCTATGAGTTGGTGTGTAAAAATGGTGTAAGAATCAAAGGGTTTTGATGGTTAGAATGTAGAGAGAGAGAGAGATTTAACGTGAGAACTCCACCCCAAAATTTTCTAACCCCTAAAACCAGCTGGGAGTGCTGGTTATATAGGCAAAAAGAGGGGGAAAAAGGGAGGGAAATTGAAATTGAAATTTCCCCCCAAAAAGGCCAAAAAGTGAGATAAAGAGGCAAGTGGTAGCTGCTGGTCTCAAACTGACGAGAGCCCTACAACAAAGTTGAAGAGGAGCTCAAAAAAAGATATTTTGTAGTTTATGACCAAGTCCAAAACAGCTTAAAAGTAAGTCTAAAATACCATGCAAAAATAGGCCTAAAAGAGGGTTTAAACACAAAGCGTAAAAAGGGAGCTTCAAATAGCAAAAGGTCCTTAATCAAACATGAAAAGGAGCTCAAAATATGACTATTTCTAGTTTGGGTCGGAGCCCAAAAATGCTTGCAAGCAAGGCTCGGGGGCCAAAATGCGTAGTCCGGGGCCCCGAAAACTGACTGTTAGGCACCGGAAGTGGTGTTCGACCACGAAGTTGGTCTCTCAGACCACAGTGTCCCTCAAAAGGGAGTAAATAAGATGTATGCCAAAAATCGGGGCAAACGGAGGTGGTTAGGCGGTCCCGAACCGAGGCACACGGCCTGACGGCTCCGAAAACGGGAACCGGCTCCGAAATGGGAAAACTGGCCTACGACCACGAAAAGTAGCCCACGGCCACTGAGAGATGATCTACGAGACCTCTCCCTCCCTTCGGGAAGAGAAAACAGAGAAAACGGAGCTTGGTTCGCAAACCGAGGCAAAGCACAAAAGAGTCCGGAAGTCCGGAGGCAAGGCTCGTAGCCGGACTCCGCAACCTCAGAACGAGCACAATATGCAACATCACCAAGCGCTCAATCGGTGACGTCTGAGTCTTAAGGTCGGTCAAAAATGGGGTGTCTACAGTTGCCCCTCTTTGACAGAACTCGAAAGTCATAAGAATGACGGGAGTGAATGTCAAAGCCCAGAGACGACCCATTTTTGACAAGGCCGAAGACTTAGACAAAGCAGACAGGATAGACAAAGATGTGTCCGCAGGCATGCCCGCAGGCAGGGGCAAAATGCAAATGATATGCGGGAAGATTTTGATAATTGGACTTACACGCTACGCGAAGCCGATTTGAAAATTGGACTTATACGCTACGCGAAGCCGGTTTGAAAATTGGACTTATACGCTACGCGAAGCCGGTTTGAAGATTGGACTTATATGCTACGCGAAGCCGGTTTGAAGATTGGACTTATACGCTACGCGAAGCCGGTTATCACTCATGATCATGCAAAGAGAGCTGTAATGAAGCAATTATGCAAAATAAATGCAACATTTTAAGCGAATGCTAGGCAAGCAAGTAAACTCGAACCAAACTATACCTTATGCAGAAAGGATGTAAGAAAATCATGGAATCTTCACGAACATGTACGATAGATACACAAAGTGAAGCGAGTGTGATGGATACACTATATGAAGGAAAGTGTGATGGATACACTAGGTGAGTGTGTGATAGATACACAAAGCGAACGTCTGATAGATACACAAAGTAGGCATAGTGTGATAGATACAAAGCGAGTGTGTGTGATTGATACACAAAGTAGGCATAGTGTGATAGATACAAAGCGAGTGTGTGGTAGATACACTATATGAACAAAGTGTGATTAATACACTAAATGAATGAAGTGAGCAAAGTGTGATGGATACACAAAAGGCAAACGCAAAGTGTGATAGACGCACAATAGGTGAACACGAAGTGTGATCGATGCACTAAGTGAACAAGTGCGATGGATACACTAAAGGTGAACCGAAGTGTGATAGATGCACTTAGTGAACAAAGTATGATTGATATACTAAAGGTGAACACGAAGTGTGATAGATGCACTTAGTGAACAAGTATGATGGATATACTAAAAGCGAACACAAAGTGTGATAGATGCACTATGTGAATTGAGTGTGATTGATACACTAAAAGTGAACACGAAGTGTGATAGATGCACTTAGTGAACCAGTATGATTGATATACTGAAGGTGAACACGAAGTGTGATAGATGCACTTAGTGAACAAGTATGATAGATATACTGAAGGTGAACACTAAGTGTGATAGATGCACTTAGTGAACAAGTATGATGGATATACTAAAAGTGAACACAAAGTGTGATAGATGCACTATGTGAACAGAGTGTGATTGATACACTAAAAGTGAACACAAGTGTGATAGATGCACTATGTGAACAGAGTGTGATGGATACACTAAAGGTAAACAGAAGTGTGATAGATGCACTTAGTGAACAAGTATGATTGATATACTAAAGGTGAACACGAAGTGTGATAGATGCACTTAGTGAACAAGTATGATTGATATACTGAAGGTGAACACGAAGTGTGATAGATGTACTTAGTGAACAAGTATGATGGATATACTAAAAGCGAACACAAAGTGTGATAGACGCACTATGTGAACTAAGTGTGATTGATACACTAAAAGTGAACACGAAGTGTGATAGATGCACTTAGTGAACCAGTATGATTGATATACTGAAGGTGAACACGAAGTGTAATAGATGCACTTAGTGAACAAGTATGATAGATATACTGAAGGTGAACACGAAGTGTGATAGATGCACTTAGTGAACAAGTATGATGGATATACTAAAAGCGAACACAAAGTGTGATAGATGCACTATGTGAATAGAGTGTGATTGATACACTAAAAGTGAACACAAAGTGTGATAGATGTACTATGTGAACAGAGTGTGATGGATACACTAAAGGTAAACACGAAGTGTGATAGATGCACTAAGTGAACAGAGTGTGATTGATACACTAAAAGTGGACACAAAGTGTGATAGATGACTAAGTGAACAGAGTGTGATTGATACACTAAATAAATGATCTCAAACGGAACTTCTTTGAATGAACCGTACATACAATATCGTGTATGACTGAGAAAGAAACTTGATAGGTATGATGCATTACAATGCATGATGCTTAAGGAAAGCAATAAATGGACAAAGCGGTGCTTTAGAAAGCACCTCATGAGGTGAGCGGCGGTGAACCGCTCTACTCTGACGGGGATCTCCCCTCGTGTTCTTCGAACACTTACCTTCAACTCGCAGTACAAAGGCTCTGAAATACTGACAAGGGTTCTTCATGTAGAACACTTTGGATGCTGCCTTTCTTCCTGATCATATTCACAACTTTCCCTATTCTCCAACGGGGTGACAGACTAGGTTGGTTCAGTATCCAGAATTGAGGTGCATACATGCTATCTCAACCTATGGGGCTTCCATACAGATTTCAAGCCGGGGATACACCCTGGGTATTTAAACCAGACTTTAGTCTCGGAAATCCCGAACCTTTGCGTTCTAGGCCACGGCCATTCGAACTCTAGTTTCCACCGTCGCAGTTGGTCTCCTAGGAATTCATTGCAAACACAGCCAAGATGTCCCTGGCATGAAACGGTACTCGAGGAGAGCACTTCTGATTGCCATTCTGGCTTGAAGCAGACTTGAGCTTGAGCTTGAGGTAAAGGCACACTCATACTTCGGGGCATTGACAAGGCTTGACAAGGTGCATACGGAATGCGATCTCGGAGCTTACTGAAGTTGAAACAAACTCAGATGCCCGACATTTTTCTCTTTTGCTTTTGCTTTGCAGTCCGGAACCATTATAGCTTCAGATAGGTCTTGGTTCTACTGTTCTCACATGACCTGGGTTGAACCCTGCGATTTTATGAAAGAACAAATTCTGTTTTGCACAAATGTGGAGAACAGCACGGCACTCGGAGCACAAAACGATTTTTGAAATTGAGAGTGAGCATAAGTTCTCAACTAGGTATTGAGCCTACAACTGACCACAGCCAAAACGACTCAACATGGAAATAAAAGGCACACAACCTAGACACATCGAGTAACACTCGAGACGACTCAAAACAAGAATTGAGACAAACAAAAAGACACGACACTCAGACGTGCACAGGGAGCCTGTTTCACCGGGTATTGTTTCCCACCCTTTCTCACTTGTGATTCTCACATCACTCGGCCCTCAAGCTCTGTTTTTTTCTGAAAAAGCCCTTTTCTCACTTTTTCTCTCATCGCACATCTCTCTATTCTTCAATCTCTCATTTTTCAATCCCTCCCCTGGGTGGTTGATGGATAAACAGGAAGTTGCGGGCTCTTGCCCCTAGCATGCTGCTAGATTCTCTTTCTTCGCACGCAACTAGTGAGTTTCTCCCACAGAGGGGCTGTGCTACAACTGGGTGTGTAGCAAATCTGCAGCTGACATTGATCGATGATGCTCTGCTGGGGAGTTTGGACGTGATTAGATTTGTCCGGATGAGGGAGTGGAATATCTTGCCCCATTCCAGTTCGTGCTTCGCACTTGGCTTGATACCTCGCTGCTCAGAGGGTGAGAGAGCTTTCAGCCCTTTTGCTGTTAGCTTCAGTTGTGCCCTTTTCTGGCAGGTAGAGTGCCCTTCTTGGCAAGTATGGTGCCCTTTCTGGCAAGTATGTTGACAATGGGGAAAAGACAGAACACCTGACTCAACTGTGCCCCTAGTTCATCATTTCGACCATTTTTGTTTTTGGCTTTCTATTAAAACAATTTTGACCAAAATGAGAGTTAGATTAACATGCTTGTTCAGTTTTCTGATTTGAAATCATGCAAGTCAGGCTATGAGCACCGAAAATTTTCCTTTTTCGGGTCCAAGAAATGGTCCAGTTTTTTGAAAAGATGGAACAATTTTCGAGAAAATTAGTCAACCTCAGTAAAAATTCTCAAAAATTATTTTTGCAAACGGCCACTTGCTCAACGAGCGTGAAACCTACTCCTGAGATGCACAACCTCGGATCCAAAGGAAAACTGCCTCGTGCTTGAAGAGAACTGCATGGCAACGGAAAGTTGCCCCTTGTTTGAACGGCACCGCGGCGCATTTGAATGGCAACGGAAAGTTGCCCCTTGTTTGAATGGCACCGCAGCGCATTGAATAGCAACGGAAAGTTGCCCCTTGTTTGAATGGCACCGCAGCGCATTATAGTCAGCCCTCAGAGTAACGAACGCAACCAAATCCTCAGATACAGAGAAGGCAAAGATGACTAGAACCATTGCATGGACAAATCAAATTGGAAGCGTTTATGGCTGGACTTCAGAATGAAGTTGCCTACGTATCCCAAACATGGGAATCAAGCCTTACATAGTTCGGGGTTAAGGTACACTCGGGTATTAACCCTCACTTTTTAGGCTCTAACTTTTGCCAAGGCGCCCGTTGCAGGTTTTCGACCTTGCGAGCTATGTTTTTCTTTTCTTTTCAATTCTTTTCATTTCTTCTTTTTTCATCTTTTCTTTTTTTTTTTTTTTTTCTCTTTTTTTTTTTTTTCTTTTTTTGCTTTTTGTATATATCTTTTCTTGCTCTAACTTTTGCCTGGGTCGCCCTTCCGGGTTTTCGGCCCAGCGAGCCTCTCAAAGGTAAAAGTGTAACAAGTCCATGCAAATGGTTTTAGGATCTTGAAGCCATCCGTATCCAAGAGAGTGGCTGTTGTATCGATTTGCAGAAGGATCATCTTCGGCTCTTCGAGCACATGACATTTTGCCCCTAGTTCGAGGGTGCTTCTGTTCTAGCTTTGCAAGCTTCTTCTGATGAGATCTTCTTGATGACTTTGGTGCCTCTTGTTCGAGGGCTGTTTCAAATCTGGCCACACAGGCCTCATATCGCAGTTGATCGTTGAACACTCTGAACCAAGTCAAGGTTTGAAAGCAAGGGTTCAAGTCTCGAGGCTGAGAGCGATCCTAAGCTGCACAATCTCAAGAGCGATTCCACACAGGTCTTCGCAGGACCGCGCAAAATTTTTTTGAAAGTTTTTAAGAAAGCGACAAATCGCTCGCGCTGAAGACAGTGTAGAACCAATCTGGATCAAAGCTAGGGTCCTTCTCAGTACTCACACTAACAAGCATGTTTTCATTCATTAAGGGCTTAGCACGCTCTCTTTCTCTCAGTTGATCAAATTTTTGTAAATCCCGAGGAATTCCTTCCTCTTCGTTTTCACCGCAGTGTTCAAAAAAGTTTTGAAAAACTTAGGTCAATACAATGACTTCAAGGCACAGAAAAGTAGGCGAAAAAGCACTGCCATTTCATTCAAACTCTGGCACACTGGTACAAGGCAGAAGTGAGCAAAGATGTGAAAATCACTGCTGTTCATTCAAATCTGTTGGCATTACTGGCTCCCTGGCAGAAACAGACTCAAAACAAAACGAAAAGCAAACAAAACAAAATGGTGACGCCTAAGGTAACACCCCCCGGAATCACCCGACTCCTATAACAGGACTGACTCGATACAACAAGACAGACCCAAAACAAAAGAGACTGACTCAAACAAAAAGACAGACTCAAAACAAAAAACAAGACTGACCCAATACCCAAGTCAGAAAGCACAAAATTAGCATTCGCAAATGCTCAAAAGTGCATGCCATCCACCATATCTGGAGTAAACTGAGCGCTGCCCGCAGGTGGTTCATCCCTCGATCACATCACATTATCCCCCACAAGTTCACTAATCAAGTGCCGATAGACTTTGCAGGACCTAGTGCGGGGATGACCCCGTTGTCAATCAAATTTTGTATCTCGTGGCAGAGACGGACGCAACTGTCGGTGTCATGACCGATTTGTTGATGGAAAGCACAATACTGGGTAGCATCATGCGTAGCCGGAAGAGGGCTCAGGAGAGGCCGAGGCTCAAGGGGTTTGAGATGGCCTTGTTCAACAAGGATTTGGAGAGCCTTGGACAAAGGCATATAGAGGGCATGGAAGACCCTCTGTCCTGGGGTAGATACTTCGAGGTTTGTGGATTTTTGCTGGACGCACCAGTAAAGGGATTGGCAGCGCTGACTGGGTTTGCTGATTTCTTCGAGCACGGGATTAGAGCTAAAGGAACATTCTTGGTACAACGGCCCTTCTCCGGTTTGCCCCTTGATTCAAACTGCCCCCAACTTGAGTGGCAAAAATGTGTGCACAGTTTTTGCAACAACTGCGAGCACTTGCTCTTTGTTCAGTCCCTCGGCTTTCAAAGCCTCAAAAGCCAACAGAAGATGTTCATGGGGATCCATGTCCGCCCCTATCTTGTTCTTTCCACTTGCCTCCACTTTGCCAAGGGATTGGCATTCCTCAAATGTAGCCCGTTCCAAGACTGGGGAGCCTTTTGACATGAACTCCCTGGTATGTGATGTGGTTGATGACGGAGCCAATGTCCCGGAGGCCAAATTTGTCATAGTTCTCTGAAGATCATCGATCATCCTCTTCAGCTCAGAAGTAGTAGGTTCACGGGTTTGAGATGATTGGGGTTCAAGTGCATCCATCGTGCTTAAGCCCATGCTTTCCGGGATAAACATCTCGGGCTTGAGTATATGGGTCGGGGTGTATATACTGGGGTTGTAGGTGGGTGGCAGTGTATGACCGAGGTTGAGATGTGGATGAGGTACTTGGTCCTTGGGGTTTTGAGGTGGAACTATTGTCCGGTTGTCAATGAGATTCTGGATCTCATGACGAAGGCAGTAGCAACCATCGGTGCCATGGCCGCGCTGCTGATGATATACACAATATTTGCTGGGGTTATGTCTGGCAGGGAGTGGGTTTGGCAAAGGTTGAGGATTAAGGGGTTTGAGATGCCCTCTTTCCATCAGGACTTTAATGCGCTGGTTAGGCTCATATGGAGGGGGGTGAAAAATCTACCCTGAGCTCGGGCTGGGCTGGCTTGGGCTGGCTATTTGTAGGCTGGCCTTGGCAAAAGGGTCGGCTATGGCGACTGTGTTGACTTTAGCGGGTTTGGAAACAGTGCTACCGCCAGCATTGGTACTCCGACTGGGAGCCTTACGGCAACCTCGGTGGACCCATCCTCAATGTCGTGAATGGAGTTAAGGCCCTGTGCCCTTTTGAATTGCTTCTCAAGATTCACAACTTTCATTGCAGTCGGACTGAATTCATTGACATCAGAGGGATGAAGCTTCTCAGTAAGCTGCACCAGGGGTGTGGAAACTCGAGCTTGAGTCAACCATTCTCAGGGATCTGGACTCTGCAAATCTTCAGCTGGCAGAAGTGGGTCAAAGTTCGGCTGGGGTCCCGAAGCTGGATGCGAGGCAGATGCCCCAGATGGGCGTTGCGTTTCAGCACTGGTCTCATCCTGCATTGCAGTTCCCTGATTTAATGCTGTTATCATAGCCACAAATTCTTCTGAACCTTGTGCCATCACGGGTCTGCTGATGATGTGACTGGTGATTGTCGGATCAGATGAACAAATGAACCCTGTCTGCCCTCCTTTGCCTTACCACTGGCGAAGGAAAACTGGTTGCCCTTGAACTGAATTTCTGACCTAGCAAAGTCTATCAACACGGATCCAATGTACCCGGGGGATATCGGAGCCTTCTGAAGCTATGGTTCCAGGACTACCTAGCAAAAGAGAAAACAGACAACACCTCAGCTCAACTTCACCAAAACAGATACGAGCATAGCAGGATGACTGTGCCTTCTACTGAATTCTGCCCCCAAATCTGATACCCTCGGGTAAAACTGAATCCCAAAATATTGAATTGGTGCCCGTAGGCCTGATGCCCAAACTCGCGAACTAATACATGCATTCCTGTAGAGACGCACTCTAAAGCACATAACAGATAAGTGAGAGCCAAAACACCCCTATGTTGGGGTAGGGTTTCCCTGTCCTATTTTGTCAGGAGCTAGGGTTTCACTACGCACAGCGGTTTCAAACAACCTATATCGGGTAAGCAACCTGTCCTAGTTTGGAATGGTCACTACGGATTTCGATATGCACTAGGTCGAATGGTCAAAAAGGGTGCCCGGTAAAACCGGGGTTTGTGTTCCCATACTGGCAGAGCCCAACCGGTCAGCCTTATGGTCATGCCTTGACAAGACAAGCCTCCGGCAAACCGTTCAGGAATAGCAGATGGCAAACACGGTGTCCTAGGCGCACCAATGCAAATGCAATGCAAAGAAACACACAAGTGTAGTCAAAACCAGATATCATGAGTTCGAGTCAAGTTCTCTAAATCCCCAGCGGAGTCGCCAGAAACTGACAGCCCGCGGGGGACCTCGCTACAGCTCGGACTCGATTTGTGTCACGGTTCTTAATCTGAACCAAAGAGTCCAAATCCGGCAAATCGTTTTGAGAAAACAGATTTTTGAAAGAAGTGCCAAACATGGACTGCTTTGCCAGATACAGAGTCGCCACCTAAATATTTTATTTTGGGAAATTTAGGAAACCCTGACTCGTTGCCTAAGGCCACGTGTCCGTCATCACCAAAGTTGCCTCGGCTCGGGAACTTGGGTACGATTGGGGAAGGTCACTTCGTGAGCACCCCCGCTCGCCCGATCAAAGATCGGCCTCTACTAACCATGATATCAGTTTTGAAAACATTATGTGTTCTTATTCCGGTTATTAGCCTAGATTTACTATGTGATGCGCACAGCATACAAGTATAGACCGGGTCGCCTGAATTGGAACAAACATTTCATGTTTGTTTTTGAAAGATGGTTTGCTACTCGCAAGTAGGCTTAAAATGCAGATTTTGCCACCCTCGGTGGGCTTAGAAAAGATGGTTTTGCCACTATCTAGTGGGCTTAAAACTCAAGTCAATGATTTGTTCCAATCCAAATAACCCAACCTTCACCCACAGGCATTCAGGCAGTTATATCACATAAGCAATAGCCTCATGGTAAGCATGCTATTCATGGCAGTCACTCACACGCATGCAAGGATGCTAAAGCATAAAACTCACCGAGTACTCCAAGCCAAAACAGAAACGATTAGAAATCCATGCATGATCCTAATATACAGAAATGCCTAATGCAACACATGCAAAAATGCAACTATAGCAGGCTCGGCTATTCTAAACATGGCATATGAGATGCAACAGCTAACAAGTATTCAACTTGAATTGAAATACAAATGCAGTTAGTATGATGCGCCGAGCCCGGTGCATGCAAGACAGATGAATGAATGCAAACATGCTATCATACTGTATGCTAATTGAAACATGCCCTAATCTAACCATCATAAGCTGGTAAATAAAAGGGAAGAAAGACGTGGGGTTGGAAGACATACATCACACTCACGCACACTTATTACAATTATGCCCTCGCACAGAGGGTCCGAATAAATAATATACAGTCCAAATGAATATACAGTCCGAATAAATACAAATCCTAATTAATTTACAAATTAACTAGAAAGAATAAAACTGGCATGCAAGCAGGGACTGCTCGACTCCTTCAGATGATGATGATGCAGTTGCTGTCTTGCGCGGAAATCCACTGCGATGCCCCAATTAGCCTCTGTTTGCAATGTTTTGGAAAGCGCGCCAAGCTCGGAAGGCTGCTGATTCTTGATTTGCTGCAACAGAGAGCAGGAAAGGGGCATGGCAATGTATTTTCACATATGTATGCATGTTCGATCCTCGTGCCACCAATCACGCATCTCGATGCATGATGGCCGAGGAATCGAATTGCACAACTCAATATAAATGAATGCACATGAAAACTCAACTAAAACCTAACTCATCATGGATAATCCGGAGTGTCGGTGACTGGGAATTGAGACACGTTCCGTCACTCGGAGTACGAAACGTACCTCGTTTCCCGTTCGGGCTAACTCCTATCCCAAACACAATGCAATATGTGACGTGCATGATGCAACTAAGATACATCCTAACATGCAACATGCTATGAAATGGCATACACGATGCACGAGGTAACATGGCATACACAATGCACTAACATACAACCTAGCATACACAATGCTATGGAATGAAATGGTATACGCAATGCAATATGGACTTACAATAACACAAGTGGACCTCAGTCACACTCACATAAGAGGCCATTAGATGAAAATGAGACACTCGAAATGCGTGCACACGTGCACGCAAACCGAGGACCGACCCTAAGGCACGAATGCCACTCTAACATGACATGGCAAAGCATGGAATATGGCATACTATTATGCAAATTTCAGAGGCAATAAGTGATGCAAAACAGCCCCGAAAGATGGCAAAACAACACCCGATGCATGGAATAGGTCCCGAAACATGAAATTAGGCATACGGAATGACCTATAACTATGCAATGCATGCATTATTTGAACATGGAATGTGAAGACAGAATCAAGACAGCCCAAAAATAAGAATTTTCACAGTTTTAAGCATGCCAAACAGTGAACACAAATGGGGCTAAACTAGCATGCAAAAATGGCCCCAAAAGTGAGATAATGAAGCAACTAACAGATGCTGGCCCCAAACAGAGAAGGGCCCTTCTACAATGTTGAAGAGGGGCCCAAAATATGATGTTTTACAGTTTATGACAAACCACAAAAAAAACACAAGTATGGAAAAACTCTCATGCAAGAAAATGGGCCAAAATGGAGACAAAGAAGCAACTGATGCATGCTGGCCTCAAACAGATGAAGGTCCTTCAACAAAGTTGAAGAGGGACCTAAAACATGGATTTTTACAGTTTATGATCAGACCCAAAACAATATACAAGTATGCTCAAAATACTATGCAAAATGAGGCCTAAAAGAGAGCTATAACACAAAGTATATAAAGGTGCCTCAAACAGTAGAAGCCCTTAATGAAACATGAAGAGGGGGTCAAAATAGGACCCTTTTCAGTTCGGACCAGAGTCCAAAAACAGAATCACAAGGGGCTAACAAATCATGCAAAAATGGGGCCAAAAGTGGGATACAATGGCAAGTGACACATGGAGGCCCCAAACAGTGATGATTCCTTCAACAATGTTGAAGAAGGGCTCAAAAGAAGTAACTTTATAGTTTACAACAGAGCTCAAAACAGTTTATACATAGGCCAAAAATACTACACAAGAAATAGGCATACAAAAGAGATAATGAAGTAAGTGCAAAAAGGAAGCCTCAAACAGTGAGAGGCCCTTAATGAAACATGAAAAATAGCTCAAAACAAGCCTATCTCCAGTTAGGGTCGGAGCCCAAATATGTAATCATAAGGAGCTAAAATATAGACCAAGAAAAGAGTAAAAAGAGGGAAAATGAGACTCACCCTTGAAGACTAGTCTTTCATCAACTCTTGGTCCAAAAATCTGAGCTTTTAACCTCTTCAAAAGAGTCCCAAAGTGCTGGAATGGAGGATGGAGGTCTTGTGCTATGAGTTGGTGTGTAAAAATGGTGTAAGAATCAAAGGGTTTTGATGGTTAAAATGTAGAGAGAGAGAGATTTAATGTGAGAACTCCACCCCAAAATTTTCTAACCCCTAAAACCAGCTGGGAGTGCTGGTTATATAGGCCAAAAGAGGGGGAAAAAGGGGGGGAAATTGAAATTCAAATTTCCCCCCAAAAAGGCCAAAAAGTGAGATAAAGAGGCAAGTGGTAGCTGCTGGTCTCAAACCGACGAGAGCCCTTCAACAAAGTTGAAGAGAGGCTCAAAACAAGACATTTTGTAGTTTATGACCAAGTCCAAAACAGCTCACAAGTAAGCCTAAAATACCGTGCAAAAATAGGCCTAAAAGAGGATTTAAACACAAAGTGTAAAAAGGGAGCTTCAAATAGCAAAAGGTCCTTAATCAAACATGAAAAGGAGCTCAAAATATGACTATTTCTAGTTTGGGTCGGAGCCCAACAATGCTTGCAAGCAAGGCTCGGGGGCCAAAACGCGCAGTCTGGGGCCCCGAAAACTGACTGTTAGGCACCGGAAGTGGTGTTCGACCACGAAGTTGGTCTCTCGGACCACAGTGTCCCTCAAAAGGGAGTAAATAAGATGTATGCCAAAAACCGGGGCAAACGGAAGTGGTTAGGCGGTCCCGAACCGAGGCACACGGCCTGACGGCTTCGAAAACTGGGAACCGGGCTCCGAAATGGGAAAACTGGCCTACGACCACGAAAAGTAGCCCACGGCCACTGAGAGATGATCTACGAGACCTCTCCCTCCCTTCGGGAAGAGAAAACAGAGAAAACGGAGCCTGGTTCGCAAACCGAGGCAAAGCACAAAAGAGTCCGGAAGTCCGGAGGCAAGGCTCGTAGCCGGGACTCCGCAACCTCAGAACGAGCACAATATGCAACATCACCAAGCGCTCAATCGGTGATGTTTGAGTCTTAAGGTCGGTCAAAAATAGGGTGTCTACAGAATGCTACGTCGCTTCACTCAAAGTGGTCAAGCTGAATGAGGCTATGATCATTGAAGGACTCGACATCAGAGACGAAGACGAGTTAGTCAGAGGGGAACCAGTGGAAGAACTTGTTGAAGTCCCCATCGACCCCACCAACCTAACAAAAACAGCCAAGATCAGCAGGCAACTATCCCCCCAAGCTAAGCCTGACCTTACAAACCTCCTAACCAAGCACAATGATGTGTTTGCTTGGACTCATTCTGACATGCCGGGTATCGATCCCTCCTTCATCACTCATCGTCTCAGTATCGAGCCCCATTTCTAACCTTTCCGCCAGAAGCAACGCCCCTTTCACCCGGAATGCAACGCTCTTATTGCTTCTGAGGTAGATAAACTACTGAAAGCACAGTTTGTCAAGAACGTGGACTACCCAGATGGCTGTCAAATGTGGTCCTGGTCCGTAAAAACAACGGTAAATAGTGACTCTGTGTCGACTACTCCGACCTCAATCGGGCTTGCCCCAAAGATAGTTATCCCCTCCCCCGCATAGATCTGCTCGTCGATGCCACGGCCGGACATCAGATGCTCAGTTTCATGGACGCCTTCTCTGGCTACAATCAAATCTGATGCACTTGTCCGACCAGGAACACACCTCCTTCATCACTGACTGGGGAACGTACCACTATCGTGTCATGCCATTTGGGTTTAAAAATGCCGGAGCAAATTACCAACGGTTGGTCAATGCCGTATTTCATCATCAGATAGGTCGGAACATGGAAGTGTACGTCGATGACATGCTTGTCAAGAGCAAACTCTCCTCTAATCACCTAACAGACCTGCGAGAGACCTTCGACACCCTATGTAAGTATCAAATGAAGCTGAATCCAGAGAAATATGCCTTCGGCGTAGGATCTGAGAAGTTCTTGGGTTTTATGGTTAGTCAACGGGGTATCGAGGCTAACCCCGAAAAGATCAAGGCCCTGATAGAAATGCAGTCACCCAGAATGGTTAAAGAGGTTCAATGACTTACTGGTAGAGTCGCCGCCCTCAATCATTTTATTTCCTGAGCAACAGACAAGTGCCTCCCTTTTTTAAAGTCCTTCGGCAGGCTTTTGAGTGGGCCACCGAATCCGAAAAGCCTTTCAACAATTGAAGCAGTGCATGGCCAACACCCCTAATCTCTCAGGCGCTCACGGGTAAGACCCTTTTTCTCTACTTAGCCGTATCGAACACCACAGTCAGTGCGGCCCTCATTAGGGAGGACGGCTCAGTGCAGCGTCCGGTTTATTACATTAGCCGAGCTCTTAGGGGAGCAGAACAAAACTACCCATTGCTGGAAAAAATGCCCTGGCCTTGGTCATAGCCTCAAGACGACTCTGACCTTACTTCTTAGCTCACTCCATAGTGGTCCTCACTGACCAACCTTTAAAGAAGATAATGCAACAACTAGAGTTGTCCGATAGACTTATGCAATGGTCTGTCGAGCTCAGCCAATTTAAAATCTCCTACCGACCTCGAATAGCGATCAAAGGACAGGCTATCGCCGATTTTATCTTGGAATTCACCAATCCCACTCCAACCACGGCCCCCCGCCTAGCCAATTCAACACTGAGGCAGAAGATCCCCACTCCTGGACGCTCAATGTCGATGGATCATCGCGCAAAGAAGGAAGTGGGGCTGGTCTCATCCTCACCACCCCTGAGGGCAGTTATTTCAAGTGTGCTCTCCGTTTCCTGTTCGATGGAAGCAATAATGAGGCCGAATATGAGGCCTTGATAGTAGGTCTTCGCCTAGCCAAAGACATTGGTGTAAGCCATATCCAGGTGTTCAGTGATTCCCAACTGATCGTCGAACATATTATAGGGGAATTCAACGCAAAGGAAGACACAATACGAGCTTACAGGGATATTGCACTCCCCCTTGTTCGCCTTTTCAACACTTTCCACATCAAACACATCCCTCAGTTGGAAAACTCCAAGGCAGATGAAATGGCTCAATTAGCTTCGGCTGACCCGTCAAACCTTAGCCATGGCATTCGCCTTGAATACTTGGACCACCCAGCTACTTCGCCAATCCAGCAGGAGGTCCACTTTCTCCAAAACGAACCTATCCCATGGGCGGCGGACATCCTTCTGTTTTTGACAAGTGGGGAGTTGCCAGACGACAAACAGTAGGCCGCCAAAGTCAGAGCCCGGTCATCCAATTACATCCTCATCAGCGGCCTCCTGGACAAACGTGGATTTTCACGACCATACCTCAGATGCCTCAATCTTGCTCAAGCGACCTATGTGATGAGGGAAGTCCACGAGGGTGTATGTGGTAATCATTCGGGTGCCAGGTCACTGGCCCATAAAATCCTTCGTACCGGTTACTTCTGGCCTACTCTCAACCAAGATGCCATTGAATTCGTGCTTAAGTGTGATAAATGCCAGCGCTTTGCCAACATCCCCCATGCTCCTCCTACAGAACTGATTACACTTTGCAGTCCCTACCCATTCGCCAAGTGGGGGATCGACTTAGTCGGCCCATTGCCCATCGGTAGGGGTCAAACCAAGTTTGCTATCGTCGTCATTGATTACTTCACTAAATGAGTGGAAGCGGAACCCCTCGCCACAATCACCGAACGGAACACAACCAGATTTATTTGGCAGTTGATCGTATGCCGATTTGGAATCCCTCAAGCCATCGTCTCAGACAACAGCAAGCAATTCGACAATGCCAAGTTCAGGAAATTCTGTGTAGAGCTTCACATTCAACCGTGTTTCTCTTCCCCGGGTCATCCCCAAGGTAATGGGCAAGTTGAGGTTACCAACCGCTCTCTCCTGAAGATCATCAAAACTAAGTTAGAAGCAGCTAAGAGACTCTGGGCTGAGGAATTACCAAACATACTCTGGGCCTACCGCACTACTTCCCGAACCCCTACTGGGGAGACCCCCTTTCGCTTAACATACGGCGCTGAGGAGGTCATCCCAATGGAAATCCGTCTGCTAACCCCGAGGATTTTGCACCCGAATCCAGAACTAACCGAAGAATTGCGTCGGGCTGACTTAGACCTGATTGAAAAGCTTCGAGAGACCACTGCTGTCAGACGGGCCTCATATCAATAGAAAATGAGAACACACTACAACCGCAAAGTCCGACCGAGAGAGTTCACAGTTGGAGACCTAGTTTTACGTGAAGCAACTCTTGCCACCAAAAATCCTACCGAAGGCAAGCTAGCAGCCAAGTGGGAAAGACCTTACGTTGTTAAGGCCAGACCTCGCCCAGGCACTTACCGACTCCAAGATATGAAAGGCAGAGACCTCCCCCACCCATGGAACGCCGAACACTTGAAGCGTTATTTCCAGTAAAGTGCCATATCCTATTTTTGTATTGATCAATTGCTGTATGTTCTTTTTGACGATCTACACACTTGGTCGTTTTTGTTCTTTCCATACATGGTGTAAATTTGTGATCAATAGGCTACGCCTTAAATAACAATGACTTTATATCTCCATTATCTGCGTTGTGTTTCAATAACGACTTGTTACATTGAGTTAATTGAAATCTCAGCCAGACTGAGCATGGAGAGCGCAACCAGACTGAGTTAATTAAAGCCTCAGACAGACTAAGCATGAAGAGCTCAGCCAGACTAAGTTAATTGAAGCCTCAGCCAGACTGAGCACGAAGAGCTCAGCCAGACTGAGTTAATTAAAGCCTTAACCAGACTGAACACGAAGAGCTCAGCCAGACTGAGTTAATTAAAGTCTCAGCCGGACTGAATACGAAGAGCTCAGCTAGACTGAGTTCATTGAAGCCTCAGCCAGACTGAGCATGAAGAGCTCAGCCAGACTGAGTTAATTGAAGCCTCAGCCAGACTGAGCCTGAAGAGCTCGGCCAAACTGAATCAATTAAGGCTTCAACATGGTAGAGCCTTTCCAGTCTTAGTCAAAACTTGAATGAAGAATTCGGCCGGTCCATTTTCATAATTTAATATTACGGCATGGTTGCCATACTTACAAAATAATCCAAGTCCATATTACAATATTTTTTAACATTTTTTACACTTTTAACATTTTCAGTAAACATACAAGCCAAATTTTCATTTTTAACATTCTTTACATTTTTATGTCTGCCCATTTTTAACATTTTTTACATAATGCTTTGGTTACCTATTTTTAAACTTTTTACATCACAATTTACTAGCAAATTTCACAATTCACGCACAAGTCTTACTTTCACACCCATTTTTCATTAAATTCTGCTCAGCCATTTTCATTATTCCAAATTTACAACTCAAAAGAAATAACGGCAACAATAATACAAAAGAAAACTCATTTTATTTACAAACTTACGGTTTCATACAATTCGCTGCAGAAATTACACATAAAAAAAAAAACACCAAAAGTAACATTTTTACACTTAGTTACACAGCTCACCCTTCCTCACTAGAGGCAAGATCCTCTTCTTCAATGCCCTCGTCTAGGGGGGTCTGGGCGATGTCGTCTTCGCCTACCTTCACCAGGCTAAAATCCACGTCTGGGAACAGCTTTTACGCCTTATGCTTGAAGGTCATCCAGCCACTGTCCCAGAACTCGCTCATTTCATGCTTGTAGAAGTCAGACCGTTGGAAGCTCTGGATCACTTCTTTTTCACTCCTACCTCCAGCGGCCACTCCCGACGGCCCAGCCCCCCCATTCTCCTTCTTTGCCAAGTTGCTGGCGACAGCAGCATCTATAGCCATCTGGAAGTCGGTGGACCCCTTGAATTGCTCTACCGCCACCACACACAGGTCGGGGTATGCCACCCTCTCAGATGCCAACTTCACCCTTTCCTCCGCCAGGGCCTTCTCCAATGCCACAATCCGACCATCGGCCTCTTCCTTGTCCTTGACCGCCTGGTCCTGCAAATCTTCGTTGCTGGTCATGGCCTCCTCCCACCTTTCGTTGGCAGTGGTACAGGCTTGCTGGACCTCCTCTAGTTTCCTCTTCTCGCCCGCCAACTCGAACTCTAGTGATATCGCCTTGTGGCACTCCGCTTCCAGCTCTGACTTGGTTGCGAGGAGCTCGGCACTAGCTCGGTTCGCTGAGTAGCTCTGCACCAGCGCCAACACCTCCATGTTCTTCGCCTTTTGCTCATATTCTAACCCCTTGGCACACGCACTCCGAGTGGTCTTCCTCCACCCCGCTGTCTCCACCCTTAGGTTCTACAGCTACAATTTTGCCTCTTCCAATTGGCTCCATAGCGGCTCTACTTCTACTTTAGCGCGCCCTGCCATATTCATCAAGGCAGTCGCCAGGTTTGCTGCCTCCATCTAGGCTGAGCAAAACCCTTTCAGGAGGTCGGCCTTCATCAACCGAGCCATCGATCGCACCGTCGCATCCTCCACTACTTTAACAAGGCGGTCGGCTGCGACTCTGGCTTCTCCCCCTTTTGCCGAGCGACCGGCCAACGGGCGTGCGTGGTACAAAGCGGTCACCAGCGTGACACTCGTCACTGGCTTGCTGATCCCAGTCTTCCCCTCACTGGGACTTGAGGTTACTTTTGATGCAGGTGCCACCGTCGGCACCATAGGAGCGCTTAGGCCCAAGGGCTCTTTCAGTATTTGGGCACTTAGGCCCAGGTCTTCCTTAGCCACTTGGGCGGTCTCTTTTTATGAAGCCTCCTTCACCTTCCCCTCCTCCAACTTCTGATTTTCTGGAGCCTCCTCCGTCCTCCTCTCCTTCAACTTCTTCAAAACTGGGGCATCCTTACTCCCCTCAACTGCAGCTCTCTTTTTTTTTTGTTTTTTTCAGCACTGCCTCCACCTCTTGTTTGCCCCTCTCCTTCAGCGGGTCTGCGGGTGGTGGCAACGGGGCAAAGTCAATTAGGTTTTTCTCCCCCAACGGCTTAGGATGCAGTCAGACCCGCTCCCTCATCACCATTTTTGGGGCAGGCCCCAACTTTGTCTCCTTATATTTGTCCGCTTTGGCGAACACTCTCTTTTCTTCTGCCTCCTCCGCCTTCCTCCGCGCCTCCAACTCCTCCCTCGCCGAATCCGCCTTCATCGGCTGCGGTCCCAATCTCAAGGCAAACAGGGTTGAAGGAAGGATCAACAAATCCTACTTCACCCCATTCTCTTCCTTCCACTCCTTCACCTTCTTCACCTAGTTTTCGGCCCCCACATCTAACTTTGGCTCCACCGATTTTGTGGGGACTTTCCATGTTGTACGAACTCCTGCCCCACCGTTCGCTGACACATAGAACCATCTCGGCCTCCACCCCTTCACCGAAGATGGCAAGCCCGCCACCAGACTCCGGCCCGCCACTGTCTGCAAGGTCACCCACGTCTCCTGTTGACCGGAGGCCTTGTAGTAGGAGAAGAACACCTCCACCGTCATTGCCACCCCTCCAGTAGCTTGCGGCCAGGCGCTCGCACAGGCCATCAGTATTTTCCAAGCGTTCGGCATCAACTGCCCTGGCGCCACCTCTAACTTGTTAAGTACCTCCACCACAATTTGGGGGAGCGATAGCCTTAGGCCCCCCCGTAGTGCTTCCTCGTATAAGTTGAATTCTCCCACCCGTACATCCGACGCCCTCTCCTTCGATGTAGGCAACCTCAACTCTATTTCCTCAGGAATTTGGTACTTTTTCCGTACCTCCTCCAACTCCCCCGTTGTAAATGTAGATCTGTCTGCCTTCGTGTGCCAGTGGTCCAGCTGCACTTGGTTAATCGGCCTAGCGGCCGCGATCATCGTAGTCAGACGAGCCTGTGCCCCTTGTGCAGCTCCTCTCTCCTCCCTCCGCTTCGCTCAATACTTCTCCGCCAACTCCACTGCGTCGTCCTCCCCCAAAGAGTCTAGTCTCATGGTTGGCACTTCATCTCGAGCCATTCCTCCTATGTGTCTGCGTATAGCTTTGGACGCTGGCACACGGAAGTTCACAAAGTGTCATAGAGGCGTATCACATGAAACAAATGAGTTCACTTCTGGGATGCGTTGGTTTTTTACGATAAGGTAGGTAAAGTGAATAACTCCAAATGCCCACGGCTTGCCTATATTCCAAGGGTCAAGATTCAATTTCGCCAGTTTGAAAATTTCAAAAATTTCCATCCCCGCCTCTTCACCACCCTATATTAGCCTATCCCTTCATTTCCTGCCAACGCACGACCTCCCTTATTACGGAATTGTGCCATGTGTACAACCACGATTCACTACTCTCTTATCCTTCCCCGTCTATTCCACTTCACATCGTCACATGCCACGCCGCGCCTCGAGCCCCACGCGCTGCCATTTCCCTTTCTCACTCGATCACCCTTCGCGGTCGGCCCTCTTCGCGGTCGGCCTTCCCACTCGGTCACCCTTCGCGGTCGGCCCTCCTCGCGGTCGGCCTTCTCACTCGGTCACCCCTCGCGGTTGGCTCTCTTCGCGGTCGGTCTTTCCACTCGGTCACCCTTCGCAGTTGGCCTTCCTCGCGGTTAGCCTTCTCACTCGATCACCTCTTGTGGTCGGCCCTCCTCCCAGCCAGTCTTCTCCTACTCGACCACTCACCCCCCCATCTTCTTCTTTATTCCCTTCGTTGGACTAAAGCTGCACTTGGGAATGAGAGACTACTGACATAGGTAGGCCCATAAAGGACATGGCCCACCACTTAAGGCCCAATCCATGATTCAAATACTAAAGCCCAACATTTTTGGAACCCAACGTTACACCAAGAACCAATGACATCTAAACACTTGTCAAGAGAAGAACCAGCCACATCAGTAGACAAAGATCCTGCAGAGTTATTGCACCACACATCAGCCATTAATGAAGTTCCCTGCAGCATTTATTACGATAACCCCTTTACGTCGAAACAGAACAGCCTCACCATGAACAAGGCAAGCTAGACCATAGGCTTTCGGCTAACATGACAGGTCGGAGTGGACATGGAAATGATGAATAAAGGATATAAGCAGGTTTCTAAGACAGAAAAGGTTAAGTTCTCCATCAACATCCTATCTCTACATTCCATCACTCTTTCTGCTCTAACTTGCTCGTCGGAGGGTTCACTGGGGGACTCCCGTTCCCCGTTGAATTCTTGTGCAGGTTTCTCCGTGGGCCTAACAATCGGACAACGGTTTGGGAGGCGTGGATCAACTTGACCCGTTCCATCAGAAGAAAGCAGTATCATCATATGTAATATAAATATTATATAAAATATATAATTTATACCAATTTATATAAAAACACCAAAAATATGAACAACCACATAAAATTATGCAAAATTACAAAATACTAAACTAGTGAAATATTTAGTAGTTTAAAACAATTTGGCCATAATGGTGAAGGTTGGGATTAAAGTTCAAATTCCATTTCTCTTACTGAGGATTTTGTGAGAAACACATTCTAATTGTCATCATCGGGTAATCAAAAGAAAGCGCCGAAGTCTTAGGGCCGGTCAAAATGGGGTGTCTACATCTGGCTGAGGCTTACTTGACTTAGTCTGGCTAAGCTCTTCAGGCTCAGTCTGGTTGAGACTTGTAATTCCCAATCTGGTTGAGGCTTACTTGACTCAGTCTGGCTGAGCTCTTCAGGCTCAATCTAGCTGAGAGTTGTAATGCTCAGCCTAGCTGAGGCTTACTTGACTCAGTCTGGCTGAGGCTTCAGGCTTAGTCTGGCTGAGTTCTTCAAGAAGGTACAACACGAATAATGGGGATTGGAAATTTTTGTCATTAAGGAATAGTCCCGCAATCATAAGTTTATACATTGTATTGGCAAGGAAAAAATGTACAAGTGTTCCGACCAGCAAAGTGAACTACATAACAATTGTGTTATATAGGAAGGTAACCCAAGAGGGGGGTGAATTGGGTAATTTAAAATTTTGGTCCAAAAATTAAATTGCAAAGACTAGGTGATTAAAAAACATATGATAATAAATAAATGCACAGAAAATAAAAAGAAAAGGGAAAAGAGCTTAACACAAGGATTTATAGTGGTTCGGTTCACCGGCCTACGTCTACTCCTCAAGACACTTTCTTGAGAATTTCTTCACTATGAATAGATGCACCACCAAGCTTCACCTAGCTTGTGGATTTTTACAAGGACTTACTTCAATCTGTTGAGCACCTCTCAACTAAATGCCTCACTTTACAACTGTGCCACTCAGAAAATAATGAACATGAATAAGAGGTACAACTGTCATCTTTTACAAATATTCTCTCACAAAAGATGGGTATGAAAGTGTAAGCTCTCAAGTAATTTAAGACTCACTCAGATATGAAAATGGAAGTACAAAAGAAGTATATTAAAAGCTCTTGATTGCTCTTGAATGCTCTAGGTTTGTTGTGGTGAAGAAGTGTGTTGAATTAACAAGAAGAGCTTCATATTTATAGCATTAATGGCTTCACAGTTGGTAGAAAGAGAGAGGTTTTGAAAATGCTAGCCGTTGGAACAGATCAAGCATGATATCTTCCAGCTGTTGTTTGATCAGAGTATAGTGAGTTGCAGACTGTGGACAAGTCTTGGGAAGGGAAGGATCATTAAATGCACATGCTTTTTATTTAATGCTCTTCTTCATAGGTCAACTTCTTGGACAGGATATGGTTCCAGAAGATCTGTTCAGAGGTTAGAAAAGATGACATATTGTGCACAGAACTCTGAAAAAGTGACTGAGAAATGATCTGCAGTAGTCTGGATTTGATTTGGCAGGTGGGATTTTTTAACCCAGATATAACGGGTGTCGACCCCTGCAACTTGGGTGTCGACCTTTAGCTATTTTTCTCTTTCTGAGTTAAGTTCCAGGTAACTCTAGTGTTAACCCCTGCTGATCTTGGTGTCGACCTTTGCTGCTAAATTGCATTCTGAATTTTGGTGTCGACCCTTGTTGTTCTTGGTGTTGACCCTTACTGCTGGATTGCATTCTGAAATTTGGTGTCGACCCTTACTGTTCTTGGTGTCGACCCTTGCTGCTGGATTGCATTTTGAAATTTGGTGTCGACCCTTGGTTTTGGAACACTTAAGACTTTGAGGTTTATTTTGGTGTCAACCCTTGGCATCTTGGTGTCGACCCTTAGATCTGTTTTAAGCAAGGATAGAGTTTTGCAACCAAGTGCTAATGCTTATGTTTTGAAGACCCAAAAATCATTGAAAATATAATACTCTAGAGTCATATAACTTCTAGCACAATTTTATTTTATTATTTTGAAAACTTTGAATAACTAAATAAATTCAAAATATTTGTCAGTAATCAAAATTAATAGAAATTAAAGTTGAATAACCTTGAGGCTAACAATCTCCCCCTTTATGATGATAACAAATATCTAAAGTTTTCAAATTATGAGTTTCAAAAGGAAGGTATATTAGAAGTGTTTTTCAAGGAGTTTTGCAAAAGATGGACTTGAAAATTAGGATTAAAAACTCCCCCTTTAAAAAGGGCTTCAAGACCAATCCAAAGAAAATGAGAATTATAAAAACCACTTGATATGGAACATGCTCCCCTTGTCAAGATGCACTTGAAACAATCATCAGTAAAATCAATTTCTTCAGTTAATTTTCATTGAATGAAATCACAAGCACTATAAAACAAAAAAAATGATATCCAATCATAAAAGAACCAAGTTTTTGATAGACATTCATAACCAATCTCAAGATGAAGAGGTTTTCATAATGTATCTTTCCAAAACATGTACTTCCCTATCTGTGTTGTTTAAAAGTTTGTAACCAAAAGATGGGTTTACCAAGGCATTCATACACATGAGAATTATAGTTAAACAACTATCCAACTAAATGACTATCTAATGACAATTAGAGAGCAGTCCTAATAACTGATAACTACAACTACAACTACAACTTTCTCCCCCTTTGTCATCAACAAAAAGGGCCAGCAGCTAGCGGAAAGATGGAGGAGAACACGGTTAGTGAGGAGCAGCTTCGTGCCAGCCTTGGGCAAACCACAACATAAATTTCCTAATCTGTTCCCCCAAATCATCGTCCCAGCGCTGTTGAAAGATTTGACGAAATTCTTCGTTGGAGTGCTTGATCCCGTAGACGGCGATCACCATACTTTTGACACTTTCTTTAGCAGTTGCAATGACTTGGGCTTGTTGCAACTTTATTTGATCAATGTCTTTTTGCATTTCAGTTTGTTGATAGACAAGTTGTAGAACAAGGGCGCTTAACTCATCTATTTTTTTTTCCATGGCAGAGGAGGATGATGTAGGAATAAAGTGAGAAGATGATGGAATGTCAGTGACAGGGATGGAGTGAGAATCTAGGTTGAGATTGTTAAGCCTAGAATTAATTGAAACGATCCCATCCATCAGGGGACCCTGAACCATAAAGTCAAGATGCTCGATGTTTTGAGAAAGAGAAGAGAGGTCAGAGGAAGGAGGTGGAGAAGAGGGACTGGGGGTGGAGAAAGGAATGGAAGGACTTGGAAGAGAAGACCCAGGGGTAGAGAGACCAGGGGAAGTCACAGATTTTTTGGTCTTGGTCCAAATGCGGTTGACCAGTGAATAACCCATGTTTCGAAGAGTTTCAGCCCCATAACACAAGGGGTCTCTAGGGACTTTTTCTTCTCACTTCAAATCAATCTTGAAATGCTTAAAGATTTTAGTGAAGATCATTCCGTAGGGAAGAGTTTGATTGTTCTGTTTGTGGGCATTTTTGATACAATGGATAACCAGAAAACCAAAATCAGTTGGGAAACCAATGGTTAAGGCCCAAATGAGATAAATGTGGCCGTATGTGATGGCATCAAAATGGCCAGAACGAGGAATGATGTTGTGAGTGATGATGTGATGTAACAGTCTCAGTTCTAAGGAGAGATCTTTCCCAGAGATTGTGACTAGGTGATTTAAATCAGGGTTGTTTGTGAGGAGACGGAGACCAGTAAGATGAGAGTATTGGGGTGGTTTGAGAGTTACAGATGGATTTACCCGAAATCCATCATTGGAGAATTTCAAAATAAAGTTAATAATAGAGGATGTTAGAATGAAAGGGACACTTTTTACAAAATAGTCGAGGGTATGTGGAGAGGTGTCCTCATCACAAGATAGATTTACAAAGAACTCTTTGATGAGGATAGGGTAAATATCACAGTCGAGTTTCAAAAGGGATGACCACTTTTGATTATCAAACCATGTTTTTCTGGGTATAGAATGTTTTTCAAAAAATGCGAGATCTATCATACAACCAGAAATTACCTTTCAAAGATTAAAATCCTTGTTAAAGGAAGATCGACATTTAGGGTTCTTGAATCGAAGAATGGGAGGAAAAGTAGCGACGGCGGTGGAAGTGGAGGAGGTTCATGGTCGCTTGCATGTTGTAATAGGAAGAGGGCTTGAGAATCCATGGAGATGAAGAATGAGAGGTCGCGAGGAGGACGGGAGAAGATCGGAATGAGAATCGTCGAAAAGGGACGCCAGAATAAGAAAAGGGGGTTAGGGCTAGGGATTTAAGGGTGTCGCAAGAGAGAAGGAAGGGTCGCATGGTATATTAATACACTTGAGAAGGTGTCGACCCATGGGAAAAGAGGTGTCGACCCTTCGAATTTGAAAAGACCATGCGACAAACATTTTACTCGAAAGTTAGGTGTCGACCCTTAGGGGAAGGGGGTCGACACTAAAAAGCAGTGTCCTCAGATTCATCAGATGTCGACCCTATAGAGTAAGGGGGTCGACCCTTAGAGTCCTGGAAGGCAAAAACTAGTGTTTTTCACACCAAATTTCTCAAATAAGCATAATAACACATAGTTTAACATCACATGGGAATATTTAACATACCAAGCTCAGTTTATATAATGTAGAAATGTTCCTCACTGAGAGGCTTTGTAATGATGTCGGCCAATTGTTGACTTGTAGGCACAAATTCAAGTTCAATGTTACCTTTAAGTACATGATCTCGTAGAAAGTGATGCCTTATTTCAATGTGTTTAGTGCGTGAGTGCTGTATGAGATTTTTTGAAAGATTAATGGCACTAGTGTTATCACATTTAATAGGTATGTGATCAAAGTGAAGTCCAAAATCAAGAAGTTATTGTTTCATCCAAAGCATTTGAGCACAACAACTGGTGGCGGCAATACATTCCACTTCAGCTGTAGATAAAGCCACAGAATTTTGTTTTTTACGAAACCAAGATGTGAGTGAATTTCCAAGAAAATGACAAGTGCCACTAGTGCTTTTACGGTCAAGTCTACATCCTCCATAGTCGACATCTGAATAACCATAAAGATCAAAATTATTTGTTTTAGGGTACCAAAGCCCCAAAAGTGGAGTGCCAATGAGATATCTAAAAATGCGTTTTACTACGATGACGTGTGATTCTTTTGGAGATGATTGAAAACGAGCACACATGCAAACACTAAACATGATATCGGGTCTACTAGCCGTTAGATAGAGTAAGGAACCAATCATACCTCGATATTTCTTTTTGTCTACCGGTTTACCTTGCTTATCTTTGTCGATTTTAATCGAAGTGCTCATAGGAGTTGCTGCAGGTTTAGACAAATTCATTTCAAATCTTTTGAGGAGATCTTTGACTTGAGATAGATGAATGCCATCTTGGGTTTGTTTTATTTGCAATCTAAGAAATTATGTTAACTCTCCAATCATACTCATTTCAAATTCGCTCTCCATATCCTTAGCAAATTCCTCGCACAAAGATTCATTAGTAGCTCCGAATATGATATCATCAACATAGATTTGAACAATAAGCATATCTTCATTTTTGGTTTTTACGAAAAGAGTGGTATAATGTTTTCGCATTCTCTGTTGATAAGAGGCCAGCCTGACAGCAGCTGACTCTCGTAGTTCTTCAATCAAGTCTAGTTCGCCTCATTGCAACTCGTTGTGTAGTTCTATGTTCGGGTGTATCATCTGAGGGGTTTGAAGGCCGATTTCTATGAGGATGACCGTTTCGGCGCTGTATGTTAGGCGAAAAGTGGTTTCTCTGATGGGAGTTCTTATTGTTGTTCGGTAGGCCCAAAGCACATTTGGGAGTTCGTTTGCCCAGAGTCCTTTGGCAGCTTCTAACTTGGTCTTGATTATTTTTAACAGAGAGCAATTGGTGACTTCAACTTGCCTGTTAGCTTGGGGGTGGCTAGGAGAGGAGAAACAGGTCTTGATGTTAAGCTCAGCACAGAATTCTCTAAATTTGAGGTTGTCAAATTGCTTGCCGTTGTCGGAGACGATGACTTGAGGGACCCTGAAACGGTACACAATGGACTGCCAAATGAACTTAGTGGTATTCCACTCGGTAATCTTAGCAAGAGGCTCTGCTTCCACCTATTTGGTGAAGTAATCGATGGCGACTACAACAAACTTTACTTGGCCTCTACCGGTCAGCAACGGACCAATAAGATCAATGCCCCACTTGGCGAAAAGATAGGGGCTACTGAGCGTGATCAGTTCTGCTAGAGGGGCGTGGAGGATGTTGGCGAAGCATTGGCATTTGTCACACTTGAGTATAAAGTCAGCCGCGTCTTAACGGAGCGTGGGCCAAAAGTAGCCTGTGCGAAGGATATTATGAGCTAAGGACCGTCACCTAGAATGGTTACCGTAAACCCCTTCATAGACTTCTCTCATTACATAGATAGCTTGGTCAGCATTTAGACATCTGAGGAATGGGTGTGAGAATCCCCGTTTGTATAAGATGCCATCGATAATGACATAGTTAGATGATCGAGCTTTGATCTTGTCGGCCTCCTGTTTATTCTCTGGTAGGACGCCCTGTTCTAAAAATGGGATAATGTCTTGGGCCCATGGGATAGGCTCATCTTGAAGCAAGTGAACCTCTTGTTGAGTTGGTGAAACTGCTGGATGGGTCAGGTATTCAATGCAGACACCGTGGTTAAGGTTGGATTGGTCTGCTGATGCTAACTGGGCCATTTCATCTGCTTGAGAATTCTCTAACCTGGGGACATGCTTGATGTGAAAACTATTAAAGAGACGGGTTAGAGGAAGTGCGATGTCCCTGTACGATTGCATTATTTCCTCTTTTGCATCGAATTCACCTATATCTGTCCGACGACCAACCGAGAATCACTAGACACACAGAGATGGTTGACCCCAATGTCCCTGGCTAGCCGAAGACCTGCTATTAGGGCCTCATATTCGACCTTGTTGTTACTCGCAGGGAACAGAAATCGGAGAGCACACTTGAAGGATTCGCTCTCAGGGGTGGTAAGGATCAAGCCAGCTCCACTACCTTCTTTACGGGATGAACCATCAATGCTAAGAGCGCAGGAATAGGGGTCTTCTACATTAGGAATGATGCTTGCTGATGTCGGGGGTATGTCGGGAGTGAAGTTAGTGAACTCTAAGATAAAATCTACAACAGCTTGGCCTTTGATGGCTGTTCAGGGTCGGTAGGAGATCTCGTATTGGTGTAGTTCAACAGACTATTGCATGAGCCTACCTGACGACTCTGGTTGTCGCATAACTTTTTTCAAAGGTTGGTTTGTAAGGACCACTATGGAGTAGGCTTAGAAATAGGATTGAAGATGTCTGGAGGCAATGACCAGAGCTAGGGCCATCTTTTCTAACAAGGGGTAGTTCTGTTATGCCCTCCAAAGTGCGCAGCTGATGTAGTAAACTGGGCGTTGGACTGAGTCTTCTTCTCTGATTAGGGCAACACTGACTGTAGTGTTAGAGACAACTAAGTAGAGGAAGAGGGTCTCTCTTGGCATTGCTTGAGAGAGGAGAGGGGGTTGGCCATACACCATTTCAGTTGTTGGAAAGTCTCCTCAGATTCGGTGGTCCATTCAAAAGCTTGTCGGAGAACTTTGAAGAATGGAAGACATTTGTCGATCGCTCACGAAATGAAGCGGTTGAGGGCGATAACTTTGCCAGTGAGTCGTTGGACTTTTTTTTACCGTTCGAGGGGATTACATTTCGATTAAGGCCTTGATCTTCTCTGGATTGGCCTCAATACCTCTGTGGCTGACCATGAGCCCCAAAAACTTACCAGATCTAATGTCGAAGGCACACTTGTTTGGGTTCAACTTCATCTTATACTTGCGCAGGGCCTAGAAGGTCTCCTGCAGGTCGGCCAGGTGATCGGAAGAGAGTTTACTTTTGACGAGCATGTTGTCAACGTAGACTTCCATATTCCTACCTATCTGGTCTTTAAAAATGGCATTGATCAGGCGTTGGTAAGTGGCCCTCACATTCTTCAAATTGAATGGCATCACATGGTAATGATAAGTTCCTCTGTTAGTAATGAAATAAGTGTGCTCCTGGTTAGCTGCATGCATTAAGATCAGATTATAGCCTGAGAAAGCATCCATGAAGCTGAGCATCTGGTGTCCTGCCGTTGCGTCAACTAATAGATCGATCCTGGGTAGTAGGTAGCTATCCTTAGGACTGGCTCGGTTAAGGTCGAAGTAGTCGACGCAAAGTCTCCACTTGTCATTGTTTTTGCGGACCAAGACTACATTGGATAGACATTTGGGATAGTCTACATTTCTAATGAATTGGGCCTTTAACAGCTTGTTTACCTCAGCAGTGATGAGATTGTTGCGCTCTAGATGGAAAATGCATTGCCGTTGGCAGAAGGGCTGGAATTAGGGCTCAATATTGAGGCGATGAGTAATGAGAGAAGGATTAATACCTGGCATGTCAGAGTGAGTCCAAGCAAAGACATCGTTATGCTTGGCTAATAGGGTTGTAAGGTTGGCTTTGGCTAGGGGGCAGCTGGCTGCCAATTTTGGCCATCTTTATCGGGTCGGTGGGGTCAATGGATACTTCAACTAGTTCTTCCACTGGTTCCTCTCGGATTAACTCCTCCTTATCTTTGACATCAAGGCCTTCTATGATCATGGTCTCTCTCATTCTAACTCATTTAATGAGGCGACATGGCATTCTCTAGCCACCGTTTGTTAGCCCCTCACCGTGCTAACCCCCTGATCGGTTAGAAATTTCATGGCCAAATGGTATATGGAGGTTACAGCTTAGAGGGCGTTGAGAGCTGTGCATCCAAGTATGATGTTGTAGGTGAAAGGGCAGTCGACGACGAGGAAAGTGAGTAGTTTTGTGGACTACCATGGATACTCTCTAATGGTGATTGGGAGGTCGATGGAGCCTATAGACGTCACCCAATC
The DNA here is from genome assembly GCA_030407325.1 of Camellia japonica. Classification (NCBI taxonomy): domain Eukaryota; kingdom Viridiplantae; phylum Streptophyta; class Magnoliopsida; order Ericales; family Theaceae; genus Camellia; species Camellia japonica. Next base: position 96,374,680 of record JAPPVO010000059.1, read on the forward strand.
TCCAGTGAAGCCAACCAGAGGGGTTTGTAGGGGGGACAACTTTTCTTCTCTGACTTTGAGATGTCGGTAGACGTTGAGGAAGATGATGTCTGAGGAGCTGCCATTGTAGACAAGTACTTGTCTGACTTTGTAGTTCGATAAGAGAGCAGAGATGACCAGAGGGCCGTCATGGGCGTAGCGAACGCCTGTGTAGTCTGCCTCTGTAAAGGTGATCGGTTTAGACTACTGCTTGGGCTGTTTGTAGGTGCGGTCCACTGTCGTGACGGCCTTATCGGAGCATTGCCTAATTTTGCAGAGCTCAGCTCGCTGTGGCGACCGAGAAGGTCCGCCGCACGCGAGCCCTCCGGCGATGACCCTGATTTCGCTGACCGCGGGGGCAGGGTTACCTTGCACACGGGGTTATTGTGGAGCCCGGTCATCATGTCGTCTAGGTGGTTCAGGCTGTTTAGGAGGAGTGTGTCGGTTGTTGTGCCTTAGGGGGCCAGCCCTAGGCCTTTGATGGGGACGGGCTGTTGTGAACCGGTTGAGGTGCCCTTGGCGGATCAAACCCTCGACTTGGTCCTTGAGGTTGACACATTCTTCAGTGGTACGACCGTGGTCATGATGGAAACAATAGTACCTGGACTGGTCCCGTTTGGTGGAGGGGAATTTTGATGGCTGGGGCCACTTGAGGTCGTAGTCATGCTAGATTTGGTGCAAGATTTGCTCCATAAGTGAGTTGAGAGATGTGTATCGTTCAAATTGACCAGGTGGTCGGGTAGGAGCTGGTCGGTCGGAGCGTGGAGGTCAGTTTGTATGCTGCGAAGGTCGGTGAGTGTATTGCGAGTGCCCAGGTTCAGGTTCTTTTCTCTTTTCCCTGGACTGCGAAGCTTTGAATGTGGAGTCTTGGCAAGCCGCCAAGGAGTCTTCAGCATTTATATATTTCTGGGCTTTGGTGAGAAGGGTGGCCATTGCAGTCGGGGGGTTTTTGGAGAGGGAAAAGAGAAAATTCGACGGGTGCAAACCAGCTATGAAGGCTGTGAGAATGACCTTGTCATCATTTTCCTCCACTTATAAGGTCTCTGCATTGAAGTAGGTGACAAAGCTGCGTAGCGATTCCCTTGCGGTCTGCGGGATGTTTAGCAGTTGAGTCGCCGTGTGTCATTAGCGCTGCGTACCAATGAAATGGCTCAGGAAAGACTCGATGAGCTGGTGAAAGGAAATGACAGAGTCTAGGGGAAGTTGGCTAAACCAGAGTCGCGCCGACCCCTTCAACGTGACGGGGAAAGCGCGACACATGATTTTGTCTGGAAAGGCATGGAGGATCATAAGTGTCTGATATGCTTCCACGTGTTCGCCCGGATCGGTGGTACCATCAAAAGTGTCAATCGATGGCATTTTGAACTTAGAGGGTAGAGCTTTTATCTCTGATGAAAGCAATAAAAGGGGAGTTAACGGTGGAAGAAGGTTTATGCTACATCTTCTGCATGACCCCTTGTAGTTGAAACTTCATAGCCCGTAATTCTTCGTCCCAAACAGGGGCATTATCTCCACAAGCATGAGCTGGGGTTTGAACACTTCTAGCCTCGCCTTCATGGATGGCGGCATGGTGCAATGGCGGGTGGTTATGAAATAGTAGTGGTCTCTCCTGATGAGCCTGCGAGTTTGGAGGAGAGGTGCACAAATTGTCAGGGTTCGACAGTTGAGGCTATGGGACAAAGGGAGAGAATATTCCTTGGGACACATGTGGCGGGAATTGGTGATGATTATGGGTTTGTTTCGGGTTAGGGGGACTATTTGTGGTGGTGGAGGAGAGATAGGCAAGTCGCGTTGGAGCAAAGTGTTGATCAGGGCTTGGTTTCGTTCGGTCAGCTAGTTGATGCTGTTGGTAAGCTCTGTGAAAGATGGAGGTGGCTTATTTGGGTTGGAGGATTCGACTTCCAGGTTACCAGCATTATGTTTGAAGCCATGGACCTGGTCATGACCATCCACCTTGACGTAGAAGATGGGTGTTAACAGGGTTCCCTTCGGCGACAATGAACATAACTGTCGACTAGAGGAGACTTCCCACAGACGGTGCCAACTGATAATACAGTAACTTCGATGGTGGATAGGTCGGACTGATCCACACTTCCAATGGGTCTGCTGACCTTTGTGTCTCCAAAGCGTGCCTGCAAAAAGGTCCAAAGGGGGAGGATAGTCCCCCGACGAACACTCCGATGATCAAGTTTGGTCAGGGTAGATTGGTTTTTGAGAGAGAAGCAAGGGAATCAAAAACTTAACCTTCTAAAGTATCTCGAGAGCTTCCTTATATCCTTTGCTCATAATTTCCTTGTCCATTCTAAGCTGTCTCGTTGGCTGAAAGTCTATGGCCTAGTTAACATCGTTCATAGTGATTCTACATGCTCCGGCGTGAGGGGTCTTGCTGCATTTAATGCTATAGTGACCTCCTTAAATGGCTGATGTCTGGGTGCAATAACTTTGTAGGATCTTTGTCTGATCACGTGGCTAATTCCCAGATAAGGAAGCCCTCAAGATACATTAGAAGGTGAAGTTTTCGATTCCCTTGCTTCTCTCTCAAACACCAATCTACCTCGACCTAACTTGATCGTCGGAGTGTCTGTTGGGAGACTATCCTCCCCCTTTGGACCTTTTTGCAGGCACGCTTTGGAGACATAAAGGTCAGCAGACCCATTGGAAGTGTGGATCAGTCCGACCTATCCACCATCGAAGTTACTGCATTATCAATTCCAAATTTATAAAATTTATTGTATTTTTTAAAACCTCAAGAATAATTAGTATAATTTATCCCGGGAACAAATTTGTAGAATTTGTTAATTTATATATAACATTGTTCTCTACTTTCATCTTACAGTTAGTTCCATTATTTCCTTCTAGATGACAAATTTCATGTTTATTAATTAATTAAATGGTTTTGCGACAACTTCCAGTTGACAAATGATTCAACTGATCTTCCATAAAAAAATAATAATAATAATAAATAAATAAATGAATAATCTATATATAGAGACCTACTATGACTCTTTGTAACATGAAATTTTTTTATTTATATTTTTTTGGTGTTAGATATGTTTTGCATGTTAGGGCAGCTATATTCATTTCTTTCTTTCTTTCTTTTTTTTTATAATTTTTTTAATCTGTCTTACATTGATTTATCTGATGACAAATTTCATTTTCCTTTGCATGCATACGATGTTTATTTTCTTTACAAGCACAAAACTCAGAAAGGGCACAAATGCAAGACAGAAAGGAGGTAATGGGGGTGATCTGTCACGGGAGAGATGATACCTAATTGCAAATGGTGCAATAGTTGTCATAGCTTTGGGACATATCTCCCCCTTGCCCCTAGCTACCAAGCATAAGGAACTTGTTCATTATGATTTACTAAGGTTACTATTATAACTTATAAGAGAATGTTGTTGTTGTATCATGTCATTGCTTACAAAAGCTTATCTGCTACTAAGGCCTTGTTTGTCATAACCTAAAAAAGTCAAAAAGTCACAATCATATTTAAGTCATATCATCTTATTTAAGTCACATTACTTTTCTATCACATCACTTCAAACCCAACCCATACCCAACCCATATTTCATAAAAAGTCAAAAAGTGCACTTATTTAGATCATCCGAAACCACCCCTAAATATTTTCTTATTTTTGCTTTAAAAAAAAAAAACCCAAGTATTCATCAAACTTGATGAATAATTTAGTTAGATATATATTTGTGATGTGAATCTTAATCAATCTAATTGTTGTAGTCAATTCAAATTGTTCACATAAGAAGACACAAGACAATTCTAATTTAGAGGTGTCTTTTGAGTTAGAGTCCAAAGGGACAAAATCATGAGCGAGGTCAACTGTTGGACTGGATCATATATAGCAGACATGAAATACTCTCCAATTGAAATTGTTAGCATCTCTCATAGGAGATACTCTCAAGTTCACATATCAATTGCGAACAATGTTCTTGTCAAACTAAATCATAACAGATAATACTTACAAGTGGAGAAAATTTGTTGGATGGACACTAACATAACGAATATAACGAATAATACTTATAAGTGGGAGTTGGGCCACACGTCTTACACATACTTTGTAAAACAAAAACATATATTCATTCATAAGTATATACCTTACATTTATGTGTTCATGAATCAATTGTATTAATTGTCTTCTTTTTTTCTTTTTTAATTTTTTTATACACTTGTGATAGTTGTTAAGTTTCTTCATCTCCTTTTAATTTTCCATAATTATTTGAGTCAAAGTTTCAATGGCCTGACATTTGACACAATGCAAGTTTTTTTAATCCAAACAACATGTGAAACTAAATAGATTTAAAACATTATAACTTATATGGCCAAGAGCTTTTAAGAATATAACATGCTAATAATAGGTCCTTAAAAAATTTCTACCATGAAACTCATTAATAAGGACAACGCAAGCTTTTAAGAGACCAATCACATTTGCTCTGAAAGAGCCTATTACAACAAATTACACTTTTAGCGACTAAATTTTTAGTCGCCAAAAGTCATTTTTCAGTTGCAGAAGATTTTTGCCGACTAAATTTTTAGTCGCCAAAAGTCATTTTTCAGTTGCCAAAAATTTTTGCCGACTAAATTTTTTGGTTGCCTGCTTTGTCGCTAGATGATTGTTGGGAAAGATATTGGCGACTATTTTTTTTTTAGTCGCCGAAAGTCACAAATTGGCAACTAAAAATTTAGTCGCCCAAAAGAAAATATTTAGTCGCCAAAAAGAAAATATTTTCCATCTTCAGTTTTTTAGCTACCAGTTTTTTAATTGCTAAAAATGTGACACTCCTTTTTGGCTACCAATTTTTTAGTCGCCAAATTTTTTTTTTTTTTGGCTACCAATTTTTTGGTCGCTGTAGACACCCCATTTTTTACCATCCTTATGACTTGAACGCCACCGCTTACGTACCTAATGATGAATTTGAATATGCTTGTCAAGTGCTCGAAGTCCTCAGCAGAATGCCACAGCTTTGAGCCTTCAAACCCTACACACCTTTTGCTTTGTTTTGGACCAAAACCACAGTTTTTCAAACCTAAAAACCCTAGGACCTGCAGGCCTCCTAGTGTGGGTTGCCAGCCACCAATGTAAGCTGCCGGCCACTTGTGTATTTTTATAGATATTTTGGCCAGTTGTGCCAGCTGTTCCCACAGATGCATGCACCTGCCTACACGTGTATGTATGGATATTTCTGAGGGAGTTTCATGTTTTTCTATATATAAAGGACCTCCCCTTCCATTTTTGAAGGTTGAACATTTTAGAGCAAAATTATCTATCTCTCTCTCTCTCTCTCTCTCTCTCTCTCTCTCTCTCTTGCAAATTCTTGAGCTTTTGCCTATACACTCTAAACCAAACCCTGTGGTATCTGAGCTGAGATACTTTTGAGCTTACTTTGAGCTTTTGAGGGTGTGTAAGTATTGGTTTAACACTTAGAAAAGGTTCCTCTCTTCAAGAGAACAGAGCAGAGGCTGAGGTGAAAAGACGTTCTACTGTGCAACAGAAGCATTCTGGCAGCAGAACAGTGGGCTTTTCGGGTGGAAATTCGTGCATGCATGAGCATTCCTCGCTTCCCGGCACTGATTAGTTAGTTTAATTACTTATTTCATGTTGTATTCATGTTGTAATTAATCAGTTAATTCTAAGTTGTAATTAATTAATTAGTGTAATTAATTAGTTAGTTTCGTAGACTAGTTAATTAATTAATTGGTTTTGTAATAACTAGCTAGCATAGTTAGTTTATTCAGTTTGTAATAGTTAGTTAATTCGTTTTGTAATAGCTAGTTAAATAGCTTAGCTAGTTAGTTTATTCGGACCCTCCTGCGCGAGGGCACAGTTGTAATGATGTGTATGTCTTCCAACTCCATGTCTTTCTCCCTTTTATTTAACTGCTTATGATGGGTAGTTTAGAACATTACGTTTCTTTTAGCATACCCCATGATTCGCATCCACTTATTTTGCATGCACCGAGGCTCGGTTCATCATTCTAACAATGCATTGTTAGTTAATACTTCTTTGAATACGTGCTTAAACTACATGTTATCAAATTGATTCACATATCATATTAGTAGCAGAGCATAGTAATTGCATATTGTATGCGTTACATTAGTCACATTACATAGTTAGGATCATACATTTTTCTAACTCTATCATCTTTTTTGGCTTGGAGTACTAGGCGAGCTTTTATTTATTTTAGCATATTGCATTGTATGTTAGTGTTGCCATGTCAAAGCATGTTCACCATGAGGCTAAGTGCTTAAGTGATGAACTATTTGAATGCCTATGGATGAAGGCTAGTTGCATGAATTTGGATAATTTGATTAATGTACATTTGAGCCCACTTTTTCAAGTGGCACATTCACAAACTTTTTTCAAAAAACAAACATGAATCAAAGTGTTCCAATTTTTACAAATTAGTTTATACCTTGTGTGCGCATCACATAGTAATGTTAGCCTAATAATCGGAATAAGAGCATATAATGTACATAAAATTTACATCATGATTAGTAGAGGCCGACTTTGATCGGGCAAGCAGGGTGCTCAATTCATGACCTTCCCCTCTTGTACCTAAGTTCCCGAGTCGAGACAATCTTGGTGATAAGAGACACGTGGCTTTTGGCACGAGTCATGGGTTTTCTGAATTTTCTAAAATTATTTAGGTAGCGACTCTGTATCTGGCAAAGCAGTTTATTTTTTACATTTTTTATTCAAAATCGATTTTCCAAAAGATTTGCCGGATTTGGACTTTTTGCTGTTTATCTATTTCACATTGCACTTGTGAGATCAGAGTCAAAACTGCGAGAGTCCGATACTATAGGGCTTATCGTCTTCCGAAAGGAGTGCGAAAAGTCGAGCTATAATTTCTAGCTACTTTGTTGGGGATTTAGAGAACTTGACTTGAAATTCATGATGTGAAATTTTATCTACAATTATATTTTATTTACATTGGTGCGCTTAAGTCACTGTGTTTGCCATTTGCTATTCCTGAACGGTTTGCCGGAGGCTTGCCTAAAAGCTTGCCAAAAGGCTGACCGGTCGTGGGCTCTGCCATGATGGGAACACAACCCTTGGATCTAGACTACCGCTGTACTGTTTGATCCTCCTTTCACTTCTCGGTGCTAGGTGCAAGAGGTATATTAGGTAGTCTTGCTGAGGTACCCTTTTTGACCATTCGGCCTAGTTGCATATAGTAAAGCCTTAGTGACTGTTCCAAACTAGGACAGGATGCTTGCCCAAACATACAGGATTGCGTGAAACCGCTTTGTTTGAATAGTGAACCCAAGTTCCTGACGAAACTAGGACAGGGTAACCCTACCTCCTCATGGGGGTGTTTTGGCTCACGCTTAACTAGTATGTGCTTTACAGTGAAACTGTCTAGAAATGTGCATAGCAGTTGCAAATTTTGTATCTGTTTTGGGGACAGAATTCAGTGTGGAGTACAGTCCTATAGCTTTGATCATGTCTGTGTTGATAACATCATTAGTTGAGGTGCTGTGCGGTTTCTGATTACTGATATTTTGCTTTATTTCTTTCTTTTGCTAGGTAGTTTAAAACCATAGCTTCAGAAAGTTCGGATATCCCTCAAATACTCTGGACCCAAGTCAGAAGACTTTGTAAAACCGAGGATCTTGTTCGAGGACAGCCCGTGTCTACTTCACTCCCACCGGTTACAAGACGGAGGAGAATCAGGCAAAGTTCACCAGTTCAGTTTTTAAAGCAATCACCTCTCAACTCACCTGTGTCCAGTTTGGTTCAGGGATAGTCATCTACTTCTAGCCCAGCATGAGATCGATCTCCTATTCCAATGACACAGTATCCGCAGTTAGTATGGAAGAATTGATACATCATCTGCAGCAGACAGTTGAAACCCTACAGCAAGATGCAGCTCGTCAGGCCAAGGTTATAACCAGATTACAACAACAGCAACCACAGCCGACTGCAGCTTCTACATCCCATGCACCTCCCACGGGTATCCCAGCACCCGTAGCCACTACTCAAACTGCCAATGTCCAAGAAAATCAAGGCAATCTAGCAGAGCCAATCCCAGCACAAGCCTCCAAAGCCCCAGTTTATCAGACTGATGCTCCGTTCGAGTTCGAGGTTGACCCAACCGTGCTTAAGGTCAATAAATTGGAAAAGTTGTTCAAGAGAGCACAAGGGATTAACTCCATCCTGGACATAGAAAACGGGTACGCCGATTTTGCAGTGACATTACCGGATCGGTTTAAAATGCTGCTGTAGACACCCCATTTTTGACCGTCCTCAAGACTTGGACGTCACCGTTGGAACACTCGGTGATTATCTATGTTTGTGTTCGTTTGGAGTTCCTGGAGGTCTCGGCTACACGCCTTGCCTCAGGATCTCCGAACTCGACCGTTTTGTGTCTGGTTTTGCACCAGACACTTGTGTTTTGCCTTGGAGGGGCAGGGAATGCCTTGTGAGGCATCCCCACACATCACCGGCCATGGCTAGAGGCCACCGGCTGTTGTTTGTGTCCACCGGAAATATATATTGCCGGCCGGCACTCTTTTTGGCCGACCGGCCATCAATTTTGTCAAAATGACAATTTTGGCCAGCCGACTACTGTTCATCTGCTTTTAGCAGATATTTTGTGCCAGCTGTGATAGCTGGCACCCACCCCATTCCCCTCCATACACGTGTATAGAGGGATTTCCCTCTTGAATGGCTTGTTTTGGAAGCCTTACAAGAGGGAATTGCCTATATAGGAGAGCTTCCTCTCTTGGCATAAGGGTTAGACATTTTAGACAGCTTTTGTAAAGCTTGAGTTCTAGGGTTAGGGTTTGATACAAATTCTATCTCTATAAGTGTGTGTTTTGTCCCACTTTTGCTCACAAACACCCACCAACACACCATCTCTTGGACTTGAGACCCTTGGAGGGTTGTTTTAGTGTTTTGGAGCTGGATTTAAGCCAAAGAAGGCTGTTGGAGCATTGTTTGTGAAGGAGGGCTTCAAGGGTAAGAAACTTCCCTTTTATTCCCCATTTTTGCATTGCTTTTCTACCTATCTTAGAACTATTTTTGTGCTTAGTGTATAATACAAAAAAGTTCTGTTTTTAAGCCCTCTTGATTGTTTGTTAAGAGTGTTTTGTGGTTTGGGTTTGTTTGACCCCTCCTAGGCCTTGTAAGGCCCCATTTTGTGCCATTTTTGGTGAGCTCCGAGACTTTGGTGCTTGGGCCTCCTCACCACTGAAATCTTGAGGGATTTCAGTGGTGAAGATGGTGCCTTGAAGTCTCAAGAAGGAGAGGGCCACCCCCTCTCCTTGTTGTCCTTGAAAAGGGCACTTTTTGGCCTCTTGAGGGAGCATCATGCTTAAGTGTTTGTTGATCATGTCTAGGCTGTTTTCCATGCTTATTATGCCATGATATAACATTGTTGTGTATTGGTTTTGGTACACCATGCATGCTTAGCATACCTACCATGTAATGCCTTGTTATTGCCTTAATATGCCTTAGGTTGTTAGCCTTTGTTCTAGCATGTTTTAGGCTTAGCCTTGTGAAGGTTTTGTGCTTATTTTGCCATGTTTTAGGTCTGTCCATAGTTGCTTGGGTCGATCTTGGCATGCTTAGTATAACCCCTTTGTATTGTTGGCTTGTTGGCCTTAAGTGCATGAGTGTGTAGCATGCTTTGCTTGCATTACTTTCAATGGTTTGAAACCATTTTCCATGTCATTTCAGTCCTTAAGACATGCTTGTATGCTTGCCTTGGTTGTCTCTTTGTTGCTTTAAAAGGTTGTGCCTTGTGCTCCTTGTTTTGGCCATTGTATATGCCTTTAGACTTGAGCCACTTAGATGTCATCTAGGGGCACCCTTGGCTTTGTTCAAGCCTTCTTTCGACATGTTTGAAGTCCCCTTAGCCTTGTGAGGCTTGGTGGGTTTGACCTTGGTCTAAGCCTCTTGGCTTGCCTTAAGTATTTGGACCATTTGCATGCTAATGTTTGTCTTGTTTAAGTTGGTTTGGCACCTCTTATAACATGATTTTAAAGCTTTTCATTGCATGCTAATTGTCTATTGTTTGGTCTCTTTAAGTGTGCTTAAGAGTTGCCTTTATATGCCTAAGTGTTGGATCATGAGTGCTTGCATGTTTGTTTGCATTTTGGCCTTCACTTCCATGGTTTTGGCCACTGATTTTGGGCCTAGTTAGGGCAGCCCAAGTCATGTTTAAGTCCATCATTTGCTTGTTTGCATGCTTACCTCGTGTGTTGTCACATACTTGGCCTATCTCATGTTGTTGCATGCTCGGAACCCTTCGCATTTGGCATGCATTCTTTTTTGGTCAAGTTGCTTACATGTTGTAAGCCTTGCATATTAACATGTTTAGTTGCATCTTGCATGCTTGGTTAGTTTGCATGTCTCACATGCTTGTTTGCTTAGGTTGCATGCCTAGTGTGCATTGTTTGTTCACATGCTCATGTTGCACCCTTAGCTTGCATGCCTAGGTTGCATTGCATCTTGCATGCATGCCTTGTCCCTTGATTTAGTGATAGGGATTGGGCTTTCGTTTGTTTGTTTGCATTGCATTTCGCTTGACATGAAAGTGCATGCTTGATTCTTTGGGCCATCATGCATGGAAATGCGTGATTGGTGGTCCAAGAACCAAGGACCATGCCCCTTTGAGTTGTACACATGATAAGAGGCTTGGTTGGTGCATACATTGCTTGAATTGTATTGCCATGCTATGCCTTGCCCTCTGCTGCTGTCAATTGCAGGTTCTGCAGGCATTTTTTGCCGACCGGCAATATTTAGTGCCGACCGGCAATGTATTGGTGGCCGATAGCCTCATTTCCAGCCGATGATCACATGCTGCAGCCGGTGGCCATTCTACTCAGCCGATGGTGTCCCCCAATGTCCAGAGAGGCATCTCTGAGGCTTTGGCAGTCTTTGGAGGGGCAGAGCAGGGAAAACAGAGGCAGACTATGCATGGCAGTGCAATTCTGAGCAGGACCCGAGAATGTGTTGCATCAGGCTCTCCTCCCGAGGCGGTTTACTGTTTTTCTTAGTTTAGTTAGTTGTTAACTAATTAGGTAATTTGTAATATTTAATTAGCTTGCGTAGTTAATTAATCTGTATTATTCTTTTGGTCCCTCCGAGCGAGGGCGAATCTGTAATAAGTGTGGGTGCGTGTGTGTGCATGTCTTCCAATCCCCACTTCTTTCTTCCCTTTTATTTACCTGCTTATGATGGTAGACTAGGGCACGTCTAAATTAGCATACCTTATGCTATGCATGTGTGCATCCATGCATTTGTCTTGCATGCACCAGGCTCGGTACATTATACAAACTGCATTGTATTTTCAATTCCAAATTGAATACGTGATAATTGTAGCATTTCACATGCCATTTTAGGGTTAGCCGAGCCTACTCTAACTGCATCCTCGCATGTGTTGCATTAGCCACTTAACATGAACTAGGACATGCATGTTTGCTAACTAGTTTATTGTTTTGGCATGGAGTGCAATGTAAGTATTTATGCTTTAACATCTCGCATGCGTGTGAATGTTAACATGACAGCATGATTACCATGTGGCTAAGTGCTTATATGAGATAAACTGCCTGATTGCCTGTGGGTGAAGGTTGGATTGTTTGAGTTGGAAAAACTCGTTGAAATCCGTGTTTTAGCTTACTTGCGAGTAGCAAATTCCAAAGCATTTTCAAAACAAACGGATATGCAATGCTTGTTTCCAAATTAGACAATCTAGTCTATACTTGTTTGTTGTGCGCATAACATAGTAAATCTAGGCTAATAACCGGAACAAGAACACATAATGTTTTCAAAATCGGATATCACGGTTAGTAAAGGCCGGTCTTCGGACCGGGCGAAAGGGGGTGCTCATAGCTGACCTTCCCCGATCGTACCCAACCTCCCGAGCCAAGACAACTTTGGTGATGACGGACATAGTAAATCTAGGCTAATAACCGGAACAAGAACACATAATGTTTTCAAAATCGGATATCACGGTTAGTAGAGGCCGGTCTTCGGACCGGGCGAAAGGGGGTGCTCATAGCTGACCTTCCCCGATCGTACCCAACCTCCCGAGCCAAGACAACTTTGGTGATAACGGACACGTGGCCTTTGGCACCGAGTCAGGGTTTCCTAAATTTCCCCATTAAAAAATATTTAGGTGGCGACTCTGTATCTGGCAAAGCAGTCCATGTTTGGCACTTCTTTTCAAAATCTGTTTTTTTCTCAAAACAATTTGCCAGAGTTGGACTCTTTGGTTCAGATTAAGAATCGCAACAAACAAAAAAGGGAGTCCGAACTGTAACACGTGAGTTCCCTCGCGGACATGTTACAGTTTCTGCACATTGACATTACCGGACCGGATCGATCTAATGGTTCACCTTATGCTATTTTCAGATATCTTATGATCAATGGGCCTGACTAGACTACAGAAGCTGTCTCTTTTTGGCCGTACCATGTCAAGTATAGCGGCTCTATCAAGCAGAATTGGGAGAAAATGGTCGAGGCCTTCATTGTGCAGTATTTGTACAATACTCAAATCGAGGTCACAACTCATGATCTCAAGGGACACGCCAAGAGTCGAAGGAGGGCTTTTCTGAATTTGTGACAAGGTGGAGAGCTAAAGCCTCGATGATGACCACGAGGCCTTCTGAGAAGGATCAGATCATGATGGTTGTTCGGAATCTGCACGGCAAGTTGCTACAAAAGATGATTGCCCTACCTCTGTTCACATTTACAAAACTCCATGAAATGGGACTGCAAATTAAGGATGCTATGAAATAGGGGCTTATCATAGATAAGAAGGAGCTGGCAAAAAGGCCATTTGTTCGCAGTTCCGATGCTGCCGGGGGTAGCACAGTTGTGAGGCCTTCAGATGTAAGCGTTGTCACCACAACCAAGGCCACTGACCCCTTTGCCAACACAAGCTCACAAACACTGTGTAACCCTACTCGATCCCAAAGAACCTTCAACCAACTTTACATGATTCTTTCTCAAGCCATGAAGGTGCTAGTCAAGAAAGGGCACCTCAAACCCTTAGAACCCCATCCGCGTCCTGATCCTCTCCCACCCAAACACAACCCCGCAAAATACTGTGCATTTCACTAATAGCATGGTCATGATACCGACTAGTGCTTTTGATTGTGTCATGAGATTTAGGATCTCATTGACAACAAGGTGATCGCTCTACCTCAAAAACCAAACGTGACCACAAATCCACTCCCAGCCCATAATCAAGTCCCTCCACCTCAAAATCTCAATCTGATTCATACACTAGCCATCCCTTATGACCCCAGCGTATATATTACCCCCTCTGATCTATCGAAATCGATGTTGTTCATTTCGAAAAGCGTAGATCTGTGCATGATGGACACGTTCGACCCTCAACCTAAGCTTGTGGTGATGAGACTTACAGTGGAAGGGGAGTCGACCTTGGAGGAAGGTACTAGTTCGTTGCCAGAGTGTCTTGAGGACTTACTTGATAGGGTGTATGATCCAAGCTGCTACATTGTGTCAACTGGTCAAATCAAGCCTAAATTAGTGCTGCCAGCCTTGGTAGACATCAATGTGGTCAGGGAAGATGGCCCGAGCTAGGGGTTGGATGATCTAGCAGAGCTCGAGGAGGACTTGGACAACCTATAGTTCTTTGACAAGCAGGATTAGGGAGATGTACAGATCGACTGGTTCGACTTGAACGGATCAACTGACAACTCTGGATGGCTGAGCGATGAGCCAGACAATGAGAAAGAAACTGAAATGAAACAAGAGAGAAAAGATGCAGAGATAGTTGTAGTAGCCAGAAGGGCTGATGAGAAAGGAAAGCTGTCGGAGAACACTGGTGTGGAAAACCCAGTCTAGGAAGTGGGCACTGTAAACATTGTGAATGCTGAACAGGAAGTTGCATTTAGGCAATTTGAACGAGAAAGGGTTGAAGACGGCCAAGAAGCTGTAATTTCACAACACTCTGTGGGGGGGCACTTATGATGTAAAGGTGATACAGGCAGAGCCGGACAACTGTTTGTCGGTCGTTAAAGGTGAATGGTGGAACGCTGATGATCTATATCTGGCCCACACTGACGAAGACTGGGGCGATTCCCTTTTGGACAATACATGGTATGCTGAAGAAATAGGCCATCTGATAAGAAGTGGGAGGCATTTTAAGCCGCCGCACCTAGATCAAGCGGAGGCGTCTGGAAAAAACAGAGAGGCTGAGAAACAAAAAAAGGAACAACTAGAAGAAGAGGCAGTGTTGAAACAGCTTAAGAAAATCCAAGCTGACATCTCCATTTGGCTTCTTCTCATGGCCTCCCGGGTACACCGACAGACAGTGTTGTCAGCAATGGACAAGGCTAAATTGTCCATTGACACCACGCCTGAGCAGCTGGTGGGTTTAGTCTTTTCAAGTAGTGCCAAGCCAACTCTGACCTTCTATGACAAAGAATTGCCGCCAAAAGGCTCAACCCACAATAAACCAATGTACATATTTGTGAAATGCAAGGAGAAATGGGTGTCGGTGGTGTTGGTAGATACTAGTTCGGCCATCAATGTTTGTCCTTCTCGTACAGCCTACGCAATTGGCCTCAAACCAGCAGACTTTGTTCCCACAGCCCAAGTAATACGGGCATATGATAATATAAGTAGAGAGGTCATGGACACAGTGCAAATCAGAGCCCAGGTGGGCCCAGCTGAGCAAGAGGTCGAGTTCCATGTCTTGGATGTACTGGCTACCTTCAATTTACTGTTAGGAAGGCCCTGCTTGCATCTTGTGAAGGCCGTCTCTTCAACTCTCCACAAGATGTTGAAGTACCCTCATGTTTGGGAATTCATCTATCTATCCACCACCAGAGGTAACTACACCAGTGTTAGAGATCAACCATGGCGAGGAGGATATATTCCTCTTGGGATTAACTCTGGCTAAAGCCCAGGTAGTGCAGACCGTTCTGGACGCATATGAAGGCATGTATGTCAGCACCCAGTCCATCTATTTCATGAACAAACTGCAGCATGTTCCAGGAATGAGGCTCGAAAGGAATGGTCGGAAAGGTCTTGCAGCACTGATAGATGTGCCACACAACCCACATGTCTTTGGATTGGGCTATGTGCCCACCAAAAAGGACTGGATAAGGAAGGGAGAAGAAATAAGAGGCAGAGCCAAGGCCAAGCAAGCCGGGAAACGTTATGAATTCATCCACAGGCCAATCCAGGAGACATTGAATGGCCTCTTTGTTCGGGAGGGAGAAAACTTCCCTTTTTGTGGCTTTCTCGAGCCTTGGGTGAATTCCTTGAAGCAGCACCTCCCCGGGTCCAAGATCTTCTTTGATCTGCAGTTGCAAGACAACGATGATGAGGAAAGGGCTGAACCAAACATCAGAGTTGAACAAAGCACGAAAGGTGACTCAGATGGCAACGAACTTGGAGTAGAGGCAGCACTGGCTAGTCTCCTGGCAGATCCTATGGCCAACCTAGAGAACTTGTAGGATAACCTTACCCTCTCCATGATCGGGGAAGAACCGAGTGTGAACCTAACCAGTGGCATTTTGGCTGCATCAGGGGCACAATCTCTTATCTGGCAGATAGAGGAAAGCCATCTGTCCAGTTTTGAATCGGGTGATGAGCTAGAATCTGATTCCACTGAGTCTGTAGGGTTGGGATCAGATTCAAGTTCTTCTGAGTCTGAGTCTGGTACTTATGGGAGTGGTAACCCGGAAACCAAAGTCCTGTTTAGGTCTTCATTCTACTTTTCTTTTGAGTTTGTAACCGAAGATCTGGACCTTTTGAATGAGAACTCTGCAGATTTTGTGTACTTTTCTGTGCCATTGGTTTATTGTATTGATCAAGATTTTCTGAATTTTAATGAAAATGAAGGGAAGAAATTCCCATGGCTTTGAAAATTTTTATTAATCGAGAGGAAGAGAGGTTTGCTAAACCCTGTGCTGATGAAATCATTGCCATTAATGTAGGTATTGAGAAGGATCCGCGCCTGGTCTAGATCAGGTCCACGTTGTTTTCGGAGGAGCGTGAGCGTTTAATCACTTTGTTAAAAGATTTCAAAGATGTTTTCGCATGGTCCTACGAAGACATGCCTAGAATCGATCTTGAGATTGTACAGCATTGGATCCCTCTTGACCCCGAGGCCCGACCAGTCAAGCAGAAGCTGCATAGAATTCGTCCAGATTGAGCGCTAAAAATCAAGGAAGAGGTCACTAAGCAGGCGAGGCAAGTTTCTTGTTAGTATCTGAGTATCCGACTTGGTTGGCCAACATCGTCCCAATGCCAAAAAAGGATGGTAGAATCCAGGTGTGTATAGACTTCCGAGACTTGAACAGAACCAGTCCGAAGGATGACTTTCCTCTGCTGCGTATTGATGAGTTAGTGGACTTCATTGCGGGCCATGTATTGCTACCATTTATGGATAGGTTTTTCAGGTATAACCAGATTCTGATGGCGCCCGAGGATAGAGAGAAGACTGCATTCATTACGCCATGGGGTACCTACTACTATCGAGTTATGCCGTTTGGTTTGAAAAATGCTGAAGCTACCTATCAGAGGGTTGCGACCACTATTCTGCATGACATGATCCACAAAGAGGTCGAGGTGTACGTGGACAACATGATTATCAAGTCCAAAGAACAAGAGGGCCACTACACCGCCTTAAAGAAATTCTTTCAACGGATCAGGGAATACAGATTGAGGTTAAACTCGCAGAAATGCACCTTCGGCGTAACAACAAGAAAAATGCTAGGCTTTTTTATCATACAGAGGGGCATTGAAGTAGATCCTTCCAAAATCAAGGCCATCCTAGAAATGCCACCACCAAGGACTGAAAAGGAGGTGTGAGGCTTTCTTGGTAAAGTGCAATTCATATGACGGTTTATTTCCAAATTAACCTTGACTTGTGAACCACTATTTGGTCTCCTGAAGAAAGAGAAGAAATTCCGATGGGACGATCGATATCAATTTGCCTTTGAGCAGGTCAAGCAGTACCTCAAGAATCTACCTATGTTGTCGCCATCGGAGCCAGGGAAGGCTTTGATTCTGTACCTGTCAGTAACAAACACTACCATGGGATGCATGCTCGCTCAGGAATCTGAAGATAGGGTGGAGAAAGCCATCTACTACTTGAGCAAGAAAATGCTAAATTACGATACCCGCTATACTTCGTTGGAGAAAGCTTGTCTAGCCTTGGTATGGGCTACCAGGAAGTTGAGGCACTACTTGTTAGCTCACTCCGTAATCTTGGTTTCAAGATTAGATCCCATCAAATACCTCTTTGAGAAACCGGCGCTTACGGGTAGGCTGGCTCGTTAGTTGCTTCTTCTCTCCGAATTTGATCTCAAATATGTTACTCGCAAATCGGTTAAAGGAAGAGCTGTAGCGGAGTTCCTGGCAGACTACCCGGTAGAAAGAGATGAGGTAATGGAATACTTGATCCAAGATGAAGACATTCTGCAAGTTGAAGAGAAAACTTGGACGATGTACTTTGACGGAGCGTCTAATCAGTACGGTTATGGGATAGGTGTGTTGCTAATAGCACCCGATAACTCTCATATACCTTTAGCCTTTAAACTTCAGTTCAAGGTGTCCAATAATGAAGCAGAATTTGAAGCGTGTATTGCTGGTTTAGAAGTCGCCCTAGAACTAGAGGCAATAAGGTTGGATGTTATCGGGGACTCGAACTTAGTTATTTCTCAAGTAAATGGAGACTGGAAAATCAAAGAAGAGAAACTGAAGGTTTACCATCAGACCCTGGATATTCTGATTCTGCGGTTTGAAAAGCTGACTTTTACACATCTACTAAGAGAAAACAACAGGGGCAAGCGCCAAGGACAAATAGGGAATACAGCGAATAGCCGTCCAATTTATCATCTACAGAGGTAAGCTGTATAAAAGAGGTCATCTGAGAATGCATAAGTTGTGTGTGGAAGAAGAAGAATCGAAGCACCTTAAGGAGGCTATCCACGGCGGAGAATGCGGGGTGCATACGAATGGTGTTATGCTGGCCCGGAAGATTCTCAGGCAAGGTTACTACTGGTCCACTGTGGAGAAGGATCGGCGATGCCACAAATGTCAAATTCATGCCAATCGGATGAATATTTCGCCATCAAAGCTATACAACATGACTTCGCCATGGCCATTCTCAGTCTAGGAATCGATGTTATCGGTGTTGTCTCGCCAAAAGGGTCGAATGGGCATGAATATATCTTGGTGGCGATTGATTATTTTACAAAGTGAATGGAAGCTCAATCCTATGCAGTGTTAAAGGCATCGCATATGGCCAAATTTATCAGAAACAATATCATCTGTTGGTACGGAGTCTCGAACGAGATCATATCAGATAATGGCTCCCATTTCAAGAAAGAGGTGATAGACTTGTTGGACAAGTACAACGTGGCTTTTCATAAGTCATCCACATACAAGCCGCAAACCAATGGAGTTGTTGAAGCCGCCAATAAGAATATCAAGAATATCTTGTAGAAGATGGTTGAGACTACAAGAACTGGCCAAATAAGCTGCCATTCGCACTTTGGGGCTACAGAACCTCGATAGGGACGTCTACAGGGGCAACCCCTTATTCTCTTGTTTATGGGATGGAAGTTGTTTTGCCAATTGAAATTGAAGTCCTATCGCTATGAGTTATGGCTGAGTGTCAGATAGCGGAGGCAAACTGGCAACAGAGCATATTTGAGGAGTTAATGTTGTTTGATGAGAGAAGGCTAAAAGCATTGTATCATGTTCAGGGCTACCAGCATAGAATTGCTAGGGCTTTTAACAAGAAAGTTAAGTCCCAGAATCTTAAGGAGGGAGACATGGTGCTGAAAGACAATCGAGCTCCCATCCATGACCCTAGGAGCAAGTTCAGACCCAATTGGACTGGTCCTTACATCATCAAAGCTATCTGGTCAGGAGGGGCAGTTATTCTCATGGACTTGGATGGCCTGGAATTTTCGCAGCCGATCAACATAGACAAGTTGAAGAAATACTATCCCTGAGAGGCTCGCTAAGCCGAAAACCCGAAAGGGCGACCTAGGCAAAAGTTAGAGCATGAAAAATTAGAAATAAAGAAAAATTGAGCTCGCGAGGTTGAAAACCCTAAAGGGAGACTTTAGCAAAAGTTGGAGCGCAAAATGAGAGAGCTAATACTCGAGTGAAACTAAACCGAACTACGTAAGGCCTGATTCCCATCTTTGGGATACGTAGGTGTAACAAGCCCACGGGGGGGCCTCGCTACAGCTCGGACTCGATTTGTGTCACGGTTCTTAATCTTGAACCAAAGAGTCCAAATCCGGCAAATCGTTTTGGAAAACAGATTTTTGAAAGAAGTGCCAAACATGGACTGCTTTGCCAGATACAGAGTCGCCACCTAAATATTTTATTTTTGGGAAATTTAGGAAACCCTGACTCGGTGCGAAAGGCCACGTGTCCGTCATCACCAAAGTTGCCTCGGCTCGGGAACTTGGGTACGATTGGGGAAGGTCACTTCGTGAGCACCCCCGCTAGCCCGGTCAAAGACCGGCCTCTACTAACCATGATATCTGATTTTGAAAACATTGTGCGTTCTTATTCCGGTTATTAGCCTAGGTTACTATGTGATGCTCGCAGCAAACAAGTATAGACTGGGCCGCCTGAATTGGAACAAAACATTTCATGTTTGTTTGTTTGAAAATGGTTTGATGGTGCTACCCGCAGGTAGGCTAAGACGTGGATTTGCCACCCTCAGGTGGGCTTAGAAAAACATGATTTTGCCACTATCTGGTGGGCTTAAAACAAACATTTGATGAATTGTCCCAATTCAAGTAACACAACCTCCACCCACAGGCATTCAAGGCAGTTATATCACATAAGCACATAGCCTCATGGTAAGCATGCTATTCATGGCAGTCACTCACACGCGTGCAAGGATACTAAAGCATAAAACTCACCAAGTACTCCGAGCCAAAAACAGAAGCTCATTAGAAATCATGCATGATCCTAATTATACAGAAATGTCTAATGCAACGCATGCAATAATGCAACTATAGCAGGCTCGGCTATTCTAAACATGGCATGTGGAATGCTACAACTAACACGTATTCAACTTGAAATTGAAATACAAATGCAGTTAGTATGATGCGCCGAGCCCGGTGCGTGCAAAACAGATGAATGATGCAAACATGCTGTCATACTGTATGCTAATTGAAAATATGCCTTATATCTAACCATCATAAGCCGGTAAATAAAAGGGAAGAAAGACGTGGGGTTGGAAGACATACATCTCACTCACCCACACTTATTACAATTATGCCCTCGCGCAGAGGGTCCGAATGAATAATATACAGTCCGAAAATGAAAGAATAATACAGTCCGAAATATACAGTCCGAAATAATGTACAAATTCCTAATTACTTAACAAATTAACTAAGAAAAACTGTAAACTGGCATGCAAGCCAGGGGGCTGCCTCACTTCCGCTGAATGATGTATGCTGGGCTGCCTTTTCGGAAATCCACTGGGATGCCCCAATTAGCCTCTGTTTGCAATGTTCCTCGAAATACGTGCCAGACTTCGAAAAGTTGCTGATTCTTCATTTTGCTGCAACAGAGAGCAGGAAAGGGGCATAGCAATGTATTTCACAAATATATGCATGCCTCGATCCTCATACCACCAATCACGCATCTCGATACATGATGGCCGAGGAGCCGAATTGCACAACTCAATATAGGATGAATGTATATGAATGCTACATCAAAACCTAACTCCATCATGGGTAATCCGGAGTGTCGGTGACTTGGGAATTGAGACCCGTTCCGTCACTCGGAGTACGAAACGTACCTCGTTTCCCGTGCCCGGGCTAACTCCTATCCCGAACACGATGCAATATGCATGATATGCATGAATGCGACTAAAATACAATCCTAACATACACAATGCTATGAAAATGAGATGTCTCGAAATGCGTGCACGCGGGCACGCAAACCGAGGCGATGATCCTAAGGCATGAAATGGCATACGCAATGCAATTGGACTTACACTAACATGAGTGGACCTCAGCCACACTCACATAAGAGGCCGTCGGATGAAAGTGAGGCGCCTCGAAATGCGTGCACACGGGCACGCAAATCGAGGCGATGGCATACGCAATGCAATGGCATGGAATATGATATGTAAACATGCAAATGGAATTTCAGTACTGAAATATGGGGGAAAACAGTCCCGAAAGATGGCCAAAGTGCACACGAAGCATGGAATGATCCCGAAATGCGATATTAGGCGCCCGAAATGGCCTATAGCTATGCAATGCATGCACGATATGGAAATGGAATGAAAATAAAGTAGCAAGGCAGCCCCAAGACAAGCATTTTTCAGTCATAAAAAGGGCTAAACAGCAAGCACACATAGGATTAAGCAAGAATGCAAAAATGGGCCCGCAAGAGGGGTATTGAAGCAAGTGATACATGCGATGCCCAAATGGAAAAATACCCTTCTAAAACACTGATGAGGGACTAAAAATATGAACATTTACAGTAGATGAGATCCCCCAACTCAGTATGCAAACATGCTAAAAATGTCATGCAAGAACTAGGATATATGAGGCTATAACATGAGGTACCCCAAAAATTCATCAAACCAGAAAAGACCCTTAATGAAATATGTCAAGAAGATCAAAATATGACTCTTTCCAGTTCTGATTATGGCCGAAAACAGAAGCTAGATAAGCCTAAAAAAGCATGCAAAAATGGGGGCCAAAGAGGGATATAAAGACAAGCACAACATGGAGACCCCCAACAAGGTTGATCCCTTCTACAATGTTGTAGAGGGACACAAAATAAGCTTACTCACAGTTCATGAAATGCTCCAAAACAGACTACATGTAGGTCAAACAAATCATGCAAATTTACGGTAAATATGAGAGATTATGAAGCAAGTGCATGATAGAGAGGCCAAACAGGGTTGAGCCCTTCTTCAATGTTGAAGAGGGGCTCAAAATAGGCCCTCTTACAGTTTACATTATGCTCGAAAACAGATCACTCATAGGCTAGAAAAAGCATGCAAAATATTGACATACAAGATGATATTGAAGCAAGTGCACCATAGAGGGCTCAAACAGGGTTGAGCCCTTTAACAAACATTAAGAATAGCTCAAAATAGACCTAGTTTCAGTTAAGGTTGGAGCCCAAAACAATAAGCAAGTAGGCTTAAGAAAAGAGGCAAGAAAATGCTACAAAAGAGGGAAATGGAAGCTTACCCTTGTAGACAAGTCTTGGCTCCCTTTTGCTTGAAGAATGGATGCCTTCTAGCTGCTGGAAAGCCCCCCTTGCTGCTGGAAATGGAGTGGTGGTGGTGGTGCTTAATGATGATGAAGAAATGGAACCAAACTTGAGAGAAATAAGAGAGATATAGATGGATGTGTGTTCTTGAGCTTGAGAGCAATTTTCTAACCCTTTTGCTTGAGTTGGGAGGCCAACTATATGGGGGAAAAAGAGGAGGAAAAAAAGGAAGGAAACTTCCTCCAAGCTTCCCTCCAAAAAATATCCCCCCGGATCCAGATCTTTTGGGAGAAAAAGGTGCATAGCTGTAAAGTGCACAGTATGGGGATTATGGCCGGCCAAGTGCTTTTGCTGCAGGTGGCCGGCCGGCCACCCCCTATGGCCGGCCGGCCAAGGGGCAAAATGGTCCAGAGGAAATGCTGGCCGGCCACCACAAAAAGGTGTCCTCCCATGTGCCCTCAACAAGGTCCTGTGGTTGGAAATTGGCAACTCTAAAACAGGAGAGAGAATAGGCCAAATTTAAGAGAGGTTCAAAAATGAAAGTTGGAATTACTGGCCGGCCATAGCATATTAGGGTCCTCCCATGTGTGTACAACACAAATATGTGGTTTTGGCTCGAAGAAAATGGCCCTAGGGTGTTCAACATTAGCCCGGAAGTGAGAAAAACGGGCGCCGGGGGGCGCCGGAGGAGCATAATTGGTCGCTGAGACAATTGCTGGCCTCCCACCCTCCAGTGATCTTCCTGGTGATAAAACAGAGGTACCTGCCAAAAATGAACGAAAACCGATGCAAAACGAATGCTCGGGGACCAAAACACGCAGTTCGGGGTCCCGAAAATAGGCTGTTAAGCACCGAAAGTGGCATTTGGCCACGAAGTGGGTATCTAAGACCCCAGTGTCCCTCGAAAGGGAGTAAATGAGATGCATGCCAAAAACCGGAGGAATCGGAGATGGTTAGACGGTCCCGAACCGAGGCACACGGCCTGACGGCTCCGAAAACCGGGAACCGAGCTCCGAAATGGGCAAAATGGCCTACGGCCACGAAATGTAGCTCACGGCCACTGAGAGATGGTCTACGGGACCTCTCCCTCCCCTCAGGAAAGAAAACAGAGAAAACCGAGTCCGGTTCGCAAACCGAGGCAAGGCACAGAAGAGAGTTCGGAAGTCCGGAGGCAGGGCGCACGGCCGCGACTCTGAGACTTCTGAACGAGCACGATATGCAACACCACCGAGCGCTCAATCGGTGACGTCTGAGTCTTAAGGTCGGTCAAAAATGGGGTGTCTACAGTAGGCAACTTCATCCTGATGTTCGGCCGTAACTATCTCTAACTTAACTGTCCTGTCCATATGTCTGATCAAGTCATCTTTGTCCATTATCTGAGAGCTTGGTTGTGATCTTTAGTTTGGGCAGAAGAGCCGGTATATGCAATCAGGGCAGTTATGATCTTTTGATTTGGGGTTGTACATCTTGAGGATTGATTCTATGCGTGTCAGGCAGTGATCATTTGTGAAAATGGTTTTGGAAAGTTTTAATAAAAGTTGATTTTGTTCAAAATTTTACTTTTTACAACTTAGACTATTTTTGGACCAAAAGGAAAATTTTTAGTGCTCACAACTTTAATTCCATTGATTTCAACATAAAGTTTTCCACTCTTTGATACAAATCAAAGTTGCTTTTACATCATAAAAGTTGAAAAGAAAGGTCAAAGCAATAAACTAGGGGCATAAGCGAGTCAGGTGCTCTTGTGTTCTCTGCTTGTGCTTGTGGAAGCTTTTGAAGCCAAAGTGGGCCCGGTTTGTGCCTTATCTTCGAGCCAAGCCAAGCACTCGCCAGAAAGGGCATAACTAAAACTAGGGACAAGGTGTGAAAACCCGCATTTAATTATTCTTAAAAGAAAATAAATTAATTAATTAATTTTGTCCTGAGCCTATTTGAAATATATATTAGTGTAAAAGTTAGTTTTAAAGTAACCCAATTCAATCAGTAACAAAGATATTATTAAGAAGAATAATTTTGTGGAGGTTTAATGTTTGTTGTTTATAAATTATTTTAATAAGAATTCAACATAATAATTATCTTTACTAAATACTTTAGTTAAAAATCTTAGTGTATCAATTTTAAGAAACCCACATAAATACACAAATACACACACACACACACACAAATCATAATTAGATTCTCGGTGGCAGAAAAATGCCACCTGCTTGTTTGCATGTTAATATAGGAACCATAACTCCATCATACCTCTTGGAATTGAGGGAAAGTGACTAGATAGAATAATGAAAAGAGAGAGAGAGAGAGAGAGAGAGAGAGGCTCAGCAAATGAATTGTATATATATATGCATGCTTGCATTCGGTGAGGAAAGGAGGAAAAAGAAAATTCTGTGAGCAACAAAGCAGTAGGAGAAAAAGAAGAGTGGCAGATTAAGGAAGCTAAAATTTTCTACCATTTCATCATCCAATTATTAAGTAAGAAAACCCTCTCAATCCTCTCATTTTTTTTAATTGTTGAAATTTTCAGATTATATTCATATGATAAAATGACCAAACTTGTAGATAGAATTTTATTTATAGTTGTATGTAAATTTATGATCTGTATATCAAATATTTGAAGGTATTGGTAGTCTTAAAATCATGATAATATTGTGGAATTTGGACTTGCATGTGTAGTTTATTCCATCAAAAAGATTATTGAAGATTTTATTTAGCCCTTTAAATCTGTCAGAAAGTTGTACGAATTTTCAGACCATTTTATACTCAAAATTTGAAGATGATTTCTTCTAAAAAGTTCTTGAGAATGATGTCTAGTTCATCCAAAAAAAAATTTCAACAATTATTGAGTTTTGTACAAATTTATACAGATTTTTAACCAAATCTAGAGCTATAGACAGATTTTACTATGTGTTTGAAAAATCATTAAAAATTTTATATTAAACCAAATTTGGTAATTTCTAAATAAAAAATGAAATTTGAGAATTCTAATTTCATAATAAATTTTTATATTATGGAATTGATTTATGAATTTAAGTATGGAATTAATTTAAGAAAATGTGATAAATCTGTGTCATGAAATTTCTGTGAATTTTACAGAATTATTTATAACTTATTTTTGGGAAATTTTTTCTGAAAAATGACCTAAACATCTTTATTGAATATTCTATACATTTTCACAAATTTTAGAATTGTATAAATAATTCATTTATATTTTTTATTACCCAAGGTATAACTTGAAAATTTCTGGGCAGATTTAAGATCATTATTTCAATTATTTATTTGGATAAAAATTAATTATGGTGTTGGTCTAATTCATTAAATATTGTAAATTAGTAATCCATGTATGGGTATATTGTGGTTTATTTAATATTGTGCTAGTTTAATCTTATAAATTAAAAATTCATGCATGTATGTGATTATGAATTATTTATTTTTATATCCAAATTATCATTTCATACCATGGCTTAAATAAATTGTTTATTTAAATTTTGTACATTAATTTATTATTGCGTGACATGTGTAATATTTGATGTTGGGAATAATAATGAGTTGGCATAACATTAATTGTGATTAAAAATTGAAATTATTTGTGATTAATATAAAAACTAACTGAAATGATTAATGACACATACAAAGTTAACAATTGAAGGTTCATACCGGTTGTTCAGGGTGAGTCCTAATTTTGAGAACTCTCACGTAAATTGTGTTGCGAAACCCTAAGATGGAACGAGACTTATTTGAACCCTTATCGGTATTTGGTTTTGGGATAAGGGTGGATGTGCGGGTGGCACGCAGGGAGGTTACATACCCCTAGCAGACCATTCCCTTAGAGCAGACCACGGATGCCACAGCTTGGGTATATAACTTTGGGTGTGGGCATCTTTGGTAGTTCTTGAATATTTGACCAAGGGGGGGTTTCAAATTAACCGTGGCCATGGCTTAGTGGTTGGTAAGAAAATCTCTTTAGTGAGATTTTGAGTGTCACCTAAACTATTAAAATTGTTGAAATTATTATAATGGTTGTTACCTTTATCATGCTATTAATTTTTACTATTATTTTAATTGTCATGATTTGATTATTTTCTCTTAAAAAGAATGGTAGGTTGGTTATGTTTTCTTACTTTGTTGCAAAACTCATGCATATATTTTGTTGCCCTGGCGTTTTATGCTAGATTATGACGAGGAAGGGACTGAAGTCGAAATTGGGACCGCTGTTAGTATAGAACCATGGCTAACTTGAGATTAAGAATTTAGCACAATAAAATTTTATTATCCTTGGTATTAGTTATTACGAATGTTATAAAGTTGTAATATTGTATGCGAACTCGTAATTTAGTTTTGTTGTTAAGCTTGACTATGTGAAAATCTAAATTTCCCTAATTAGTTGTTAAAATTTTTATTTAGCAAGTTATTTGTTATTTAAATTTTATGATGTTCCAAAAAAAAATTTAGGGCGTCACATAGGGACCAGAAGCTCTCTCGTCCTCCAGGCTGTGAGGTACCTAGCCAGGTGTGAAGCACGAACCGGGAATGAAGCCTGGTATTCTACCCCCCCTCTAGACAGGTCTGATCATGCCCGAACTGGCGTCTGAACCGGAAAAGGAAGTTGAACACGTAGTGCGTGAGGCCAATCAACTGTATGCCAGGCTGCCGAGTCATGCTGTAACTCATCTCAGTCAGAGGAATCCAAGGGCAACACCAAGCTATGTCAACTGCAGATCTACTGCACATCCAGTTGCACCACCATCCCTCATTGGGAAAATCCACTAGTCGTTGGCGGAAGAAATAAGCTCGAGCTGAATACTCGGGGCAAGAGTCCACCACCTTCAGCTTGTCCATGAGTCATGCCTGGGAAGGAATGAAAAATAAGAGAGATTAAAGAATAGAGAGATATGCGTTGAGAGAAAAGTAAGAAAGGGCTTTGAGAGAAAAATAGAGCATGAGTGCCGAGTGATGTGAGAAACACGTATCAGAAAGGGTGGGAAACAATACCTGAAGTAGTAGTGAACTCCCCGCAAATCTAGTGGTCTCTCGCCGATGAAAAGCATCTAGGCCCATCAAGGTCTTAGCCAGCGTCAAACCAATACAACTCTTACCTTTTTTCAGACATTGGGCCACTTTGATCAACCGAATGCTGGTTCCGCCGTAACTAGAGGCAAGAAGGAAATGCACAAGCATATATAAACAGAGGGCATGTTGCCGAAAACCTTGCCAGAAGAGGTCGCCTCTGTCACCGATGTCAGAAAATCGATGAATCAAGCTGGGTATGTCTAGCTCTCCGTCATGGGCCAAAGATCGAGCTTTGTACAAAGTGAGCCCACACATTCGTCCCAAAGCTTGGGCGTGGCCAAAATGGGGTTACGGTATGATTTCCTCATCGCTCCGGGTTTCCATCAATGCCCGAAATTCTTCAAGAGTCGGGCACATTTCCTATGTTCCGAAGCGAAATACATGTGTAATTGGGTCCTAGCATCGGGCTGCGGCATGGAGGAACGGAAAGCAAAGTGGAGTGTGGCTCAACGGAAAGAGTGCATTTATGCCGAAACCCCAGAAATTTATCTTTTTCGTGCCGTCTAAAGTGGCTATCCAGTCCGTGAGCTTCTTGGCTAGGAATATCTCCATTTATGGAAGACACAATAGCTAAAATGAGATTCTGGAGAAGAAATCAAGAAGGATGACCTTTTGTAGAAAATAGGGTTGTGAGTGGATGCCAGTTGTCAGCTTTCTGGTGGTTGCTATCCACTTTTTCTAGCCCACCGTCCACCAGTGGTGGCCGACCGACCACTTGCAAGCTGGGCAGTTTTGGCAGCTTGGTTTTGTCTTAATTTTTATGTTTTGAGGTCTTGTTTTGAGTCTTTTGGTCTTAGCAAGTGTGTACATCTGTGTTTGAGTTATTTTTGCTTTGCTTATCGAGTTGTATTCTGTATTTTGGTCGTTGGTTGTCTCATTACCCGGTTAAGAACCTCGTGCTAATACAAGTTTTCATTTTCAATCTTTACTTTATTTCCATTTCATGCAAATATGGTGCTCATGATGCAAAAATAATAACACTTTTCATAAAAGTTGTGAGGTTTAATTCCGATCATGGTTTTTACAAAGGGGAGTACAAGTTTCAAAAACAAAAGTAAAACCTATCTGAAGCTATACATGTGCTAAGCTACCAAACAAAAAAGAAACTAAGCAAAAAATAAAAAAATCGATGCCAGTCATCTCAAGCTCGAGAGGCCCTCTCCGTCCTCTTCCTCGAATGGGACTCAGGGGCACTGTCTCCGTCAACACCGCCGTCAGAATCAGACACTGAGCCAGAGCCAGTATCATCTCTGCTCCTTGCCTCAGAGCCAACCTCGGCGTCATCTCTGCTCTCGGACCCCGAGCCAGCATCATCACCCCCGCTCTCAGATGACTCAGAATGTCGACTCGCTGCCTCCTTGGAGTCGCTGATCTCGGTATCATCATCACTCAAAATGGGCTCCGAGGGACTGCTCTGGCCTCGGGTACCCCTATCCCTACCTTGACCGCGGCACACATCTCGGCCACATGCTGGGGCCTGCCTCTCTCTCCTTCCTGCTGCTGGATGAGGTGCTGCCAGTGCTGGTGCTGGTGCTGGTGGTGCTGCTACTGCTGCCACTAGTGCCCTCAATATAGATGGAATCTGGAAAAACAGTTATCAACATGTTAGCTACAGTGTGTGTATTAGATACAAGCATAGTATGCAGGATGAGCGTCATGCAAAAACCAGATACAGTATGAGTACAGTGTGCTAATGCAGTGTATTAGTGCAGTTTGGGGAAGACTACAATGGAAATGCTAATGTATAAGTGGGAATATGATAATGTGGTGCACAACAGAGTTAGTAGTGAAATGCATGCTGAAATAGAAAAAACTACCTGAATACTATGGAGACCAAGCAGCGTCTCTCTCCTCTACACCATGCTAATCAGAGAAGCAACTAGCTCGAGGACTCTTAATATACTCTGTGGGTGCCTACAAGTGTATTTGAATGATCAATATATTTGAAATGAAAAATGTGGGATGCAAATTGTAAAGTGTAGTCCATACCTGAGGTGCGCCTCAAGCTCTGACAAACCCGTGCCCTGCCTCTGCCTGCTCGAACAGAATCTGGTAGGCTGTCCTGGTCGGCCGCCAACATGTAAGCACAGTGGAAATCTTCAGCCAGCCGATAAGCTGCCCAATGGGAGAGGCCCTTCTAGTATCGGCCCTGGTTACTTGAGTCACCTCACCCGCTACGGGAGCACCTACTGCCTCACCCACATGAACGCTCGTCAAGGGGGGCATGAGATGAGTTTGGATGAACGTCGCATAGCCGCCCTCCACTTCGAAGAAATCAACATCTAGGCCCACCATCAACTGGATAATCGCCTCAACTGAGAGGCTATCTACTGTCCTCATGGACGTTGGGGGTGGCATGGGAATAACCAGATCGGGTGAGCCTACGGTCTGGCATATAAACCGCTCACTCAAAAACCAGGCCCGACAGACTGGGCCCTCCAACAAAATCTGGAACCGGGATGTGGCCCAAGCCCCGCGTACTGGTCTCTCACATAGGCCGGCATCGTCACCCAAGACTGCTATGTAATCTGCAAACAGAGAATGTACAGATTGTTAGTTGTCGTCAGTTGCCGAAGTATGAATCAGAACAATAATAAAGCAGAAATGACTGTGAATTTCGAGTTACCTCATCAGCAACCACCGTGTCGAAGTATCGACGAAAGAATGTGAAGGTCATGTCGCCGCAACTCTGACATCGGCACCGGCTATCATACCGTCATGAATATGGCACTACGGAAGGGATCTCATCTACAGGCTTCGGAGCCAGAGCCAGGAAATAGGCATAAACCCACAGCTGTAAGGAAATGGCAACAGTGTTATCAATAATGTATGAACAGATACAAAAAGTGCGAAGCATAAAGCATAATGTATGAACAGATATGAAGTAGAAAATGCAAAACAGAAAGCACAATGTATGAAAAGATACAGAAAGTGCAAAGCAGAAAGCATAATGTATGAACATATATGAAGCAGAAAGTGCAAAGAAGAAACCACAATGTATGAACAAATACAGAAAGTGCAAAGCAGAAAGTGCAGTGCATGAACAAATATTGAATAGAGATGAAGCAAGAAATGTAGAGCAGAAAGTATAAGTGCAAAAGCAGAAAGGTGTGGTACATACCTCCTAGGCTCTCCAATAGCCTCCAACTCGCTCTCCCCTCATGCGGGAAGTAGAGCTCATATAGCTATAGAGTGTGGCGAGGCCAACTCCGCCCCAATCATAGAACCGCACCCGGGGCAGGGTCACGAGGGCGCTTAGCAAATATAAACCTACGGTGTTCCACCTGTTCGCAAACAAGGTGGTACTAAGGAGGAACATCAAGAAGCCCCTAGCATATTGCTCTACCTCCTTCAATGCCTTGGGCTCACTCCCGTGGAAGACCTCAGAGAACCAGCTATACCTCACCATCACCGGTTTGAGTAGAGGTGGGTGTGCTCCTAGCAGATGGATCCAAGCTACCTCTCACTCTCACATGTCCATGTCAAAGGGGATCGGATCACTCCCTACCCTTAAGCCTGTGAGCATGGCAAAGTTATAGGAAGCTATCGTCATCTCCCCAGAGGAAGAGAGGTGGAAAGAGTTGGTGGTGTCCCTACCACCTCTTCACCAACGCTCCGAGAAGAGCTTGGCTCGTTATGTGCCGTGAAAGTTCGGAGCAAAATAGGTCGAAGCCAGCCACATCAATAAGGTCGGAGACCTCTGGAGGGAGCTCATAATACTAGTCCCTGGCTGTTATCGCCCCATACCCCCTATAAGCATGAGAGTTCTCCTGTGGCAAAGAAAAAGTGAAGCAGATGAAAGATAGTGATAAGAGAGCATTCAGATAAAAGGCAGTGCAAGAAATACAGTTAAAGGAAAGGCAGGAAAGCATGAAAATAGAGTTCGTACCTCGGTAGCGTTGAAAGAAAGATGGAGGTCCAGCTCCCTCAGCAGAACGACCTCTAGCGTGTCCCTAACGAAATCGCCGAAGCGCCTGATGCCTCTAGGCGACAGTATATGTGTGCGAGGATGATAAGTCATGGGATCAAAGGGGTGTACCCCCAATGGTAGTAGCTCAGGCTCGAGCTCTGGAACGAACTCCGCCTTAAGATCAATTGCGATGTCCTTCGCCGCCTCACTGACCTCGGCAATCACTGGCTCCTCAAACTTGATATGGGGTGATAATAGAAGTGGAACCTCAAGAGGAGCACCATCATGAGGAATATCATCCGCTATCTGGAAAGTGGGTGAAAAAATGGGTGGAAAATGAAGAAAAATGGAGAAAAGATGGTAAACTTGGAAAAAGTCAACCCTAGGAAAGAGAAAATATGAGAAAAAGTCAGAAACCGGGAAAGTTAACAAAATCTGAGAGAAACTCGAGGAGAACAAGCCTAAAGTGGTGAAAACTCAAGAAAAGCGACGAAATCAAAATCTGATTGGTTCAAAGTGTAAAGAATCAAGGGTGTTTTACGAATAAAGTTTGCGTAGGGCATTAGAAAACGCGTATAAAGCATGGATATAGAGAGAGGAAGCACTTAGAGAGAGAGGAGAGGTGATTTTGGATGTATAGGTGTGTGAAAAATGAGGTGTGGATGTGTGTTTATAAAGACCCGAAGCAAAATGGCCAATTTGCCCCTGGAAATGCACGGGTGGCCGGCAGGTGGCTGACGGTCTTCCCTTGTGGCTGACAGGTGGCCGGTGCTCCTCATTTGTGGCCTGGTGCTGTTATGTGCCTCTGTTCCCCGAGCAGTGTATAGGAGGTTCTTGTTTGGGTCCAGATTGATTCTTAGGGAGCTCAAAACTGCATTCCAGCGCGTGAATGTGCCCCACTTGCCAATATGAAATAGGTGTATCCTTTTTTAGTATGTTGCAACGCCTCCGAGGGGTAAATCGGAGGTTGTCACCGAATCTCGTTTTGATTCGTTCTGTCAAATTACATATTTGTTGTCTTCTGTTTCATAGAATATGCATTTTCACATATACTTATGTTACACGCGTGTCCTGCATCCTTCATGCTTCATATATAGAATATGCTTTTAGTTTTGCATAGAACGCGCATCTTGTTTCTTACATAGAACATGCTTTCGATTAACATAATGCATTGGTTGTCTATCTTGCATTGAATATGCGTTGTCACTGTATTGATTTGTAACTTTGTGCATCTATCGTACTTGTTTACTTTTGTGCATCTATCGCATCTGTTCACTTTGTGCATCTATCGCACTTGTTCACCTCATACATCTATCGCACACTTTCATTATGTTGTGTATTTATTGTGCAGTCTCGTACCCTTTGCTCTTATCTCAAGACACGTGAAGCGCGGCCCTGGGCGAGTTTTATCTCGGGATGCGTGAAACGCGACCCCAAGCGATTTTTCTCATCTTCTCACGATTTCAGCGTGATTAGAGTATCTTAGGACGCGTAAAGCGCAGTCTTGGGCTGGTTTTATCTCGGGACGCATAAAACGCGACCCCGAGCGGTTTTCCTCATCTTCTCACGATTTCAGCATGATTAGAGTATCTCAGGACATGTGAAACGCGACCTTGAGCGGTTTTTATCTCGGGACGCGTGAAACGTGACCCTGAGCGATTTTCGTTTCTCAGTTTCTCAAGACGCATGAAACGCGACCCTGAACGATGTTTTATTTCCTTATCTCACGTTTTGGCGTGGTTGGAGTGTGTTTTAGATCTTTTTGCATGGAACCTGTGTTGAATTTAAGCTTGAAGCTGCTCATTCATATGTTGTTATCTGTTATTGCTTATCGCATCATCTTACATGATCATGAGTTTTCAAAATAGTCAACTTTGCGAAGCATGTGAGTCCAGCTTTCAAAGTTTTTTCCATGCATAGCATTTGCATCTTGCCCCAAAACTACGCTGGTTTGATTCCTTGCAAAGGGATACGTAGGCAACTTGCGAGCGCAACCATTTAATTTATGTCTTGATTGTTTTCCCAAGTCTTACGGCTTTGTCAAAATGGGTCGTCTTCGGGCTTTGACATTCACTCACGTCATTTCATGACTTCAAGTTCTGTCAAAGAGGGGCAACTGTAGACATCCCATTTTTGACCGCCCTTATGACTTGGGCGCCACCGCTTGCGCACCCAATGATGAATTTGAATGCGCTTGTTAAGTGCTTGAAGTCCTCAGCAGAATGTCACAGCTTTGATCCTTCAAACCCTACATAACTTTTGCCTTGTTTTGGACCAAAACCACAGTTTTTCAAGCCTAAAAATCCTGGGACCTGCAGGCCCCCTAGTGTGGGTTGCCGACCACCAATGTAGGCTGCCGGACAATTGTGTGGCCTGCCGGCTACTTATGTATTTTTGCAGATATTTTGGCTAGTTGTGCCAACTGTTTCCACAATTGCATGCACCTGCCAACACGTGTATGTATGGATATTTCTGAGGGAGTTTCATGTTTTTCTATATATAGAGGACCTTCCCTTCCATCTCTCTTGCAAATTCTTGAGCTTTTGGCTATACACTCTAAACCAAACCTTGTGATATCTAAGCTGAGGCACTTTTGAGCTTACTTTGAGCTGTTGAGGGTGTGTAAGTGTTGGTTTAACACTTAGAAAAGATTCCCCTCTTCAAGAGAACAGAGCAGAGGTTGAGATGAAAAGATGTTCTACTGTGCAACAAAAGCCTTCTGGCAGCAGAACAGTAGGCTTTTCGGGTGGAAATCTGTGCATGCATGAGCATTCCTCGCTTCCCGGGACTGATTAGTTAGTCTAATTACTTATTTCATGTTGTATTCATGTTATAATTAATTAGTTAATTCTAAGTTGTAATTAATTAGTTAGTTCCGTAAACTAGTTAATTAATTAATTGGTTTTGTAATAACTAACTAACATAGTTAGTTTGTTCGGTTTATAATAGTTAGTTAATTCGTTTTGTAATATCTAGTTAATTAGCTTAGCTAGTTAGTTTATTCGGAGCCTCCAGCGCGAGAGCACAGTTGTAATGATGTGTATGTCTTCTAACTCCACGTCTTTCTTCTTTTTATTTAACTGCTTATGATGGGTAGTTTAGAACATCATGTTTCTTTTAGCATACCCCATGATTCGCATCCACTTGTTTTGTATGCACCGAGGCTCGGTTCATCATTCTAATAATGCATTGTTAGTTAATACTTCTTTGAATACGTGCTTAAATTGCATGCTATCAATTTGATTCATATACCATATTAGTAGCCAAGTCTAGTAATTACATATTATATGTGTTGCATTAGTCACATTGCACAGTTAGAATCATACATTTTTCTAACTCTGTCATCTTTTTTGGCTTGGAGTACAAGGTGAGCTTTTACTTGTTTTAGTATATTGCATTGTATGTTAGTGTTGCCATGTCAAAGCATGTTCACCATGAGGCTAAGTACTTGAGTGATGAACTGTTTGAATACCTGTGGATAAAGGCTAGTTACTTGAATTGAGATAATTTGATTAATGTACATTTGAGCCACTTTTTCAAGTGACACATTCACAAACTCTTTTCAAAAAACAAACTGGAATCAAAGTGTTCTAATTTTTGCAAATTAGTCTATACCTTATGTGTGCATCACATAGTAATGTTAGTCTAATAATCGGAACAAGAGCATATAATGTACAGAAGATTCACATCATGATTAGTAGAGGCCGATCTTTGATCGGGCGAGTGTAGACTCGACTTTTTTCGCGTGCCCCCTTTTCAGAGAGGGCGCAAATTGGTCTTACTACAGTTCAGACTCCTGTCACGGTTCTGAATTTAATCTCACAAAGCGCAATGTGAGACTGATAAACACCAAAGAGTCCAATCCGGCAAATCATTTTAGAAAATTGATTTTAGATCAAATAATGTCAAAACTGGACTACTTTGCCAGATTACAGAGTCGCCACCTAAATATTTTGTTTTTAGGAAATTTAGGAAACCCTGACTCGTGCCAAAGGCCACGTGTCCGTCATCACCAAAGTTGTCTCAGCTCGGGAACTTGGGTACGAGAGAGGAAGGTCATGCAATGAACACCCTCATTCGCCCGATCAAAGGATCGGTCTCTACTAAGCATGATATGTTGTTTTATAAACACATGTATTCTTATTCCGGTTATTAATCTAACTTACTATGTGATGCGCACAACATACAAGTATAGACTCAATCGCGAGAATTAGAACAACACAATTCATGTTTGTTTTTTAAAATGGTTTGAAAGTGCCACCCGCAAGTGGGCTAAAGCGCGGATTTGCCACCCTCAAAGTGGTCTTAAAACATGATTTTCCACTTCGCAAAGTGGGCTTAAAACTCGCAATCATCGAGTTGTCCCAATTCAGGCAATAAAGCCTCCACCCACAAGCACTCATGCAGTTAATCACTTAAGCAAATAGCCTCATGGCAAGCATACTATCATGGCAACACTCACACTCATGCAAGGATGCTAAAGCGTACAAACTTATAGTGTACTCCAAGCCAAAACAGAAAACTAGTTAGAAACAATGTATGATCCTAACTATGTTTAAGATGCCTAATGCAACACATGCAATAATGCAATTAAATAGGCTCGGCTATCTAAGATGGCATATGAATGCAACAATTTTGATACATGTATTCAAATAAGTATTGAAATACGATGCAGTTTGAATGATGCGCCGAGCCCGGTGCATGCAAGACAAATGAATGAATACAAACATGCAAGCATAAGGTATGCTAATAAAAAAATGCTCTAAAACTAACCATCGAAAGCGGTTAAGTAAAAGGGAGAAAGACGTGGGGTTTAAAGACATGCACACACACATGCACGCTTATTACAACATTGCACTCTCTCGTAGGAGGGTCCGAATGAAAGCTAAGATAATCTAAGCTGAGCTAAACTAACTAATCTAATTAAACTAATTAGACTAATTATTACAAAACCAAATTGAATAACTAGTAAACTACTTACTAATTATTACAACACTTTAACTAATTAACAAACTAGCTAATTAAATTACAAATTCATGCTATCTAATAAGAAAAGCACTAAATTACAGTGCCTCAGCTCTGTTTGAAGAAGATGCATGCATGCATTCTGTTTTCGCCCCGAAAAGCCTTTCGGTTTGCTCTTAAGAGGCTCTATTTGCAGGGTGTCTCCAAGAACTTTCTGCTGAACCTTACCAAAACAATGCTGGGGAGTGCACCAGTGGCCTGCCGGCTATGAATGGTGGCTGCCGGCCATCTGCCGGCCAAGAGTGTGCCTCTGCCGGCCAACAATGAAAGGGTGCCGGCCAACAATGAAGAACTGCCGGCCACTGGTGTGCTGTGACACCAAACTGCAATAGAGCACAAAACAGAGAAAAATGAAGGTTCTTCCAAGGACATGTTTGTACTATGCCACTCCTTATCATCTCAAAACATCAAGGGAGTGGCACCATTGGGTCTAAAGCCACCAATCAAGCATTTCAATGCATGATGGCCAAGGATCCAACTTGCACAAATTCAATGAATGCACAAAACAAAGACACAAGGACCACTACCTTATCATGGATGATCAAAGGCAATGGAGACAAAGGGGATTGGCTCATTTTCATCACTTTGAGTATGAAATGGACCAATCCACCTTGTGTTCAATATAACGTCCGATTGAACACAATGCAATATACACATAACATGCTTATCTTGGCATATTTTACTTGATTCAATTCTTATTTACACATTTTAAGTTACCAAACCATCCCTTAATTGATTTGTCCAAATGTGAAAGTCCTCTAATGAGGGGAAGATCAATCAAAAGAATGGTTCAAAGCATGGGAGAGACCATGCCTTTGACTAGGAGAAACCCTCAAAAGAGGGTTAAAGCCATTTAAGCATAAGCCTCAATCCCAAGCATTAAACACAACCTCAAGACTAACCAATCCTCAAAACAAATGAAAAGATGAAGAAGTGAGGGAGGTGGCAAAAATTCAGTACTGAAATGGCATGCCAAACAATGCTAAAACATGCAAGCAACACATGCACAACATGTTTAAGTGCCAAAACATGAAACTAGTGAAGACACAACACTAGAGGCATACAATACAACGCTCAAATGACCAAACCAACTCAAAACAGAGCTACATCATGCCAAAACATTGGCCTAATCATGCTGAAACTTAGGCACAAAAGGCAAGAAAAAGCATGCTCATTCATTGGCTCATACACAAGGCGAAGGCACAACTCTCAAACACAATGAAAGAGTGACATAAGTGAGAGTGTGACAGAGGTATATGTACTAAAATTACATGCCAAATGATAATATATCATGCAAACATCACAAGCAAAGCATGCTAAGGGCCTCAAAACACAAGGCTAGTCAAGGCACTTACACTACAACCATGCATAACAAGTCTTATATGGCCAAGACTATTCAAAACAGAGTCAAAGCTTGCTAAATCAGTGGCAAAAACATACTGAAGTAGAGCTAACACAAGCTAGGATGGTAGGCTAAAGCATGAAGCATGTTAGGCCAACAAGCATGATTGCACTACAAGTACCAAAAGCAAGCAAGAAGTGACCCAACCAGCCAAAATCAGAGTTAAAGCATGTCAAAATAAAGCCAAAAACATGCTGAACTAAGTCACAAAAGAGTAGAAAAGCATGCTCAAGTATGAGGCCATCAACACAAGCAAACAAGATACAAGGAGAGGGGATCACCCCCACCTATTTTGAGCCTCAAAACCAACTTTCTACCACTGAAATTCCTCTGAGTTTCAGTGGTTAGAAGGCCAAACAAAGGTTATTACAAAAGCTTAGAAAGGTGGCTCAAAAGGCTTTACAAGCCAAAGAGCAAAGAGAGGGAACTATCCCTAACCACACAAGACTCAAACCAACATTTTAAAGCCTTAAAATCAGAGTTTTTAAGAGGTTAAAACCAGCTTCAAAGTAGCATACAAAGATGGCCAAGCACTTAATCAAAACAAAGCTTTAAAAGTGACAAGTTCTTACTCTTGAAGCACAACAACAACTCAGCAACTTCTGAGCCAAAACCAAGCCAAAACCACTCTAAGGAGCTCAAATAAGGCCTCCAAAATCCTCAACACTAAGGTGAAGGTATTTGGCTAAGGGTGCTAGTGCAAAGGTGAAGAGAAAACACACTTTCAAGCATAAAATATAGAGAGAGAGTATTCTAGAGAGAGAGAGAGAATTCAAACTCAGCTCAAAACTTGTAACCCTTTGCATGCATATAGATGAGCTCTATATATAGGAGATACAAGAAGCCTTCAAACAAATCCAGCCATCCACGTGCAAGAAGATTGGCTAATCTGTGCAAACAGCTGTCAAAATATCTACAAAAATATCTTCTGAATACATTGGTGGCCGGCCGGCCATCAGTGGTGGCCGGCAGTACCTCAATGATGGCCGGCAGGCCATCAAGAACACCACTATGCAAAGATCAACACATGGTCCAAATATGAGATAGAATGGAAATAGGGTTTGGAAAGAGCAAACCTGGCGCGTTCTGTCACAGAATTCGAGTGCTCGACGAGCAATCAAACTTGTCACTGGATGTACCTACAAGAACATCCAAGTCCTGAGACGGTCAAAAATGGGGTGTCTACAGCGAGCAGGGATGCTCAATTCATGACCTTCCCCTCTCATACCTAAGTTCCTGAGCCGAGACAATCTTGGTGATGATGGACACGTGGCCTTTGGCATGAGCCACGGGTTTCCTGAATTTCTCAAAAATATTTAGGTGGTGACTCTATATTTGGCAAAGCAGTCCATTTTTGACATTTTTGATTCAAAATTGATTTTCAAAAGATTTGCCGGATTTGAACTCTTTGGTGTTTATCTATTTCACATTGCACTTGTGTGATCAGATTCAAAACCACGAGAGTCCAATACTGTAGAGCTTATCGTCTTCCGAAAGGAGTGCAAAAAATTAAGCTACAGTAGCCAAAAACTTTCTCTTTTTTTTTTGGACTACTAACTATTTAGTCGTCAATAAGTTTCTTTTTTTATTTTTTGACTACTAAATGTTTAGTTGCCAAAAGCTCAAGCTCTATTTTTTAATTTTTTTAAAATGCACAAATTGAATATTTTTCATTCATTTCTAAATTATATGCATTTCATTATCAATACAACCTGTAACCTGTTTGTATACAGAATAATATATCTATCAATTATAATCTAAATCCATTATCAATAGAACCTATTTCATTATCAACTATTCAAAAACTTTAACCTGTAATATCATATTCCAAATATCATATAAAT
Organism: Camellia japonica; assembly: GCA_030407325.1. Taxonomy (NCBI): domain Eukaryota; kingdom Viridiplantae; phylum Streptophyta; class Magnoliopsida; order Ericales; family Theaceae; genus Camellia; species Camellia japonica. The sequence continues at coordinate 96,414,168 of JAPPVO010000059.1, forward strand.
CCATACAAACCAAATATAATCCATCTAAATTAAATATTACATATAAAAACATTGGATTTCCAAAATAGAGGATTGTTCCAAAATAAATGTCTTCTATATACAGAACAAATGCTCTTCATACACATCCACAATAGCCCACCCAAAAGCAATCTATAAAAAAAGAAAAAGAAAAATTAACCATTAGCACTTATTCAATATAATTAACGTTTCAAATTATAACAATTAGAAAATTAATAATTTAGATAAATTATACTCTGCAAATTATAACAATTCTAAAATTAAAATTAATAACTTAGATATATTATACTCTGCATATAATCCCATCAAGATCATTTTAATGTTTTTGAATTGTTGAAAATTTATACAACCTCCAAATTGAACCTCATACCTGCCTAGTAAACTCTAGTTTGACAATTACATGCAATGTTTCCAAAATTTTCTTTTCTCACCAGTATACAACATGATCCTAATTGTTTCAGGATCAAAATCCTTCAGCAGTTTTCATCAAATTTTGTTACTTTTGGCAGTCTGCATTTTCACAAATCTTGAACATTGAAGGCACTACAGTTCCACAACCTCCAAGAGTCTAAATAATTAGTTTACCAAACAAAATGATTTCTCTTGTTGCTGCCACAATAGGCATTCATAAATAAGTAAACCTAAACTCCATCATAGATTATATCCAGTACCAGTTCTAACTAATGCAAATATCATCAAAGCACAAAATAAAAAGGGAAATAATTGCAAAAAATAATTTCAGATACATGAGAAAGTTTGTAAAATTAGCTTTTAATGTTGTAGCATTTAACATTAATACGTAAATATATATTTTTTAATTTGCACTGAAATGAAATTCCCCCAAAATGAAAAGCATGACAACTTAGGTTCAAACTTGAACCTTCACCAAAATTGTCCTATTTTCACACTCATGAATTGATCAAGGTCCTTATCATCCAGTGTGTTTAAAATAAATCTATGGCATGTGTTTAATGTTTTTGTTGTGTGACCAAACCTTTAGTGAATCCTAGCCATCAATTTCAATTTCTAGGTGTTTTTCTGAGTTCCTAGTTTTAGTTTGGCAGTCCTTTTGGCAACCCACTAGAGAAGGATTTTTTAGGGGAGTTGTTATAATTTAACAACAGCAACAATTATAGCATCTCACTAGAGATTCTCTTAGTTGCAAAGCTTGAGTTCTTGTAAATGAGAATACAATGAGATGCTTCTATTAAAATTTTGAATGAAAAAAGATCATGTGTAAACTAGAAGGACCATTTAGTCACTATTATTGAACGGACACACAACCAATTTCAAATTTCCAGAATGCAAACAACATTTATAGCACCCTATTTGGTAGACCTACTGATAGAATTGTATCATAAAAACTACACCAATGTGAATTTCCAAACGATACTTCCATCCAATGTAAAACCAGTTATTCTGTCCTGTGCCCTTCTTTAAGTTATGACTATATGTATGTCTAGAATTCTAAATCTTGTTGAACCTATTGTTTTTTATTCATATATGATATTATAATGAAATTTAATAAAAATCAGTAAAGTAAATCCAACCAAAAAATAAAGCATGTGCCCATATTTAATAATGTTGGCACTACATTCATTAAGCAATATCATTCTAGGATCTGGTCTCCAATTCTTCTATCATCCTATCTCAAAACACTTATAATTATTAGATTTAAGTGAAAAACTCAAGACATAATTTAACAACTTTGACTGTTTTTGAAACAAATGGACAAATTTTGGAACAAAGGCTGCGCACCAACAATGTTAAAAGTTATGTAAACCCCAACATGCATTCCCTAGGGACCTCATATAACATGAAAAAGATAATTCCAATTTTTCAACAGCTTCAAAAATCAAACAGGTGAGGAAGCCCCATGAAGATTTAAAATAAAAAAAAGAAAAAGAAAGAAAAGAGCATGCTCTATAGTGTACATATACACTACCTGACTTTTTAGCACTTTTCTTAACAAGCAACATGCGTCTACAGAAACACAATCCTAGTTCTCAATAAATTTTTGCACATAAGAGCAACTATTCGATACATACATAGTAAGAGTTCTTCGCAGCTATGAAACCAACTCTGCGCCAAAAATCCTGCTTTAGATCACACACAGAAACAATGGCTCATCATGAAATACTCTAAGATGACAGGCAAACATTTTTTTTATCAGCAAAAAGAACTATTATTGATGAGTGAAAAGGATTACAATAAAAGCACTTTAATAAAACATCAATAATAGAAAGAGACCTCAAGAGAGTTGCCTCGAGAACTTAGAGCGGCTTAACCTAACCATAATACCACCATCTCCAAGACGAAACCAAGGACTCCTAATGAAGAGAACAATCCGAAACTATACAAGCATCCCCAAAATAAATAAATAATTAATAAAGAAAAAGAGTAAGAAAGAAAGTATATATTTAATAATAATAAAATAAAATAAAAAAGCAAACAGTGAACAACACCGCACCATCCGCAAAAATATGAAGGCAAGTGATCCTTAGAAATAGCACTAGCATCACATGGTAGTTGAAGAAAATTCTAATTGAACACCTTTCCAAAACTAGTCATTACCTGTTTGTCCACCACAGAGCTTACCTCTTCCTAACATTGATCAATCGAAGTTGGGAACAAAATATTCAGCTAAATAACATAATTAACACAGTCATGCATTCAAACAGAAACCTACAAGACATGATTGCATGTGCACATTGTTTGAGCACACACTTTTGCCGAGAAAGAGAGAGATGAACAATCACAAAAGTGATACCTGGTAATGTCATAAACAACTTTTCCCAAATCTTTTTCCCAAACAACTTTTCATTAATTTTTAAACCTAACTCAATTTCTTCATCCTCTTTCTAATTTACCTATATTACATGTAAATTAAATCTAATTTCTTTCCAATTACATGAAATTTAGCCTAATCATTTCTTGATTTTAATTATTAGATAATTAATCTACAAGAATCAAGTATGTAATCCTTACCTAGAGTTCTTCATTGATAATCTCTTGAGTCAAAGGGATCTACATCACCTCTTGAGCTCCCAGCGCACACACGCATCCGTGCACTCTGTGGGTGATGAAGGAGCCGCCAATTAAGCTTCCATGGGTGATGGAGATGCTTTAAAAGTCCATAACTTGTCAATCTTGAACCAGAACAGGGCACACATTCACAAATATTCACTAGTATGTATGTAAATTTTTCTTTAAAAAATAAAATAAAAAAAAATAAAAAAACTGGAGAAGGTAATGCGATTAGATTCAATGTGTGATTAAGAAACACAATTAGAAGTCCAAAACATCGAAATTAGAATGTAGACCAAATCAGAATCCAAAACCTAAAATCTATAGGCCATAATATAACATATCTCTAAAAATCCAAAACCTAAATTCACCATTTCTTTTCAATGAAAAGCTTGACAAGAGTAGATTTCCAAAAATCCTATACATACATAAACAAATTGAAAGAGAGAGAGAGGTTACTAACTGAATAAGATCTTAGAGTTGCGAGGGTTAATGTCCTTACGGAGGACATTGTCGTGCATATGAAGTCCGTTGGCCTCGATCTAATCCTTCACCCATCTTACATCCTCCGTCGTCGGCGAGATCATCTCTCCTCCAGACACAGCGGCTTCGGCAGTGGTTAAGGCTGTAGGAAAGGGGCAAGAACAAGAAGGAGGATGAGAAGGAGAAGGAGAAGAAGAGGACAACAGGACAAAGAAGAAGGTCACGGCCACAGCAGCAACAATTGAGAACACCAGAACAGGCATCGGAAAGGGGGACGGACGCTAAAGAGAGAGAGAGAGAGAGAGAGAGAGGCGCTGTTTTGTTTGGTTTGGAAACCAAATATATATATATATACATATCACACCATTAGCGACAAAATAATTTTAGTCGCCAATCACTACAAGAAACACATTTTGGCTACCACTTTTGGCTACCAAAACAAATTTAGTCGCCAAAGTGTGGGAATTGGCTACCAAAATTAATTTTAATCGGCAAAAGTCAACTTTTTAGCTACTAATTTTTTTTAGTAGGGGGAATGTTGATTATTGGCTACTAAAAAAAATTTAGTAGCTAAAGATATTACAATTGGCTACTAAAAAATTTTTAGTAGCTAAACATATCACAATTGGCGACTAAAAAAAATTTAGTAGCCGTAGAGGTACCTTTAGCTAGTAAATTGTTTAGTAGCCGAATGAAAATAAAAAAAATTAATTTTTAATCTTTGCCGACCAAATTTTTGGTCGCCAAATGTCAAGTTTCGGCGACCAAATTTATTTTAGTCGCTAAAAATCTACTTTCGGCTACTAAATTTTTGGTAGCCGAATGAAAATAAAAAAAATTAATTTTTAATCTTTCCCGACCAAAGTTTTGGTCGCCATATGTCAAGTTTCGGCGACCAAATTTATTTTAGTCGCTAAAAATCTACTTTCGGCTACTAAATTTTTGGTAGCCGAATGAAAATAAAAAATTAATTTTTAATCTTTCCCGACCAAAGTTTTGGTCGCCATATGTCAAGTTTCGGCGACCAAATTTATTTTAGTCGCTAAAAATCTACTTTCGGCTACTAAATCTTTGGTAGCCGAATGAAAATAAAAAAAATTAATTATTTTTATTTTTATTTTTATGTTTATTTTTTATTTTTATTTTTATTTTTATTTTTATGAAGAGGTTGTACACCCACCATCCAAAAATATTAATTTTTTAAAAAAATTAATTATTAAAATAATATGAATTTCTTATTTTGTCCTTTTTTTAAATCCATTAATAATAAAAAATTTACAATTATGACAATTGATATTTCTAAAAAATATACTATCAAAAGGTAATTTTGATAAATTAATATTTTTAAATGTAATAATTGTATTATAAAAAGAAATGAAATTCTAAAAATAGACTATTATTTTAAGATGAAAAGTACAATTAAACTATTTATATTTTTTACATCATCATATTTCAATAACACTAATAAATTAAGAATAAATCAAAATTCACAATAAAAGACAAAATATCCCAATTATTTATCATTTCAATAAATTTTTCAATATTATTACCAGTACTAATAGAAACAAAATATCCCAATTATTTGTAAGACTTATTGATATTATTTCAGATTTTAAATTTGGAGTATATTTTTTAATAATTAATTTTTTCAACTTTTTAAAATTATTTTTACGTTATACACGGTTAACAATAATCAAACACTATTGTTAATTTAAATTTGGAGGGAGACATTTCTAATTTAAATTTGAGGGATTTATAAAAGTAATTGGCGACTAAAAAAACACGGGTTGAGTTGGCTCAGAATTTTTTGAAAATTTTTTTTTCCATTGTTTTTGAAATTACGATGACTCATTGATGAATTAATTTGATTTATTTTTATTTTTTTTGAAATTACGATGACTCATTGATGAATTTAACAAGCCTGATCTATTTTTCACATCTCTTTCTCTCTCTGTCTATATCTCTTTCTCTCTTTATCTCTCTCTCACTTATCACTCTTCTCTCTTTCTTTCTCTCTATGCGTCTGTTTGTCTGTCTCTCACTCTTCTCTCTCTCTCTCTTCTTTCTATGTGTCTATCTGTCTGTTTATCTCTCTCCCCCATTATGTTCACATTGCTCATTCTCTCCTTCATCTCTGTGTCTCTCACTCATCTCTCTTCTCTGTATCTCTCTCGCTCATCTCTCTTCTCTCTATCTTTCTCTCTGTCTCTCTCGTTCATTTCTCTTCTCTTTATGTCTCTCTTGCTCATCTCTCTTCTCTCTATCTCTCTCTGTCTCTCTCGCTCATCTCTCTTCTCTCTATCTTTCTCTCTGTCTCTCTCGTTCATCTCTTCTCTTTATGTCTCTCTTGCGCATTTCTCTTCTCGCTATCTCTCTCTATCTCTCTCGTCCAGCTCTTTTCTCTCTATGTTCTTTCTGTCTATCACTCTCTCTCACCACCCATCTCCTCTACCACCTTCACCACTACTGCAAACACCATTCCACCACCACTCTTACTTCTACTGTCGCTACTTCACCTCTACGACTACCATTACTACTACTATCGCTACCACTCTACTACCACCACTACTACTACTGCTACTACTACTACCATTGCCTCTCTTTTACCCCTGCCACTCCATTTACACTACCACTACCACAACTTCACCACTAATCTCTTTCGCCATCACCATCACCACCACCACCACCACCACCATCATCTCTTATCCATCACCATCACCACCACCACCACCACCACCATCATCATCTCTTATCCACCACCTTCACTATTGCTGCCGCTCCTTTTCTTTACCACAAAAAATTAGTTCATGATTTTTAGTAATAAAAAAAAATAGGCCGCAGAAAAATATTTTTCATTGACTACAGAAAATTAACTTTTATTTTAGTGAAAAATATTTTTTATTAAAATATATATTACCCCTACTTCTACAAAATAAAAAATAATAATATTTTTTTTCATTAAAATACAAATGAAACAAATAAATTTTCAATCTTAGTAACTAAAAAAAAAAATTTTAAAAAAAATTCATTAACTACAAAAAAAATATATATATATATATATTTTAACAAAAAATAAATTTATTTAATTATTATATTATATATTATTATTTTTATTTTTATTTTTATTTTTCATTTCCCGCCCCTTTATTTTTTCCACTCCCGCTCCCCCCTTTTTTTTTCCCATTTCCGCTCAAACCCAAAAAAACCCTAATCTCAAACCCAAACTCTCACCCTTGTCTTAGAACCAAAATCCCTAATTTCTACCAAATCTCTCTCTCTCTCTCTCTCTCTCTCTCTCTCTCTCTCTCGCGACTGTGAATGAACGGAGTTCGATCCCCCCCTCTCTCTCTCATTTCAATCTCTCTATCTCAATCTTCTTTCATCTTTTGTCTCTTGATTTCGATCTCAATCTGTCACGCAATCACGATTGATTTCGATCCCAACCCCTTCAACAAAAGAAGAAAGGTAGAGACAGAGAAGCACCGACCTCACCTAGCAAAACTAGCCGACCTGTGCGCTGCTGCTGAGTGCCGACCTGGGTGCCACCGCTGACCACCAACGTGGGTGCTGCTATTGATCATCGATCTGGTTGACCACCGACGACCACCAAAAATCTCCGTATGTCGTTCTATATCCGTGAATCGTTCTCCCTTTGTCTTCAACTCTTTGCATAGGTCTGTTTTTCTCTTCAATTCCCTCTTCTGTAAAATGTATATGTGTATATATATATTGAAGCCTATGAAATGTTGGAATATAAGCCCCTCCATTTTATGCTTTGAAGGTGTTCGATGATTTGCTGGTGTTGAAATGGTGAATTAATGATCTGGGATAGTTAATGTTTACAAAGATCCTAAATTTTGAACTCAGTATAAAGAATTTCTATGACAGAAATAATGAAGGAACTTGAATCAATATTTATGTTAAAAAGGATTTTTTTATTTTTTATATTTTTATTATGTTTCTCAGGGAAATCAAGTTCTGTGGTTTTTTTTTTTTTTTGATCTTCATAGTCTGTAAATTAAAAACTGGGTTTGTTCCCTTGAAATCTAGTTATGGGTTTGTTCCCTTGAAATCTTTTTTGCTCAATACAACCTAAACATAGTAGTTAATAGTTATTCATTTTACATGAGATATTGAATGCTAGAATTGGGGTTGATGTGTGCAAGTTGTTGTATTTTGTAGACATACGGGCCGATTATATCAGGAGTTCCGCAATTGCTTTCAAAATTCTCCTTCAACATCATCGAATCCTGAAGCAGGCCACTTCTTCAGAATTGATCGCGTTTAAGGTAAGTATAGAGAAATAATTTGAACAATGAGGGTTGGGTAGGTGTCATGGCAAACAGTATTAGTTGTCATGGAACCTTAGCAAACACATGTAAATGCTTTAGCACTGTCAAGAATCAGGTTTGATGTATTTATACTATTGCACATAGGAGTTGAGTTCTTGTCATGTTTCTTTTGTTGTCTTTTGTTTGAATTTCTCACTGGGTGTTCAAACCAAATCCTACACTGATCCTTTTTAATTTCTGATTGCATTTGATATAAACTGATTCTCTATAAATAGGGCTGTCTAGAGAACGAATTCATACTTGGTTCATCAATTAAGAAATCTAACTATTTTCTGCAGTTGATTGCTTGGGCAAGATTATGCTTTATTTCTATATTCCTGTTTTCTTCTTTGTTCTACTTCTTGGTGGTATATCAGAAGGCCTCCAGCTTCATAAATGTAATGAATCAGGAATAAGTTGTGACAAGAACAAGAACTTGTAGGGCAATGAATTCATTGGGGGGAGCTTCCATTTGCAAACCACAGATTTTCTCAATACACCATTTACTCAACTCACATCACAGTCAATTAGATATTCTAACTAAAACTTGTCAAACAGGGCCATTGACAACGATGTATGGTGGCGATTGAAAGATAAAGAATACATGACTACCATCATCATTATATTTTTTTAAGGACTTGGTTGTACTCAGTGCGTGTGTTCATTATTGATTTCATATGGAGAAAGAGTGAGTTTTTAACGACTTGGTACTAATATTGCTTCATATTTAGTTATTGATTTGTCATTGAAATCTATGGGTTTTGTTTTTTTATTATATATAATTATTAGTCACAATTGGGTTTGTGTAATTGTTATTGTTAATCCTCAAGAAATGGATAAGAGAAGATTTTACTTATTTATTTTCATTTTCTTTTCCCAAGATCCAAACACTGTATGTTTGGCTAAAATATGAATGTAACATTCAAAAACTAATGGTAAATTAATGATAAATTATATAAATATTAATAATAATAATTTTTTCATTCGTATTATATAAACTAATGGTAGATACAGATATAGGATTATTTTATAGATATAGGATTTTGGAATTAGAGATAATTTACGGTGTCCATCTGTATGCATGTCAAAATTTACCAAGGATGCATGTCAAAATTTACTCTCCAATGTATGTCAAAATTTTCATCTACTCTCCAATGTATGTCAAAATTTACTTACTAATTTTACTTACTAAATTTACTCTCTATCTCTTTCGCTCTCTCTCATCGCTCTCTGTCTCTTTTGCACTTGTTCAGGGTGGACTTTTCAAGGTGATAATCTAGAGATGAAATTCATCAACTTCAACAGCACCCCAGTTATAATCATGTGTTTACTTTGAAGTCCATTGCTATAAAGAAGTCCAATGCATGCTGTGAACATGTTAGAATCTGCATAATTCTAGTGTTGGTGCTATTTATGGCGAACTATATGATATCCAATGGCACTGCATATTAATTGACATATTGTCTGTTGACTCCATGTTGTTATGTGTTCAGATGGACATATGTAAAGCTAAAATTTACCACATTAACATGGCATTTTTGACATTAGGGGCAGGTACTCTGAACTGTTACACTTCTAACTTTCAGGAGTGGTGTGTTGTACTCGTGTGCATGACACTTGTCTCCACTTCTGTCTGCCATCTGTTTGGACATCTGTAGAGGAGTCTGCTGTTATAACTTGAAAATTGTATAGATGAGTTCAATTTTTTTGGGTTGGATGAAAATTGTATAGATGAGTTCAATTTATTTTGGGTTGGATGAAAATTGTATAGATGAGTTCAATTTATTTTAGATGAAAATTGTCTGCTGAATTCCATCGTAATTCACAGAAAAAATGTATACAATTTGGGTTGGATTGTATTTGATGGTGTTTGTATGGAATTATTATTTTGGGTTGGATTTATTTGATTGTATACAATTTGATGTTAATTGAATTAATTTTTGTATACAATTTGATTTGATTTGTATACAATTTGATGTTAATTGAAAAAAAAAAAAAAAAAGTGAATTTGTTAGTGACTAAATATTTGGTAGCCATAAAGAATCCAAAAATTCAAAAATAAATGAAGACTTTTGGCTACCAAATGGTTAGTAGCCAAAAGGTTAATAAAATGAAAAATAAAATTTTTGGCGACTAAATTCTTTAGTCCCTAAATGTAGTAATGTTGTGACTAAAAACTTATTCCCGACAAAAAGTTTTAGTCGCTGAAAATCTATTTTATTTTAATTTAACACTTTTGGCGACTAAATATTTAGTCGCCAAAACATACCATTTCCCGACTACTCAGAGTTTGGTAGCCGAATGTTCACTTTTGGCGACTAAATATTTAGTCGCCAAAACATACCCTTTCCCGACTATTCAGAGTTTGGTAGCCGAATGTTCACTTTTGGCGACTAATATTTTAATCGCCAAAAGATAACCTTTGCCGACTAACCGAGTTTAGTAGCCAAAACGTTCATTTTCAGCGACCAAAAATAGTTTAGTCGCCAATACTATCGCCGACAGGTTATAGGCGACGACTTTGGCGACAAAAAATATTAGTCGGTAATTGGTTTCGGCGACCAAAAATGGGGCTTTTGGCGACCAATATTTTGGTCGCCAAAAGTGGCATTTCCTGTAGTGAATTAATTTTATAAATCCCTTCAAAATTTGAAATGTGTCTCCCTCCAAATATTTTAGTTTTTTGGCGACTAAAATTTCTTTTTGTCACTGAAAATAAGTTTTTGGCGACTAAATTTTTGGTAGCCAAAGATAAAAAATAATTTTTTATTTTCCATTCAGCAACTAAATGGTTTTAGTAGCCAAAACTTACTATATGGCGGCTGAAATATTTTTTTGTCGCTGAAAATATGTTTTTGGTGACCAAAAGTTTGGTCGCTAAAGATAAAAAATAATTTTTTATTTTCCATTCGACGACTAAATAGTTTTAGTAGCTAAAACTCACTATACGGCAACTAAAATATTTTTTATCGCTGAAAATATGTTTTTGGTCGCCAAAAATAAAAAATAATTTTTTATTTTACATTCGGCGACTAAATCATTTTAGTAGCCAAAACTTAATATACAGTGACTAAAATAATTTTTTTGTCGCCAATTCTGATATTTTTAGCGACTAAATTTTTTTTTAATCGCCAATAATCAATATACCTCGACTAAAAAAAATTAGTAGCTAAATATTTTACTTTTGCCGATTAAAAAATTTTTTAGTCGTCAATTTCATAACTTTTGACGACTAAATTTTTTTTTTAATTGTCAATTTTGATCGCCAAAAGTGCATATTGATATTAATCATCCCATATTATTTTTTAATTACTACGCATGATCTCATTTGGCATCTAATTGAAAAAGTTACTTTTTAACTTTTTTTTTTTTTTTTTTTGCCTGAGTGATTTTTTTTTATATAAAATTTGTGTCTTTTTTTTTTTAAACTTTTTTAATTCATCTAGATAATATTAACTTACTTTTATTAACTAATTGAAAAATAAATAATAACCTACTTAATATTTTTACGACATCTTATTCACAAAGTCAAAGAGTACAAGGTACATTATAACATATTTAATATTATGAGACTATCTAATAATATTTCTGTAACTGTAGAATAAAAAAATCTTGTGGATCTCCAGCTGCTAGGTTGATGTATTTTTCAGCTATCAACCACAACTTTTTATATATTTTTATATGAGCAGTGATTCGCACCCCCAGTACGGAGGCACCCGCAGCACCCCCACCTCCACGTGGGGGGCTGTGGACCAAGAGAAAGTCAAAAAAAAAATAAAAAATAAAAAATTCAACCAATCACGTGCTGTCACATCACTGGAGGTCACTGGGGGTCCTTCAAAATTGGGATTCCAAAGCATTTTTGTTTTTATATAGCCTTCACTGTTGCTTGATAAAATACTTTAATTGAGTTGAGGAATTAAAGTTCTTTTCAAAAGCATGAAATCAACCAATCTCATATAGTAATTTTTTTTTTTAAATATTTCGATATCTGATTCAATGGATCGATTATTTTGAGGACTAATTCTTCCGTCCACCAATGGGACCAATTAATGTCGGGACAAAAATTTTGTATAGATTGGTCCCAAGAAATTATTTTCATTTAAAAAGATCTGAATCTGAAACTACGAAGAGAGTACATTCCCAAATTTAAGACCTTCACTTCTCCGAAGAAAAAAAAAAAGCACAAATGGACTCTATTGCAAATCATAATGATGAGTTTTATTTATGTGACAATGATATTCTTGTAATTTTGAATCATAATAATAAATATTTTGTTTTAAAATAAAAGAATCATAAGAAAATCATATCATTGTGTATAAATTTTTTATAAAAATTTTTATATTTATATAGTGAGAGGGTAATTTATACAGATAAATTGGGCCGAGCTGGGATAGTGAGCCGCACGGTGGGCCGTGTTAAGAAGGCTTAGAAGATGGGCCATACGGTAGTCCGGTCCGAAGTAAGAGATTGCCACCGGTGTGAGTGGGCTTAGTTCGGCCTTTATTGTTGGTTAGCTCGGTCGCTATGTTTGAAACCGAGATAAGTTGGGCCTGTTTTAGGACCTAAGTAAAGGTTAGTTCGGCTTAAGTCTTCTATGGATAGCTCGGCTTTTGCATGTGAGGCCGAGGTAGGAGAAGGGTTTCAAAGAACCGATGTAATCGTTAGACCGGTCGAGGCATGGTACGGCTAACTTGACTTCGGCATGAGGAGCCGAAGTAAGAACATGGGAAGGCGAATCCGAGCTATGGGTTAGCTCGGTCGTACAGCTGGTCTGACAGGGAAATGCTACTTCGGTCATATTGGAGTTCGGCCAGGGTAAAACCATCTCACTTGGTTTAAGCAGTGAGGGGGGTGTTGGAGGATAAGCGCTATCTTCCAGGAGTATGAATCCTAGGAGGACTCTACATGGAGGAGTAAGAGTCCTACTTGGATTGTGCCACACGAAATCTATAAAAGCTCACCCATATCACCTTTGGAGAGGTAATGCAACTTTGCTCCCTGAATTCATAGAGCTTTTGTCTATTTGTCAAGCTTACTGACTTAGGCATCGGAGAGGTTTCCGGCACACACCCGCCGGCTAGTTCACGTGTGTATTTTCAGGTAGTTGAACGACGTCGTACGGAAGAGCGCAGACTTGGTCAACAGGATTATACGAGAAGGTGTATTTCTTTCCCGTACATATAGTAAAAAAAAAAATTCACAACTTTATATGTACGAAATAAAAGGGTCTAGCCGTAGCATGTCACCTTTCACATATTCATATATATATTAGTGGTGGTGTATAATTTGTAATTAGATATGATAGTTATAACAATTATTAGAATTACTTAAAGAGATTGAAATAATTATAAAAGTTATCATGTTTTGGGAGAAATTTGGAAATATTTTTTTTCTCTATGATATCTGTGTTTGCTTTATATTAATATAGAACAAGAAATTTTTTGTATTTATCCTCCTAAAAAGAGTGTATTATGCATCTTATAAAGATTTGTAATCCTAGTTATAAATCATGTTGGAATGGTTGATTATGAGACTATTGTAGCATCTTTTGTTATGATTCAAATTGATTTTGATTTTTGTGATATTGTATTATAGATCAAAATGATTGTAACTATGTGATTTTTTAAAAATATTATTATCATGTTAAATTATTATATAAATATTACAATAATCATTAAAATAATCTCATCACTTGATTGGAAAATCTTTATTTGTTGCTCCTCTCTTTTGATAGTTGGCAATGGGGCAAGCTTTTTACTACTTGCAATCAATATGAGAATAGAGTTATGTGTATGTGGAAAGATTATAACCTAATCCATTTATAAAGAAAATTATTATAGACTCATAGTTATTAAAAATTTTAAATTGTATTTAAATTATGAATTTTAAAAAAATTATTAAAATACAAATCAAAACTTTTTTTATTTCTCTTTTTCTTTTTAATTTTCTATCCAAACCATGAATTAGAAAATTTTTATTTAATTAGGAAGTAACATACACACTCATCACTTATGCGATACTAGTAGGTACGGTTGGACCCACAAAACAGAGGTGCACACTAGACTCAGAAAATGGTATCAGACTTCTGCTATGAAAAGTAATTTATAGCATGGGTTTAAAATTTTTGTTGTGAGATCAAGCTTCGAGTGAATCCTAACTAGGCGTTTTTCTAAGATTTTTTATTTTTTATTTATTTATTTATTTTTTTGGTGTGGGTTCCTAATATCACTATTTTTATATTTGGACTAGTGCATGCCTGTGTTTACAAAAATTAATTAAAATAAAACAATTCAAAATGATAACAATTTCATTTTTACAGAAATTAATTGTAATAAATTAATTCAAAATGACAACAATTTCATTGCAATATAAAACTTCACACATAAGTTGAAATAACAAATTACAGTTTTGGCAAACTTCATAATTAAAGTTTAAATAGCAAATTTATAATATAAAAATGTTATGTACAACATAAGCAAAGATATTCACGCCAAAATAACACATGTATAGTGAGTTAGAATGGGACAACCTTCAATAAAAGAATGTGTCTAAATTAGTATTATAAGAACATCTCCAATGATTTACCAATTTTTTCACCAAATCTGAATGAAAAAAGGGCAAGTTCCTTAATTTTATACGAGTTGATCCAACGGTTGCACTGTAGCTTGCATTAAAAGACTAGGGACATCCGATGGGACGACCAGCCGGTCGACCGGTCAAGGGCACTGAAATTTTTTTTTCCCTCTATTTCTTTTTCCCTCCATTAAATATTTTCAATTTTTTGTTCCTCCAATAATGATTTCCTTCTAAGAACTGATATAAACACATTAATCTATGTACCATATATGCATGTTGCGTGGATTTGAACGTTGATATACATGTTGCGTGGTTTTTTTTGGTTGTGTTCTAAATTAATCCCACTTACAACTTCAGCGCAAAATATCTCAACTTGTATCAAATGTGAAGTGTTTCTTCTATATTGCATGATACATCCGCTTCGCTTCAGCGATTTACAAAATGAAAATTAAAAACATATGGATAACAAGTATACATTACAAAAGAAAATTGACATTTACTAACAGAAATAAAAATTACCATGTCTGCCTCAGTTGTTCCATTTTGTTGCCTCAATTGAATTTGCTCATGAAAACCACAGAATTTATTAATGCCTTTTGCATGACAAATCAATGGTGAGATAAAGAAATACGGTTTTGATTTGATTCACCGCTCAATTGTGAATTAAAATAAACGAGTACTCGTTCCCAAAATATTGCCATGGTCTAAATATTACCAGTAATGGGATCTTGAAAGACTGCCAACCACGATCTACATAAAGTTTCATCTTCTATAATTGTGAACGTTTTACCACGAGAAACACGAGAGGTTTCTGAAATAAAATTAATATCAGTGTTGTGCTCTGAAGTTTGTGATTCCGTTTGTGATTCTTCAAACATTTCAAAATCTTCCATAGTTTGAAGAAAATTCAATAGGATACAGCATCCAACTTAGACAGTGAAATATATTGTAATGATATACACTAACGCTGGGAAACAGATAATATACACTAAAGCTCACAAAGAAAATAGAAATTGTAATGATATTGTCAAACTGAAGCTCACAAAGAAAATAGAAATTCTAATGATATAGTGAAGTTCAAAGATTGGTATATTTTATAGATCACAACAACGGTAAGTTTGTCAACTACTCTGTAACACCAACGGTAACTTATTAGAGTTGCACGTGCAGAACGGCTATATTTGATACAAATTTAAATCTATATACCATGCAACTTTTCCATGTTGCATTTTGATAGAAATTTAAATTTATATCAACGTTGAATTTATTGTTATTGCCACAAAAACAACCTAATTGTGAAGTAGTTCGCAGGCTAACCAAACAATGAAGCATTGCACAACAACTTTGCAATTTTTTTGTATGCAAGGGATGACCGGTGGGACAACCGGTCGGACGTCCAACCGGTTGTCTGGTAGGACCCACCTCCAACGTAAACACACAGTGTTTTGGTGAAATCTGCTCCAGCTCTTCATTTTGGTGAAAGTTTTGGCTCATTCTCAATTTGATATCATTTTGTTGAAACCGTTGCAGAGATAAAAGTGGTACTTTTTCATCAAATTCAAATTTGGTGATCAATCTAATTCACCGTTGGAGATGGTCTAACTGAGTAACCTTTTCGCTTTATCAAATTTCAAAGCTTCAAGAAATGGTGAATAGACATTTTGGTACATTATAGCTTCTTTTTTTTAAAAAAAAAAAAAAACGAAGAAGAAGATTAATCATCCAGTTTAGAATGAAAGAGCCAACCATCAACACACATAGAAAAAGAACACAATCCCAACATTTCTAAGGTGGATTAGTCACCTGCAACCAAATCACTCCATTGGTTGAATTCACTTTAAAAAATCAATTAAAAGAAATCATAACAGGAAAAATCACATCAAAATACCTTTGAGAAATAGAGAAATCAATAACTATGAATTAACAGGAATTGAATATAAAAAAAATATTTCAATATAACCCTTCTTGATACATCCTTTCAATTTAGTTCCCAAGTCTCTTGATTAATGTATATCATGACTTGTGAGTTTACATGTTGTTGCTTAATGAATATGAATATGAATTGTATCGGGAAAAAAAAAATGAATATGAATTGCTAAGTATAACTCTTCTTTCTTTTCTTTTTTCAATTCAACACGAAGAAATTAACAATTTAGATAATACACGAAAACAAATGAAAATAAATAATTACATCTAATTTGGAATCCCATTACAAGAAGGCTCATGACAAAGAGCTTTGCCCAATTAATCATTATACAACAATTTACTCAAAATTCTCACTATCATTGTTTTTCTTCAATATACTTATCACAGCAAAAGAATGCATAATAAGAAACCCAATAAAAAATCTAAATACAAAGATGTTAGCTTCTGCAATATTATGTACAATTGCCACTTTTATACACCTGAAATTTGAAGGAAAAAACAAATTTAAAAGTCAAAGTCAAAATATATCACTCTAATCGAGTGCCAAGGATTCACAAAAAAACAAAACAATTACATGAGATCGAACAATTTATGTTGGTGATGAGAAGAGATCGAACAATTTATGTGTAATAAATTTTTATATTACAATTTATTAGGTTATGCCTAATGAAACGATTAGAAGGCTTTTTTAAATTCAACAATTAGAAGGCTTAATCATAAAGTGAAAATTACCACCACCTCAATAAGATAAAAAAACTAGAATGTTTGAAGAGATCGCACTTGAGTGCTCAAAGTCATGATTTAAAACATTCCCTACAAAAACCATGCATGTTGTGTAAAAAAAAAATTTAACTTAAAGTAAATAAAAACTTGAAAAACAAAAATCAAACTAACATTAAACAATCAAGGGTGAATAAAGTCAAATTTTCCAAATGAAAACAACTCTTTCATTATCATCATATTAACAATTAACGAAAAGATCAAGAGATTCGACTCTCCTTCTACTTCTAAACACACCAGTCCATTAATTGATTAAATACATAAATTGAAAATCATTACGTAATCACAAACATAAACATTAAGACAGACATTATAGTGTGTGTGAGAATCAGATGGTAAGCAGATATTATATCCAAATCATCACCCACCCTCATCCAATCAAACCACCAATCAGATGGTTACAGTTGAGAATCAAATAGAAAACTTTCAAGAAAGAAAAGGAAAGAAGCAAATTAATACATACACAGTTCCCCTAATATGTTCTCTGCCACTAGGAATCCTTAAACCAGTTAATTGAACTAATGTAAAATTAACCGTAAGGATAGATATGTGATTTTTGAAAATTATAATCCATAACTACACAACTGAGTAAGAAATAAGCCTGTGAAACTGGACAAAACTTTGTCAAGCCAAAATATTATTTCTGCCACTATACCCATTGGCAATATAAACTTAGGTTTTTACTTAATGTTGCCCCCAAGCCAAAATATTGGTTCTGCCACTAAACCATTGGCCATATAATTTAATTATGAGGCTAGGCTTGATTGTTCTAATGCTATGTCCTGAAACCATAATAGAAATATAAAATTAGAAAATATTGTTCTGATGCTATATCCTGCAAAGACTAATATATTAAACCATAATAGAAATATAAGATTAGAATAAACAGCACCAAGAACAAAAGGACTATCATTATGTTTAGGGACCAAGTTTAAAACATTAACCAACTTTTAGGAAGAGTTGTCTCAATTTACGAGTGATGCTACATTTCCTCCTACCAAAGGAACAATAAGGAGGATGTGCTCCTAGTAGTACTTAATCTACCTACTTGGCATCTATTGGGTTACTAAGTAGAGTAAATAATCTTTGACAAAATCATAGAATCCAAAAATCAACTCAACAAAAGCAACTGACTTCAAGTAAGTGACGTCATCCTATTGTCAAGCTGCCAATTGGCCACGTAAATATTATATTTAGTGCAACTCTTTACATGAGAACCCCAAAATCATAAAGCAATAACAAATATCACATGAAATAGATTGATAGATAGCTTTAAAATCCCTCATTTGTATATGTAATGACAAATTAGATCGATAGTACGTATGGTTGGGAAAAAAAGTAAAAAAGAAATTACCATGGAACTTATCCTAGCTTAGCATCGTCGGTTAATCTCACTCCACTTGTCTGTAAAATTGAACCGTTGTAATGGTGTATTAATAGTGGACAACACACACTATCACACAATGGTTTCTCTTTTAATAGACAATGGCATTGTCAAATGAGAAAAAAATAATAACGAAAATTAGTAAGCTTAACAATGTATCAATCGGAGAGCCAATCACCATATCCATTACCGCCATGGGTCTTCTCAATTATAGCAATTAATGCTTTCCCTTCAACAAAACCAACTAAAATCTGAGTATAAGAGTTTCAAATTTAATTTTGAAGATCTCAACTTCTTAACATTGTTCGAGATTATTAAGAAATAGAAA
>JAPPVO010000059.1:96438023-96603991 GCA_030407325.1 Camellia japonica
TGATGTGGATGTTTAAAAATGGAAAATGCTACTTTGAAAAATGACTTTACGTCTATTGCCAATGAGAAAAACATTTTGAAAAACAATGTTGAGGATTTAAACAAAACTCTTGAAAATTTTGTAAAAGGAAAAGAAAACCTCAACAAGTTTCTTGGAAATAAAAAATGTGCTTTTGACAAAGTAGACATTGGTTTTGATCCTCCTAAACCTTTTATGAGATTAAATGTTCTTAAGACTAATCCCTATGGGCCCAAGAAAGTATGGGTACCAAGAAAGAAATCAAGATATTTTGTAGGTGGAATCTCAAAGAACACCAAAGACTTCGAGAGGAAATGCACAACAAGAGTGTTCAATCTAAAGAGCAAAATCAGCCCCTACAAGAAGAAGAAGAAGAATGATGAAATGAAAATCACCAAGATGAACAATAGAGGTAATGTATGGGTGAAGATTCCAAAGAGGTAAATGAAAGTATAACTCCTAACACACCTTTAAGCTTAAAGTTCTATATTCTTTAAGATGTGATTTGTGTACAATAGGTTGTGTCTAATCATTGCTTCCATGTAACCTAATTGTACTAAGTTTGCTAAGTCATATTCTGCTAGTTTCTTTCAAACCTTCATTGAACTCAAAAATGATAATTATATTATTTTGATGAATACCTATTAGAATATGAATGATTCATGTATTCATTAACATTGTATATCATGTCATCCATTGCTATGAAAAAGAGATAAGAAGTGATAAATATTTTTTGTGAGCATACTTTTCACATCTTATATATGTTTTCATACTAATATGTTAATTCCTTTTTTAGTCATATCTTTCTATAATCAATTTTGATGTCATAGCATGTTTTTGAGATGTATACTATCTATATTTTGAATTGTACATTTATGATCTCAAGAATATGCTCAATATGAAAATTTCATGCTTGTATCCTTTACATTGGAATATTTGAATGAGTTATGAAATTCGTTGATTATGATCCATCAACAATGTCCAAATGAAAAGAAGTATCATACGTTTGTAGAGACATTGTATCTATCCTATTGAATATCTTTTGAATATGGATTCTATTGGCATACATCTCATGAAATGCCTTTGATTGATAAATTGTTGAATTAATTGTTTATAGCATTCATGTTGTGTTCCACATTGAGTAAAATATTTTATCACACTTGAGTATGTGGATTGAATTGATGAAAATTCCTCTTGATAATGTTATGTGATTAAATAAGATTGTTGCATCATTTTTTAATAAAACAAAGAGCATAACACTATTTTTTTATGCATATTATGCTATGTGCTACAATTTGAAAATTCTGAAAAATAGCATTCCAAACTCTTGTTTGATCATTGAATTATTTTTCACTTTTTTAGTTTGTGATAAAAAGTGATTTGTGCTGTATTTTTATTGAGTAATAATGATTATTCTATAAATGCTATATTTACACAAATCACATTAGAAAAGGGTAGCACCAACTTAGGAGGAGAAATCATTTTGCTAACATACTTGTTAAACCCTTTTGAGATGAACTCCTCATGAAAAAAAATTAAAGATTGAAAAGCTTCCATCTCTTAAACCTAACGTATGCCTCATATACTCTCTTAAGCTTTTGAGGTAAAAATTCTATCTTATATCCTTTGAGCTAATATTGTTATTACTTTGATATGAAAAAGATTGATTATGCTTCATATGATTTGCAATGTATACTCTTTGATGATGCTCTTGCCTAAAAATCATGCCTATGCTTAAAATGTGTGCTATATATATTGAAATTCATGATTTTTCTTGGCATATGGATTGCTATACCTTGAACATGCTTTATTTTTTAGATTTACATTAACTCCATGAGATTATATTGAGTTTAACTTATTTTGAGCAATATTTGGTATTCTACATAATGCTTGAGCTATGATTGTTAAATCTTCTAGATTGCATATTGGTATCCTTGGTAGATTGCATGTTGGTATCATTTTGGCATCCTTATTGGTAACATTTGGCATCCTATTTGATATTTTTGAAGAGAACATTTCAGTTATGAGCTTTCATTGTTCATGTCTCTTATTGATTTTGCCAAATGAAACAAGGGGAAGAATTTAAACTTGATTAGTTTTTTAAAAAAAATAAAAAAAAATCCCCTCAGATTCTATTTTATTTTTGATATCACACTTATGAACTTGCACCTCACATATTATTTTTTTTTAATTATCTTGTATAAAATCTGTATGCTCTTGCCAGAAATTGATTGTTAGATCATGCTCAAATTGATTGTTAGATCATGCTCAACTGCTTCACATGTACTTTTAACAATTTGGTATCTTCTTGGCTCTTGCTTGAAAATAGATTGAAATAGCATGAATTCTTCATAATGGATAAGCTCATTGATTCATTGTTGCCATATTATTTTGCTACAACAATATGTGTGTCTCATTCTTGACCTTTGGAACTTCTCCTTATTGCACCCATGGCATTTATCTAAACTTGATTCTACATTGATTTGGAAATATTTATATCAGTTGAATGCTCTCAAGTCTTTTATACATTTATTCTCTTTAACAGTTTGCTATTCTCAACTGTGTAATTTTTTTTTTTTTTTTGGTTCTGCATCTTGATTTAAAATGAACTTTGCATACATTGATTTTTTTAAACCCTCATGGTATTTTTTTTGCATTACCATTCCAGCAACACAACGTCCTATTAAGTTTAATTTCTGCTAATATTATTTTATTTTAATTTTTTTTTTATTTTGCTATTAGGCTTAATTTCTTTTATTTTTATTTTTTTTCTCATTATTATTTTTTGTTTGGACTTAAATTTCTTATTTTTTTCTGCTTTTTAATTTTATTTTTCAGTACTTAAACATAAAAACAAAAACAAATCAAAATACAAATATTTACATTAAAAAAATAAAATAAATAAAAACCTTCATTTTTTTTTACGGCCATACGCCGATCAAAATAAACATATTTACATTAAAAAAAAAAAACCTTCATTTTTTTTACGGCCATACGCCGATCTTACTTACTCGCTTCTTCCACTGCTCTCTTCTTCTTTTTATCACCTTGGGTAACGCTTGACATCCCTGCCCCCGTGCTTTCGTCGGGAGCAAGCACTTCCCGCCGACTATAAAAAGCCAAGAACGAGGTTGCTCCAAATCGGGCCATGGAGGTGGTATTCCGTTTAAGCTCTTTATTTTCGGCCTTCAATGCGCCTATCTCTGCTCGCGCATCCTTGTACATGCTCTGGAGCAGAGAGAGTTGGGCGTTAACCTAATGGAGCTCACTCGTCCTGTTCCGCAGTCGGTGAGCCAATTTTGTGACTGTAGTCACCGTCTCCATACAGGACGTCAGTATGAAATGATTGGCTTCAATGTCTGATTGAGCTGCCATTATTTGCTCAATCAACATCATAGGAAGGTTGGGAAGAGTAGGAGCCGGGGCACTCGGCCCAGCAGCGCTTATGTAACAACCCTCGTACTGATCACCGATATAACCACTGAATTATGTACTGATCATTGCTAAACTGAACTGATAACGACTGGTAATTGGATTAACTGAGTTACTGAATAAACCGATTGAAATCGAAACTGAAATTGAATAAGTTTATTTATTGAATTGTATATTGCATCTGTTTGATTGATTGATTATCTGTTTGAATTCGTGTGTTTAATTGCTAATTGAAGGCCTTATCGGCGGCCGAATTAGAAACCGTTTAGTGTTCCATGATCAGTAGAATATTTCCGATTTAATGGTATATTTATCTGAAAATTTATTAGGAATGATTAAACTGGATTAAAATGAGTTAATTAAAGAGTTGGACTTAATTACAACTTTGCCATTGAATGGCTTTGTTTATTCTTGTCATTGTAGAGCCTTATACACTTAACAAACAATTGCTCAGCCCCTATTCTTGCATTCCCACCGAAATTAGAGAGAAAAGAAAGGGAGAAAATTGATTTCCTTCTTGTATTGCTTGATTTTGCTAAGAAACTTGAAGATTGATAACAAAGATTGCTAATTTGAGCTTGCAAGATTGTAAATTTGAACCTAGGTAAGAACTATTCATCTTCTTCTTGTTGTCTTGAACTCCATCTTGCATGTTCTAGGTCCCATTGTAGAATCAAGCCATGATTTAGTGCATAGAGGTTGAATATTGCTTGAATTCATACATGCATGCCCATTGTGGTGATTTTTGAAGTTGAATTCATGATGGATTGTACATGCATGCTCATGTTTTTACTAAAGTCCATGTTTTCATCATGTTCTTGAAGAAATGAGTCCATTTGGACAAGAATTGAAGCTTGAATTTGGGTTAAAACTCATGCATTGCATGTTTTGAAAGTGTTCTTGAAGATGGGTTTGAAAATGGCTTTAATTGACTCACCTTTGGCCCTTGCATGTGTAAATTGAGCTTTAAAACTTGTTGTACTATGAGTTTAAAATGTTTTTCCAGAATTTGGGCCCAAGAGGTTGAGTTTTGGATTGTTGAATGCTTGGTTCGAACTTGGGAGACAAATCTGGAAATTCCAGATTTGGCTTCCTCGCTCGAGCGAAGGATTCCTCGCTCGAGCGAGCCCTTTGGTTTTGCAAGCTCGCTCGAGCGAGCATCGAGCGTGGTATCGCGCGTAAAAAATCGAGCAACCAGTACTTTTACTGTTCATCAGACCGCTCGAGCGAAGGATTGTTCGCTCGAGCGAAGCCTTTGATTTTGGAAGCTCGCTCGAGCGAAGGAAGGCTCGCTCGAGCGAAGAGCCTATTTTCAGCAACTTTTGAAAAATGCCTTCCAACTGTATTTTTGCATCCTCATCTCATCCTAGGCATTCTTAGGCCTAGTTCAAGACATCTTAATGAGGATTTAGACGTAGAACCACACCGAGGAAATTTAGGGATTTAATTATCACCCTTTCTGACTGTGAAACTTAGTGTGGGTTCTATTTGTTAACTGTTTAGGGTTGGCTCTCGGGGACGCGCTCTAGCTGCTACTAGCCCAATCTCTGTGAGTAACAATTGTGTAAAGATATGTTCAAAATGACTATCTTTTGAATACTGAACTGAACTGTTTACTGAACTGGAATTATTTACTGAATGAATGTATGTCCTTTATTTCTGAACTGTATTGTGGCATCCTTAGCACTACTGTTACTGACTGTTACTGTCACAGAGATCTCTGTCGGTTCCCTTGTGGAACCATACTATTTACTGAATGACTGGCCATCATCACCGTTCGGTCTTTTTACCTACTGTTACTGTTATGCTGACGGATGTACCACATATGACTGTTATCGTACTGAACAACTGTAATATTGATTGAAATGAACTGATTTCATTACTGTAAGGACATTACATTCTTAACCTCTTTATACATTATGTTATTCACTGGGCTTTAGCTCGCTGTTTATATATATATGTAGGTTCTCAGCAGCCAGACCAAAGCTAGGAGCGTGGGTGGTCCCCAGTTGTGTCAAGCCAGCCTATGTGCCTCACCGTGAGGTTCCATGTTGCCGTTGATGGCCTTGGGATTTTGTTTTAAGTTTTTCCCATCGGTCTCCTCACTGTTTTGTATTGACCTAACGGATTGTATAGACTGTTTACTGTTTACTGTACTGTTATCGAGGGGTTAAGTCCCCGTACTGAATGTTGTATCTGACTGTATATAGACTGTACTGTTTGAACTGTATGAATGCATGAAAATATTTTGGCATACAGATTTTCACAGCTCAATGGACACTAGTTATTTACTGTATTGGCTTCCGCCAGGCCCTGAACTCTGTATACTGTGTTATTGTTAAGCAGGCCTTCGGTAATCATGGATTACTGGCCGGTTACGGGGCTAAACCCATAGGGCCGGGTTTGGGTCGTGACAGAGTGGTATCAGAGCGATACTTAACCACGAGTTATACCGCACACACGTGTCCAAATGAGCTATAGGGTGTCCTAGAAAAGTAATTAGGGCATCTCATGAATTTGAAAAGTGTGTGCTTATGACTGACTGATTAAGTGTTAAAATGTTAAGCTGCTTATGATTGAAACTGTTATAACTGTTTATAGAAAAAAAAAATGGATAATGCAAATGCTGCTAACGAACCTGAATCATCTGAGGCTAGAATGGCCAGACTTGAACTGATGATGGGACTGATAATTGAAAGACTGGATCAACAACAGAACCAACCGCCCCCACCTCCTCCTCCTCCGGTACAGCTGGAACAGAATGTACAGAATGTGAACGCAAATGAGGGGGATATTATTGCTCTTACCCAGAAATTCAGCAAGCTAAAACCGCCATCCTTTCAGGGAGGCCTTGAACCATTGAAGGCTGAAGCTTGGGTACTTGAAACAGAAAAATTGTTTGAAGTGTTTCCGTGTTCGGAGGTAAACAAAGTACTGTTAGCAACCTTCACCCTTCAAGAAGAAGCAAGAAGGTGGTGGATGTTGACCCGCGATGCAAGTGCTATTGTGACTTGGGCTCAGTTCAAGGAGTCCTTCTTTGAAAAGTACTTTCCCCAGTGCATCCGAGACAGAAAAGTGACGGAGTTTGAACAACTGAGACAGGGCAAAATGTCTGTTGCCGAGTATGAGAAGAAATTCACTGAACTTGCTAGGTATGCACCACACATGGTGGACACCGATTATAAGAAGGCCAGGAGATTGGAAGGTGGCCTGAATGTTGCTATCCTTGACCGAGTCAACATGTTGAAATTGCCAACTTATGTGGGTGTTCTTGACAGGGCCTTGATGGCCGAATCAAATATTGAAGCACTGAAAACTGAAACACCAACAACTGAATGGCATGGAAAAAGGCATGGGTTCAAGTTTAAGAAAGGCAAGCATGATTCTGCAAATAAGAAACAGAATACGGGGTCGACAACCAGCCCCAGCCAAGGGAGTGGATTTACTCCACCCTGCTCCATATGTGGCAACAAGCACAAAGGGGTTTGCTATCAGATTTCTGGAGCTTGTTTTAGGTGTGGCAAGGTGGGCCACAGAATTAAAGATTGTCCCTCTGCCCCGCAATCCAGTAGTAAAGCTGCCCCAAGCGCAGCAGCACCAAATGTAGCGCCGAAGCCTAACCCCAAAGCTACCGGGAAAGAGCCTATGAGGCAGGGCCGAGTGTTTGCCCTAGTACCGGGAGACGTGCAAAACACTGAGACTGTCGTGTCAGGTATCCTCTCTATCTGTGCTCAAAATGCATATGTGTTGATTGATTCGGGGTCTATACATTCGTATGTATCGTATGCTTTTTCACATAAATTGAATAGACCCTTAGAACCCATGAACTATCTGCTAGCTGTATCATCACCTGTTGGGGGATCCATGACATGTGCATATATGTATCCTGCTTGTGAGATTATTGTTGGGGATATGCATCTATTTATTGATTTACTGCCATTGAATATCGATCATTTTGATGTAATATTGGGGATGGATTGGTTACAAAAGTATCATGCCACTATAGCTGCTACTAGCCCAATCTCTGTGAGTTGGCTCTCGGGGACGCGCTCTAGCTGCTACTAGCCCAATCTCTGTGAGTAACAATTGTGTAAAGATATGTCCAAAATGACTATCTTTTGAATACTGAACTGAACTGTTTACTGAACTGGAATTATTTACTGAATGAATGTATGTCCTTTATTTCTGAACTGTATTGTGGCATCCTTAGCACTACTGTTACTGACTGTTACTGTCACAGAGATCTCTGTCGGTTCCCTTGTGGAACCATACTGTTTACTGAATGACTGGCCATCATCACCGTTCGGTCTTTTTGACCTACTGTTACTGTTATGCTGACGGATGTACCACATATGACTGTTTATCGTACTGAACAACTGTAATATTGATTGAAATGAACTGATTTCATTACTGTAAGGACATTACATTCTTAACCTCTTTATACATTATGTTATTCACTGGGCTTTAGCTCACTGTTTATATATATATGTAGGTTCTCAGCAGCCAGACCAAAGCTAGGAGCGTGGGTTGGTCCCCAGTTGTGTCAAGCCAGCCTATGTGCCTCACCGTGAGGTTCCGTGTTGCCGTGTGATGGCCTTGGGATTTTGTTTTAAGTTTTTCCCATCGGTCTCCTCACTGTTTTGTATTGACCTAACGGATTGTATAGACTGTTTACTGTTTACTGTACTGTTATCGAGGGGTTAAGTCCCCGTACTGAATGTTGTATCTGACTGTATATAGACTGTACTGTTTGAACTGTATGAATGCATGAAAATGTTTTTGGCATACAGATTTTCACAGCTCAATGGACACTAGTTATTTACTGTATTGGCTTCCGCCAAGCCCTGAACTCTGTTATACTGTGTTATTGTTAAGCAGGCCTTCGGTAATCATGGATTACTGGCCGGTTACGGGGCTAAACCCATAGGGCCGGGTTTGGGTCGTGACAGCTTACAGGCTCATTCAGGTCCGGAAAGAGAGTAAGAGGACGGGACGAGGCCATGTAGTAAGAGCAAGAGATGTAATCAAAAGGAATGTCATTTTTGACAGCCTTTCTACTCTGCTCAGTCTCTCTGTTCTATTTCTCGAGGAAGAAAAAGATCGAAGAGAGTGATGAAGAAGCGATAAAAGAAAGTGAGGTGAAGAAGAAAAAGCAGACGAGTGTGATTAAGAAGAAGGCTGAAGAGAAGAGGTTAAAGAGAAGAAGACAATGAGGGAGAGATAGCCGAGGCGAGCGACAATCGAGAAGAGCTGCTTTTGTCGGCCAATGAAGCAAAAGCCAAGCCACGTGGCAACCGCGTTTTGTGAAAAAAGAGAAAGATGCGGGAGAGTTATATGTGTATGCATATATGTATATATATTGTATAGTTATGTAATATATATATATATATATATATTTGTTGATTGACCCGTCTCGCTTTTGTCGGTCGGCTGACGCAAAAGCGAGGACGCGTGTCCGACGCGATTTTCGACAGAAAAGAGAGAGGCACGCGAATCGTATATATATGTATATATATATATATATATTTTGAATTGTATAGATGCCATTTATCACTATCATTTTCCTCCTCTTCCTCTAGATTCTGACCCATGATTTCCTTTTGATAATGTCACAGGGAGAGAAATTATATGATGTTATGTATTATGGTATTATTTTGTTATGATGTTATGTATTATGGTATTATTTTCAAATTATGGTATTATTTAAAAACTAATTTGATGATTATGTATTTATAGTTTGATATCTTAGTCTCATATCATATCTCTAATTAAAGCTTATTTATTGCACATGTGCTAACCTATGTTTTTAGAAATAAATTCAAGGAGCATGACTTGAGGGGGAGTTTTTCTTACTCCCAAATCAAATCAAAACATCATTGTGTGTCATTATCAAAAATGGGGAGATTGTTAGACTTATTTATTTTGATGATTTATTTAATTATGTTTTTAATTTATTTGGAAGAGAAAAATAGAATCAAAATTTATTTTGATGTTTTATTTGAAAAAGAAAAATAGAATCCAAAATTTATTTTGATGATTTATTTAATTATGTTTTAAATAGAATCCAAAATTTATTTTGATGATTTATTTAATTATGTTTTTAATTTATTTGGAAGAGAAAAATAGAATCAAAATTTATTTTGATATTTTATTTGAAAAAGAAAAATAGAATCCAAAATTTATTTTGATGATTTATTTAATTATGTTTTAAATAGAATCCAAAATTTATTTTGATGATTTATTTAATTATGTTTGAAAGAGAAAAATAGAATCAAAATTTATTTTGTCCCATTATTTCTCACCTAAACTTTTATCTTAAATATTGTTTGAATGTATTTAATATTTGCTTAAATCAGGAGTTCATTTCAACCAAAAATAATGCCCAAACCAACAGTTCAAACAGCCCAAAACAAAGGTTCAAATAGTATTTAATATTTGATTGAATCAGGAGTTCAAATAGTCCAAAACAGAGGTTCAAACAGCCCAGTACAGCAGCAAGCCAAAAGGTTCAAGTGGAAGATATTCAAATTAGTAATGATGGAGTAGAAAATATTCAAATTAGTAATGATGGAGTACAACGGCTATAAACGGCTATAAGTTTCATTATATATACCAAAGCCTCCAATGTAAACAAGTTATAAAAAAAAAATCAGAAAATATTCTTTGATCTATAATCACTCACATCTATTCTCTGAAAAATGTTCTTCATTTTTGGTTTACATCCTCTTTCAGAAATTATACACTAAGACATATAGCTTTAAACTTATTTTTCCTGTGTGAGGTTTACAGAAAAACTAAAGCTTCATTTTGTTTATCCATCTGGGAGAGATATTTATTGTAAACTTTCTTTGAAAGCAAAAATAACATTTCATCTTGTAAAAGTATTGCAAACACTGTGTTCTTGAAATCTTGAAAGTGATTGTGAATCACCTAAGATTTGCAAGGGTTTGGGCTTGTGAAGTCTGTGTAAAATCTATGGAGGATTGCTCCATGTTTATGAGGTTGCTAGCACTCCTGTGAAGCTAAAAAATAGTGGAAAATCTCAAGTGAAGCTTGAGGAGTGGATGTAGGCTTGGTTGAAACCGAATCACTATAAATCTGTTTGTCTCATCTTCCCTATTCTCTTTACTTTCCTACTACTGCTATAGCTATCTAATATTCATGTGTTAATCATTTGATTTACCCTGCATGTTAGTTATACTTCATTGTTATTTTGCTTGATCATTTATTGCTAAGTTCATCATTGTGCTTGTTAATAATTTGTTGTACTAGTAGTTAATTTTATTGGGGTATTATTAATTTTAATTTGTAGAAACATAATTCACCCCTCTCTTAGGTTGCTTTTTGGATAACAAAAGGCTTTCATAAAAATTCTCGTAGAATCGAGAATGAAGTTTTCATTCTGTACAAGCCAGAACTGCATCCAATTTCCAAAAAAATCCCAGTTGTTTCGAACTTTCTATTTTTGGAAAAACAACCAATTAGAGGATTCTGTGTAAATAAGAAGACTTTTATTAATGAGATTAATCAAAGATTGAACAGGATGATACTACAAATCCAAATAATTAAGTTATTAAATTCAAAACCAATTAACTGAAGAAAAAAAAATCAAATATCTATTATTAACACAAAGAAGCCATGAATTTGAAATCTTAGTAAATAAAAACTCCGACTCAACTTTTATAAGTCTAAAACAAATTAACTCATGAATTTACCTTTTATATCAGTAACTCATGCCAATTAAACAATATCAATAACTTAATAAACCAAAATTTTATAGATATTGAATTTACATTTGGTTTATTGAATTTACCTTCTTGCTTACATTGGTAAAGTTTCGAATTCCATAGAAATTGAATACATTATACCAATTAAACAAAACCAAAATTTTAACTAAGATAGGGGATGGGAGTGAGTGGGAATCATTCCATTATGAATCTTTAGCCTAAAACAAAATCCAAACACATGTGGACTTAACTGGTGGTGTATGATGAGATTACAAATGTACATTAAATATTGAGGGAAAAAACAAAGGTGAGAAAGGTTCAAATGAAAACCTCTTTATACAATAATGCAATAACAACATACTAAAAACCTCAAAATCCCCATATTAATATACCAATAAAAGCATGAAATAACAACCCATTCACATGAAAAATATATTTAAAAATCTAAGTTTGGGTGCTCACCATGAAAAAGTCATTGAACCCATTAAATAAAAATCTTGAGAGAGAGAGAAAGAGAGAGAGAGAGAATCACCACAAATCAACTATGTGTTGGTCTTCAAAATCAAAGAATCATGGAAGTAAGAAATTATTGAAATCATCTTTCAAACTGTCCACAAT
Source organism: Camellia japonica (assembly GCA_030407325.1). NCBI lineage: Eukaryota > Viridiplantae > Streptophyta > Magnoliopsida > Ericales > Theaceae > Camellia > Camellia japonica. The sequence goes on from JAPPVO010000059.1 coordinate 96,449,819, forward strand.
AGTTGTCAACAAAGCAAAGTAATACCATGACAAATTATCAAACAAAAATCCCAATGGATTTTAATTGCCTTGAAAAATTATACTTTCATTTGGGCTTAAAGAGATCCCTAAGTCTTTCAAAATAAATCTTGGTTATGGTGACCATATGAGATTCAAGTTGAGGTACCATGTGGAAGCCTCAAAGGTGTGATGGTTGTAAGACTTTTGGCCATACCACTAATTTGTGCCCTCAAAAGCCAAAGTCTTTGAACCCTCCCTCCTTCAAACATGAGTGGAGAGTCAAGGACACTAAAACACAAATTCTGACTAAATGGGAAGTGGTGAAGAAAAAGGGGAGAGATAGTGGGCAAGGTTCAACGCCATTGATCAACAAAGAGAGAAAGACGCAGTCTTCTGTCCCCTCAACATCTAATGCCTTTGATGTCCTTGAATCGTGTGATATGGACGAGTTAGGAAATGGAGATTCAAGTCAAGAGTTGAGAAATAGAGGGAGTCCATCTCCAAGTGATCCTAGTTATGGGGAGACTTCAAAAGAGGATAACAGAAGAAAACTTAAAGCGAAACTTCATGACTTGAAGAATGCTAGAAGGAAATTCTGAATCCTTGTTTTGTTGGGAATGTTGTGCTTGTTTTCTATAAGCTCAGTTTGTCTTTTGATGGAGTAGTTTATTTTGTTTATTTTTGTGCTCCCATCAAAAGCTGTGTATTGATTCATTATATATCTTTCTTTTTTGGTTATAATATGACTTACTTATCCAAAAAAAAAAAAGTTCTATGTATGGTAGAAAGGATTATCACTTATATAATTTTGAACAAATTTGCATGTACTCAAATCATTAGAATGTTATTATTACAACCAGAAATTAGAAGTTATACCTTATCTTTTGAAGAATTTATGGATAGGCACAGAAAAATATTTGAATTGTTTTCTAAGGGATGAGCAACAAAAAGAAACATTAAAATGCTTTAGTAAGAATGCAAATCAAATATTTATTACACTGTTTGGATGCGAAAGGTTCTTAAGAAGTTTCACTTCTTCCTCAAGCTCTCTAATGTGAACCTATTAAACAAATTTGAAGCAATGATTCAGATATATAGGATCACAAACACAATGCTTCATATACAAATTACCATAAATGTAAATAAAGCAATTAAATTGGAAGCGATTTTCTATTTTGAAGCACACTTACTGCAATTGAAAGCTTCTTAGATACATACCAATACCAAAAATAATTGAAAAAACTAACACACAAAAAATAAATATATCCAAAAGAATTACCAAAATATATCTTTTAGAAATGAATGAGCACCAAATCCAAAATCAATAAGAGCACTTCTCAAAATAATTAATAAATAAAAAGTAAAAGAACATTACCCCAAAACAAAATCCACTACTCATATCCTCTGTGCACCACAACTCATCATGATTCTGCAAATCACCACTGAATAATGTACCAGATAAAGCTTAAGTAAATACAAAGGTATTCAATAAATACCAAAAATATTCAATATGACTATCTATTTTATTTTCAGCTTAATGTTAACAATCAAGTTAACCTTTGACATTAAACTATTTAATGTTAACAATTCTCAACCCATTTGACTAACCTGAGAAAAAAAAAAAAAAAAGTGTTAACATGAAATCAATTTTTTCCTCAAACACCCCCCCCCCAAAAAAAATGATTTGATAGAGAGTGAGAGCTTTATTTGTGATGGTGGGGATGATGGGAAGAAAAAAAAAAAAAAAATTAATTAATTAATTGTGGATATTGACCACATTTTTTAAATATATTTTCTTAATTAGTTATATATTCTACCCCTTTATATAATAAATGCCCAAATACAAAATATATATATATATATATATATTCTAACATGTAACTCGTGGTAAAAAATTTTGTTTTGTTACAACTATCATGTTAGTGAGCACATTATAATTTTTTTTTTTTTGCCGATCCAAAAAAAAATTAATGTTTTGAGTTAAACACTATCTATCTCTCACACTTAAAATTGATACTACAATTTATCAATGATTGTAGGTGTCCGTAATTTATTCACCAAATATGGATGCAAAGTGTCTACCCCCATTCAAACAAGAGTATGACATGCTAACGTACCTTGAATGATCCACATTAATAGCCCGTTGTGCGAGTCTCATCTCAGAGAGGTAATTACTCATCATTAAAATAATAATAATAATAATAATAATAAAAAGTTGGTTACCAGCTTGTTCATGTGTTTCTCAGACTAGAGGCAGGATATTATTCCTCAAAGAAAACAAAAGCATTTGAAAAAAAAGAGTGGGAGCAATTAAGCAAATCCTTTTGTCTATATAATTGGAGTTTCTTGTTTTTTAGGAATCCACAAAGAAGAGGAGAGAGAAAGGGGTGAGGGCTGATGTCGCAGGAGAGATGGCACTTGCTTTGATTTGAGAAAGAGTAGTAGAAGAAGAGAACCCAGTGCCATCTTCCTATGACACCAACTCTTTATTCTCTTTGATGAATGATTCTCAATGAGACTCTTTTCATTCATGTTTTCTTTCCATCCAAACGCTGTGATGGGCTACCTGAGGTGGTGCAACAACAAACACATGTAAGATATCAATAGCTACATGCTCATTTAGCGAAAACATTTTTGTTTTTTCGTGTTTCTTTTGACAGAAAATATTTTCAACAAAATTTTTAATTTTTTTTTTGTTTAATTATAATTTTAAAATTAATGTGCTAGTGGTTGTATTAATGGTAGCGTTAATGATTGTATTAGTGATAGTGTTAATGGTGGTGATGGGTTGGTGGAGGAGGTGATGCTAAACGTTTTTCACATTTCAAAACTGAAAAAATATTTCATTCAAAGAAGTTTGTTTTCTATCAACTATGAAAAAGGTTATTTATGGACATTCGTTCTTCATTATTTTTTTCACCGAAATAAATGGAGTGCTAACTTATCTTTGAATCACTTGATGAGACTAAGGAGTGTGTCCTAAGTACTTCAAAAAAAAGATTTACTTAGAGAATTTTTTAAATTAAAATATAGAGATCATATTTAATTTAGTTGTTGCCCATTAGGGGGTGTACACGGTATAGTTCGAACGGTTTAAGAGTAAAACTATAAATTAAATGTCAGATTGGTGGACAAGCAAATAACCAAATCGTGGTTTGGACAAATTGGCGGATTGAAGAATATTTTTAACCAATTATTAAGTATTTGCATAATATATAACACTTATTTACATAATATTTTTCATATATATAACAAACTAATTTTACATAATATTTTTCATATATATATATTAACTACTAATTTATAACAAATTTCACATTTTAAATCTATTTCACACTTATTTTTACTATGATATTTCATTAAAGGTTAAAATATATATATATATATATATATATGTATGTATGTATTAATTATAGCAGAGCGGAACGGTTTTGAAAGCAGATTATAAATTATAAAGTTTAATCCGTGATTAGTACATAGAACGGTATGGATCGGTGCAGATCAGTGCGATTTTAACAGATTAAGTGGTATTTTACACAGTCCTATTACCCACATTACGATTTATACTATACATTCAAATTCTATGTATACTTATACATTTTTTTTTAGTAGATAACACTTTTGTCCACCATCATAACTAGTTCTGTTTAATTAATATTATTGGCTCAATATTATTTTATGAAGATGATAGAATCATAGTATCACATGAAATTTGCTTTGATGGTGGAAAGTAAACAACTACTAATTAATAATTGTGTCTCAACATATGACACCATTAAATTTCTATGATCAATCAAATGCTTATTTATTAGAATGTCTAAGCCAATTGAGTTAGTTCAGTTAACTACTATACCGCCAACTGAGAGATTAGTAAGTCAATTTTTACTAAGATTAATTATTTACTCTCTATTATAGAGTTTTTGCTTATTTGTATTTCTTTCCTATATTATGAGCTCTTTTTTGTAACGATTGGTTGTGTTAGGCTTGCAGTTTGTCTTGTTAGACCTTTCTCAAACGATTGATTATCAAATATAATATAAATGTCATAATATTTACAAATAAATATTCTCATACTGATTGAACAAAAAAAAACAAGAAAAAGAAAAAGTTAATAGAATGTCTTGATTGAGTTCTACTTTCGAGTAATATTAGAGACTCACATATTTGACTTACAAATGCACCCATGGTGATGTGGTAAGGAATTAGGCTCTCAATTTTTAGATGTGTAACAAATCAAAAATTGACGCCTACCATGATATATCATTGTGGGTAGAATTGTAAGAATTTTTTGTGACTCTCAAGCATTTTCCTTCTATGTTCATAGTAGAATTGAAATGCCACAATGATTCATAACTTCCATAAAGTTGGGTTATAATCAAAACTAAATTGGTTCATAACAAAATTTAATTCAAAATCTCATAATTAAACACCATATTAGTTATGATATTTATGATTAAGATCACAAATTTTAGAAAATGTACACCTTTTAATAGACCATTTATCACTTTTCGCATAATTTACAATTTTATTCCAAACCTAGGGTTTTTTTTAAACGTATTTATTCCAAACCTAGTGAATTTGTTAAATATGTTTTTAATAGCATCTCTAAAATTTCTCGAGGGAAAGAAAAAGCAAATAAAATTAGTTGTATTTATATTCTTTAATGGGTAACAAGTAGAAATAGGATTTTTTTTTGAGAGATGCTTATTATTTTCTTAGTCCACAAAATATAGAATTAGCTTCCCTCATTCATTTTCTTTTCCACTAGTGTTCTCTTTTTCAACAAATTTTATACTTAAAATTAATAAAATATTAAAATTTGAATGATCAAAATAAAATTTTATCCTCCTAAGATAAGTTAGATAACAACATATTAGTAATCATGGGAGATGCAACTTGCTTTGATAGGGAAAGAAGAAAAAAAACAAAGAAAAGAAAGTATTAATTATGTCTCAACAAGGGATGCCATATTCATAGATTAAAAAACAATGAATAATTCAAAGTGCTTTAGTTATTGTTGGATTGTCTTTGAGTGTCCATTTCAATCCTCTGATAGAGATCTTTTTATGATTACAAATATTGTTGAAGCAAGAGCTTTGAAAATAAAATTACAAATCTAATATAATTACATTATTATACATAGTTTTCTTTTGAAATAGTCACTGCTCATTGTACAAATAAAAGTTTATGTTATCATTTCTTTTATACTGAAATATATATATATATATATATATATTTTAATAATGATTATTCATGTGTTCACACAAAACTGGTATGTTTTATAAACTATAAAAATCAAAATCTCAAAAAAAAAAAAAAAAATGCATGCAAAAGGATGGAGAAAGGAAGGTGGAGAGATGAAATTAAGAGAAATGTTACAGATTCCTAATCCATTTAATGGTGGAACCCATTTACTTAGGTGACACTTGTTATTTAATTTTTGTAATTCCTTTAAGCATTTTTGTTTAATTAAGGGTAAATCATCTAATAAATATTTTTTTACGAGCACATAAAATGCCTTTTTAAATGTAGCGCACGGTAATAACTTTTTGTTCAGTTGCGAGTTAGTGTTTCCAGCTTGTCATTGTTTCACAAATTGAGCATGATATTATTACTCCACAAAGAAAACAAAAAAAAAGAAAAAAACTGAAAAAAAAAAAAAAGAAAGAAAGAAAGAAAGAAAGAAAAAGAAAAAGTGGGAGCAATCAAGTAAATGGGCCTCCATAAGGCCCATAAACCCCCACCTCTAGTGCCCTCTCGTGATCTATACGCATAATACTAGGAGTTTGTGTTTCTATGCCAATCCATTTATGATATTTTTTGGGAAAAATAGAAGTTGGGGATGCTGTCGCAGGTGAGATGACACCTACTTTGTTTTGCTTTTAGCAATTACACAAGATGAGTGTCATCTCCCCTACGACACCACCAGATACTGCAACTTCAGGTTTTGTTTTGTTCTTTTTTTTCTTGATAAACTTCTCAATGACTTTCATTAAGAAGTTGGGCTGGGCAGCTTGAGGTGACACAACAAACAAGTAAGAAATAGCAACATCTACCTTCTGTTGGAACCTTTTTTGCTTTTAACTTCAATTTGAATCAATTGATCGTTGAAGGAGGAAAATTTTCTTCTTCCTAATATATACATTTCTTTTCTTGCAAGGCCAATTGGCCATGTCAATGTTGGGTGTTTCTAATAAATTCAACATGATATCAAAACTTAGGGTTGAATAATCTAGGATTTTGTCATTGTTCGACATCACCTTGCTTCTCAACTGACCTACTTATCACCGTCTCTATCCTTCTGGCTCCTTTTTCGATGGCTACATGACAACTTTGATATCAACAATCTTTGTCTCTTCATTACGAGCCCAACGCCGTCGACCACATCATAAGATATCTTCTCATGTGTTCCCATGTGCCACTACAAAATTTGCTTGTGAAACTTAGGCCAAGTTTGGCTACTATAAAATAATTTATCTTTTTATTTTTTTTTTCATCACATCATTTCTCTACTTTTCTGCACATATTTTCGTAAAAAAATAAAAAGTACACTTATTTAGATCATCTCAAACAACCCCTTAGTCAAAGAAAGTCTATCAAGCGTTGGGATGCACTACTTTGCTTTGTTGACACTCCAACGCTCTACCATGTGCGACTCAATTGCCAACAGTACTCAATTGCCAACCGTATGAATCCACTTTACTTTTTTACCAACGCTCTTCTATATGTAATTCAACTGTCACAGTATCAATCGCTTTGTTTTTTTGACACTCCAACTTTATGCGTGATCTAATGGCCGACAATATGAATCCCCTTTGCTCCATGTGCATGTTGCGTCACACTTACCACCTTCCTTGTTCATCTAGACCGGATTGGTTCACCCATCTCTTTTTCATTGTAGTTCAATCGATTTTGGGTCGGATTGGTATCGATTTCAACTTGATTCCTAGCTAATTTTGATGTTTTGAATATGTTTTTGGCCTTTGTTTTGCCTATTTTAGCATCTACATTGTTTTGACTTGTTGCCCTTCTTATCCTTTCACTGTAGAACTACCTGACATGTCTTAATTTATCCCCACCATTTTAGAAGAGTCTTGAACAATATCCTCTTTCCACACACTTCAGTATCAACGATCTTCCATCTTTATTTCAACAAATCTCTACAATTTTGGTACTTACTCTTTTACTACTTTATCAATTACATTAGGTAATTTTTCTTTTCTTTTTTCTTTTTTTCTTTTGTATGTTATAATCATATGGCATCTGATCCTATTGTTTTCTTTTCAAAATTTCATGTTTCACATACCATTGCCATTTGCATTGTTGATTATGGTCACGGGTTGGGTTTGGGTCGAGTTTATAGAAATCCACCCCGCCCCGTATCATATAGGAGGCGGGGCAAATTGGGGGTAGCGGAAACGGGGCGGGAGTCGGGTTAATTTTGTAAGTTGAAAAATGAAAATATTAATAAAAATTATAGATAATTTAATATATTACGAATAATAATTTATACTTCATGAGAATTACAGATAGAAAATAAATGAATAAAAATTAATATTAAATATAATAGTTTAATATTTTAACTTTATTATAATGAAAAATAAATAAATTATATACATATAACTACATTTTATAAATATAATCAGGACAAGGTTCGGGTGGAACGGAATGAGAGAAGCAAAACCTGTCTCTACCCTACTTCTTACTCAAGATGGGGAAAATTCGTATGGGTTGGGGTGGGAATGTGGGTGTGGAGCGGGATGGGAAAAATGACCATGCCCTAATTCTAATATGCATGTTAATCACATCAATCAGTCTTTACTTCTAGTGTGCCTCTTTATGATACTTACCTAATTTTTAAAGTTCTAATTTCATTTTTGTTGGCCAATTATGTAACTTAAGACTCAATGTCATCTTTTTGCCTACTAGTTGTAATGTGCAATATTCTCGAACAAAAACAGACTCTTAGAATAGGTTATAATTGATATGAGTAATGTTAGAGATCTCAAATATTTGATAAAATATTTGATAAAACATTCGGATTCCCTAATATTTTTCGATTGACACAGTTCAATAATAATTGATTTTTTAGAAATGCCACAAAATAAATGCCATTATAGACTCTCTTTTGGATATATATGCATATATATTAATAAATTTTCAATTTATATATCATATCATTACTTAATTAATTATGGGAGATGACGCTTTAATTAAAAGCAGAGTATACTAATTATATCTCATCATGGGATGCCATATTCTTAGATTAAAATATATACTAGGATACAATTAAAAATATGCTTAGTTATTGGGGTGTCTTGAGATCTTTTTATGATTACAATGTTGTTAGATGTTTTTATATTTTATGTTTATTTTATTTGGTCTCAGAACTTTAATGAATTGGATCCAAGTCCCACAATTTAAATTTAAAAATTTATGTACAGTTGCCTACTTTTATCAGCTACGAATAACGACTAATTTGGCATGTTACATGAGGAATATAAAACAGTATCAATATTATATTGTTATTATCATGGAATTGCATGATGATTATGTTGTGTTTAGATTATGAACTCATAAAGAAATTTGTAAATTAATTTTTTATTCAATTTTTTTTGGGAAGAAATTTATGTGTGCACCCTTAAAAAGGGTTTTGTGGTTACAATCGTGAATAGACAAATCTATGGTATGTACTCTCAAAAATAAAAATTATGAATTATTATGATTATGTTATGTTATGAAGAGTACAGTGAAAATATTACGAATTATTTTTGATAAGAAATGTTGCAAATCATTTTGGTAAGAAAAGCTACAGCAAATTGTATGTTTGTTATAAAATGTGATGTTCTGTCTTGATAGAGGGCATACAATATACCTCTTTTTAAGGGAGTATAACATAACAACTCACTTTTTTTTTCTTTTTTTCTTTTTTTTTCTTACAAATGATCCAAACACGACTTAAATATGTTTGAAACTCCAACTTAATAATTTAAAGCCTACACTATAATCTACAAGCCTTCATTCAAATTTTATATTAGTTTACTTTGAACATTGATTTTCCAATGTGCCCCCACAAACAAAAATGTGCCCTCACTCTTAAATTATTGGAAAAATACCATTTCAGTTGGAAATAAGAAAAATAATATCATATTAATGATAAAATTATCTAACTGTTACAGAGAAGTTAACAAACGTTTCTACTGAATTCATGTTATTATTATTATTATTATTAGTTTTTGCCTTCCACTGAAATGATATTTATCATAAATTTATCTATTTTTTTGTGTGCTACTTATTTGTAAGTTCAAAACAAGAAAAAGTAGAAATTTAAAGTGCTTCTTCACTATTTTTCATAATTAATTTTTTATTTAAACCTTCTAATAAAAATTTTCAAAAAAAAAAAAAAATTATAAACAACCTCAGTAAACTACATTACATTAAATAATCGCATTTGTACATGGAAGAGGCCATAGATCAAGTAGATGGATCCTTGGAAGAATAATGAGCTTGCATAACAGATCTGTTTATCATAAAGAGATTTGTTATTCGTAACTCTGCTTCGCCTTAATTGTTATTTGACTAATAAATTACACCATTGGTATCTAGTTTGAGTGAAATTTTACTTTGTTCCTAGTAGTTTAAATTTGAACAATTTGGACTCTACTACACTTTCAAATTTGTTGCGATGTGGTCCCTCTGGCATTCGTTGTTAGCATTTTGAACTAAAAAAAATAATGTGCAAAACTAGAGAGATCAAATTCTAGCACCAAGTGATGGAGGAACTACATTGCAATATAACTGAAATTATAAGGTTCAAATTATTTAAACTGAAATTACAGGACTAAAGTGACATTTTGCTTAAATTACAAGACTAATGGTGCAATTTATCCTTATTTGAACAAGTAAAAGTTATGTCTTAGGAATAGAATTTCTCTTCTACAAACATCCGGGAGATAGAGAGGTAGGAATTTATCGAACCAACGAGTGCAATTAGACTAAGCTTATGGTTTCCAATTCTACAAGTGAACCTACCATACAAATTTCCCAAAATCTAACAGCAATAATACATATATCTCTTGAAATTAATCCACAAAACAAAACAAAAAAGGGAAAGAGTCTTTTAACTATCCAATAATCTCATGCAATGCACAAAAAATCATCCTTTTCGACCTCTATATCTCGCATCATACCAGAAAAAAACTCAACAAAAGCAACAAAAGAGAAAGCATATGATCACCGGGATTTTAGATGGACCAAACCGGCTTGTTTGTGAAGAGGAGGAAGAGCCAGGACTAGGGTTCACAAATGCAGTGGCATTTTCTTTAGCACAAGCATAATTGCAGCGACTGGGACGGACTACTCTGTACACGCCACTGCTTGTTAAGAGGAAAATGTCCTTATTGTTGTCCTCCCCGAATGAGAAAATGTAGCCCAGAGCAGGCAGTGAACTTCCAGGCACAATGCTGCACGGTATAGGTGAGTCATGTGCGCAACTAAAAGAAATTTGGGTAGCTGTGAAGTTCCCGCTGTTTTCAGGGGTTTCGATGCCTGCCCATATAGCAGTGGCATACAGATCTGCAAACAAGTAGCTGCAAAATCCCAGTACTACAGTGTTAGTAAGGCTCAACTCCGCTGCTAGGGTTAGGGCTGTTTATGGACCAGTTTGGTCAAATTTTGAGGTGAACCAAGAATTAAACCGATTTCTACGGTACTAGAATGTAGGAATCAAACTGAACCATGCAAAAATGGTTCAGTTCTGGTTCGGTTCCATGGTTCTAGCATAAAAAAATAATAATAATAATTAAAAAAAAAAATCATCATTATAACTATCCAATTCAATAATGATTGATTCTGCCTATAAAAGCATTTTAAAAAATCCATACATATTCTTCAAATTTTCAGAATATTCTCCAAACAACCTTTTACTATGCGTAAAAAGATACACCAAATGCTTCATGTTATATACCAATTAATACAGAAGTGCAATTTTAAATAATATAAGAAGTGTAAAAATCTTACAAATAACAACAAAAAAAAAACTACACGGACACATTTATATCTCTATATAGAGAAGAAGTGCCTGGCAAAAAACATGAGTTAAGGCCTCATCAACATTAGAATGAGATTGGGAATCAAGAAAGCTAATGAGAAGGACCGCAAGTATGTATGTTTTACCTACTAACATGAAACGGTTCAATACTTATTAATCTGTGACCTAAACTATAATCAACAGTTGTTTATTACCAAAACCTAACCATCCCTTCAAAAACATAGAACCAAACCATATGGTTTGGACCGCCGAGATCGTCAAAACCTCCTTTCACAACATTAATTACTATCAAGTGACAGTTAAGGTCCGATATGTATGGCAATGAATACTAGTATGAAGAAAGCTCACTCACCTCCCATACATGCATGGATCAGTTGTGGACCGATAGAAATAACCCCCTGTGATTGAGGCCGATCCTTCATTCTTGTTTACATCAGAGTGATTGTATCCCATTACTGGGAAAATTAGCGTTGAGGAATTTACAGATATATTGTTCCCACCAAGTGACCGTGGAGGAGAGTAAGGATAGGGGCCCTCATAAGCACGCCACCCATAGTTCCCATCCTTGGTGATGAGATCCACTTCTTCATATTGATCCTATGCCATGTAAGATTCCAACATGTTATTAGTAATTCAGAAAACGAAAGCATATACTTTGGATTGTCGAACACAGATGTCCTATGAATCCGAATCACTTCTTTATGATTTGCAAGGTGTTTGAAAATAAAAAGAATGGAAATATGACATAGATACATAACCATAAATGAGATCGTCTATTAAAATTATTGTTTCAAACATGAATTGATAGCTTATAGAAAAAAAGTTACTAAAAACTGTATTTTGTTGCTAACCCAAAAGGAAAAGGATAATAATAGAGGAGGATGGATTTGTGAGACTCTTAATCAAATACAATCTTGAAATATAATTCACCAAGAACTTACATCCCCCACTAAATAAACTGTGCAATTGTCAAATTATGTCCTAGCAGTGGGCTGCTAATTTGGTTAAGGGTTTTGATGAGTATAGTCCAAAAGTTCTCCTGAAATAGTTAATTTGTATTTACCAAATCTCCTTGAGAAAATGTGAATCTCCAATAAGAACAATACAGATTCAAAAGAGACCAGGTTTTTAGCAAAAAGGTGGGCACATAGAAGTGGAATACTTCAATACCTGTCCAACATCCGCGCACATAAAATAAGAAGACCTTTCCGAATCAAAACTGCAGCGCCACGGATTTCTTAGTCCCAAGGCCCATATTTCAGGCTGCAATTGTGTATCTTCAACATATGGATTATCTTGAGGGATAGAGTAGTTTCCCCACAGACCAAGCTGAGTAATTTCTGCAGCACCTGGAGATGCACGACAACCCACAAGTATGTTAAAAGAATTGCAGAAAGGTAAAGACTGAATGAAGCAAGTTAAACAGCTTCGTAATATAATTCTTTACTAAATAAAATAAATGAGTTGTATTTCTGGGTTCTCCATAGATTACAAAAAGTTGTGGCTTGCCAATGTGAATGAGATGTGACTTTTAGTTAGTGTGAAATTTCACTATCCAAATATAGCAAACTCAGTGAAAATTTCATCAATATTTTTCTTCAGAATTTCATATTCATCATATATCTTATTTGATGGATCTCATTGAGAGGATTTCAAAAATACAATTTTTAAATAAAATTGGAAATCTAGAACAAAAGTTACTGAAAAGTATTGAAATCATTCCAAATATGAAACATGTTTACTGTATGTGTTCCCCAATTTCAAGGGCTAATCGTCAATATGAGTATTTTTGTCCAAAATAAGGCTTCAAAAAAATAGAGAACTAGAACTACCAAGTATTTTTTTTTTCTTGTCATTAAACTAGTACAACTTATAATTAGGGCAATCCAGCTAAGTCTCCTTCTATTTTTTATTTTGGAAATCCAAAAAAAAAATGAAAAAGGAATCTTGTCAGCATGAATTCATCACTTGAACAAGTTCATGCTTATACTTACTTGGAATGTTGTCTACATCAAGCCTAATAATCTTTCCAAGCAACGATTTTTTGTTTTGGGCAAAATTGAACAGATCACCTGTACCTCCCCCATCCCCCATCATGAAGTATAAATACCCATCCGCAGGCCCAAAAAGAATCTGTCCCCCGTGATGAGATGTGAATGGAAGGCCCATTGTAAATATCCGTCTCACTTCCGCTGGTTCAGCACTTGTTGCCTGCAAGACAACCAAGATTTAATCACAATCATTGAGTGATGATGAAAAAAATAAAAATAATAACCGGTGTGTATTGATATGTACCAAGGAAGGCTGGGATGCGGTACCATTAACAGTAAACTCCGCAACCACAGATTGATATTGGCATGGTTGAGCACCATTATCAGTAGGTAGCTTCGAAGGATCACAGTTCACATCCGAATTACACGAACATCTTCCGACACATCCGGGCCACTTAACCTTGTCACAATTGAATGAAGCGAAGAAACGCCCGTTTTGCACGAAGTTTGGGTGAAATGCAATACTCATCATCCCAAATTCAGTATCGAAATGAACTTCATCGGTTAGATCAAGAAATGGATTTGACTCATCGAGCACCAGTGTTCCTCCGGACCCCTCTTTTGGAATGGTTGCCAACCAAATCTTACCGGGCTGGTTGGAGAAAAAGGCACGACCAGACCTGTCAGGATGAGCGGCCATACTGAGGTAAGAACCATTCCCTATTTTCTCAAGACACATACCGCTCGGAGGACTTGGAGCGTCAGTGTTATTTAATGTAACAGGTCCTCCGTCAAAACAGACTGCATCATCTAAGGAAGCTCCACCAAATGCAAGACAAAAATCGGCTTTCGACTGCCAAAAATCAGTTAGTTTGCTGAAATTGGAATTAACCGGTTGTCCTGTTTGACCTTGTAAAGAAGCGGCGAAGGGTGAACTCATAATAGAGACATTTTGACAAGTATCCCATACTTTTCCACAAAAGTTGTCTCTTGCTTGGTTAGATTGAGAGTAATTTGCTGAAACAGTAGAGTTGCAGAGTACTGGGACGGCCCGGGGAACATAATTAATTCTAAATAGCTCTGCTGAGAATTGATCACATCTCTGTAAACCAGCACAATACCAAAATCAAACAACACTAAAATACCGTTGAATGGATGAGATGAAAAAACAGAAACAACAAAACTAATGCTCCAAATGAAGATCACTTTGATGTAACAGTGTTTAGCTATGTATTGGCAACAAATTCATATGGTACTAAGTCAACTCCAACTTTGGCAAGAATTTAAGCAAAAGAAGATAAGTAAATTATTATGCATAAAGCGCACAAGAACCAAATTTAATAGCCGGTAGGTAGTACTAATACTAGTCGCACGAAATTTGAGGGGAACGATGAGGGAAAAGGAAGGGAAAAAAGAAGTTGGAATCTTGTCGCACGATCTCCGATCTTCTTTGTGAGAATCCTCCACAAGGCTAAAAAATTTATAAGCCTGTTGGTGTGTTAGCAAAAGAATCAAAAGGATTTACATGATAGTCAATTGTGAAAGGACAAACATGTACTTATTAAGACAATTCAATCAATTGTCACTGCTAACATTTTACATTTACTAGAAAAAATTTTAGGCCCTAGATTTAAATGAGTATTTTATAATTACATTGGGAAAAGGTTAGTCAACTAGTATGATACAAAAAAATTGAACGAACATTTTGAGTTTAAATAAGCCAAATACATCACCCATCAAGCACCCAAACAATTCATGGGCTAAAAAGTTGAAAAAAATAATAAGCAAATTCATTCTTGATATAGGGACAAATGGAATCTCACCGAACATAGGACCCATTTCAGAAGAGAAGCACAGCCCGGATCAGAGATGTTCATCGCTTTATATTGCTTCTGCAAAAGTAAATCTGCTGCAGAGTCGCAGCAGACGGTTCCATTGTAGGGACAAAACGCCAAAGGGGTCGTTGCATTAAAGGGTGCTCCTGTAACATGTAAGGCGGGAATGCAAAAATCAGTTCAGAATTCAAATAGATTACTGCAAATAAAGCACTAAAGCCATAAAAAATGGACTGTGATGATTGAAATCGAAGAAGGGATATGCTGAAACCTACTTGAATCGGTACATAAAGGATGTGAAGAGGAAGGACTAAGAAGCAAGAGTGAGTTCCAAAATAGAAGGGTAACAAAGATAAGACCTCCCATATAACCAAACTGACAAAGTAAACAAAAATTTCACAATACAAACCCTCTTTTCTCACTCCATCAATCTTATATTGGATTGGTCAAAGAGACAAAACATCAAACATTTGATAGGCTTGAAACACTGTTGCCATTATCCAATACCAACCCTCCAATCTCTCTTTCTCTCTCAACTCAGCTTCCAGAAGACAAAAGGTCTTTCTGTGTCTTTCTCTCTCTTACAACTCATTTGACAACTCATTTGGGTTTTGAGGTATCAACTGGGAAGCCTATACATGGTTGACTTTATCTGAATTCTTTAATATAAAACAATTGGGTAGTTTAGAGAGAACCTCCATTTTGTGCAGAAAACCCTTTCTTTTGTTTTGTCCACATTATTGATAGCCCCCCATGCCTTCAAGTGCATTCAAACCCTAGACAATATTTTATATATATATATATATATATTCAATCCAAAACAGCATATCAATTTTGAAATATGAATGGAACCCACTTGAATTAACATCAGAATAGGATCAAAGAACACCAGCAAATCAGCGGCAATGATGACATTAATTCATTGTAAAAATAAAAATAAAAAATTAAAGCAAATAATATATGAGAGATCTGTAAACTTTATCTAAAAATAGGTTTTTTTTTTCTTATAGATAAAGACAGCTAGGTCATCACATGCACATCATTAAGGTCAGACAATCTTTTTTGCTACAAAGCAATTACACAGACATATATATATATATATATATGTACATATGCAGTGGATACTCACATTCTTCACATTGAAGATGAATCTAATTTTTCTAAATAAATTTTTAAGGAAAGGGAAAGGGAAAGTTTTCATGGTATGTGTTGGTTTTTCTGTTGAAGGGTTGAAGGTAGTTTTAAGAAATGAGGATAGTGAGGCAAACAGGCCTTCCTTTGCTTGGTGTTTGTTAGATCAATTTGATTCAAAGATTTCCAGTGGGTCAAGCATGCAAAAATCTCCATCAGTGAAGCCTAATAAATCACAAAGTCAAATGCGGAAAGTAACCTTTTAGACATCAACTGACGAGTTTTTGTCAAATAAAAAATAAATAAATAAAATAGACAACAAACCGGTTAGTTAGAACGTTGAAATTGGAAAGGTTTTATTTGCCCACAATTTTGGATAAATTACACTTTATCCCTTTTATGTTTGGTCATTTTTTTACATTAACTCTTAATTTTATTTTTATTTTATGTTTATTTTTTTTGCACTTTGATCCTATAGGTTTCAAGTTTTTTTCACTTCACTCCTAAATTTAACTTCTGTTCAAAATTAGACAGAAAATACCATAATAACTATCACATAACATAAAAAATATATTATTGTATTAGAGTTTAAATTTATGTCAAGCATATGAGTTATATATAATAAAATATTCTCATATCACGTGACTGTTAACGTGTCATTTTATGTCTAATTGCGAATAGAAATTAGTTTTAAGAGTAAAGTGAGAAAAAATTAAAACGGTCAAAGTGAGAAAAAATAAATTTTAAGGGTGAAAGTGAAAAAGTAACCAAATATAAAATGAACAAAGTGTAATTTAACCCACAATTTTTTACTAGGTTTTACTTCTCTTTGGTTGTAAATTGTAATAATATCAATTTTAAAGAGCATCTAAGCTTGATAAGTCGATTTTGAAATCTGATTTCGGCGGTTTAAATTGTTCACTCTTTAGGATTTGTGTAAAATATTATGCAAAAAATCAAGATGATTAAACATTGGTAGTGATATGTTTAAATCATATTTGTTTTAAGAAATTGACGACAAATATAATTTCAAGAATAATAATTTATTTTTTGTAATTCAAATAATGTGATTTAAATGTATAGTTACCGATATTTGATTATTTTGATTTTTTACTCAATGAGTCTTAAAAAGTGAACAGTTTAAATTACCGAAATCGGTCTCAAAATGAACGTACCAAATCCAAACGTTCTCTTAAGTTGAGATAGCTAACTTAAGAGAAACTAAATCCTAAAAATTACTTGTTCGGATATCACTTTTAAATTTACTCAAACATTCACGTTGTAGAAATTATAAATTTCCTCTTTGTTTGAAATTTGGATTCAATGCGAAACGAACCAACGATAATGAATGCGAAAACAATGAGTCGATGATTACCGAAGATTTCAACACTTCAATGGCCAGATCTACTCAAACCAATGATAGCGGCAACAATCCTAGAGTTATGGAGGCAATGTGGTGGTTAACAGAGATAGAGAAAGATAAGAAGTTGAAGTCATGGGAGGTAGTGAAGTTTGGTCATTCACAATGAGATAGAAGGTTAGTTTTAGGGTTTGCTAAGGAATGATGAATTTTGGATAGTATGGTAATTTGATATTAATAGGTAAGGTAATTTAGTATTTTTAGGTTTTCTAGTAATATGTTTAAAAGAAATTTTTGACGAGAAAGTCAGTGTAATTTTTAAAAAGTAAAAGGAAAATTTGTATTAACCATAAACCTCAAAGAAGAATATATAATTTATTCATTTTTTTTATCAACTTTTTCATTTTAAAAATCCCCGGAATCTCTACACATGTTGAAAATCGATTTTCGATGAAATTGTCGTGGTGAGTAATAATAATTATCTTATTCATTTGTTGAGTTCATCCGAGAAACATACCAAAAAAATATCCAAATTATACTCTCAAAATCGCAAATTTCACAATTATGCTAAAATATAACTAAAATTTTGACTTTATAATTTTCTTAACACGTGTTTTATCTTGACAAAAGACTAAGTAGGTGTTTAACATGCACTAAAAAAGTACAATTTTTTTTGCATATATACATTTATTTAGATCATATCAATCAACATCTATCAACATTTCTTCTTTACTTTACTTTCTATCCATTTTCTTTATTTTTCTACATATTTTTTATAAAAAATTAAAAAGCGCACTTATTTAGAACATCTCCAACTACAATTGATTTAAATCTTAGTAAGGAGTAAAAATGTTTAGTGCTTTTTCTTTCTTTTAATTTTATTTAATACAACAAAAAAAAAATCAATGAAAGAGAAAAAAAATCAATAATGTTATTTTAAAATAATATTTATAATTATTCAGAGTGTGACCATCATTAAATTTAAATTGTGGTACGTTTTAAGGTAATTTGTAATTATAGCTCATTCTAACGTAAAGCTTGGCAATAATTTTAAGACAAAAATCTCAAGATAAATTTTTTGATTATCGATATCCGATCATCTTAATTCAAACAAATATGATTCAAATATATAATTACTGATATTCAATCATCTTAATTTTTTACATAAATATTTTACTTAACAAATCCTAAAAATTAATAGTTTGAATCACTAAAATCAATCCTAAAATAAACCTATCAAATTTAAGCACTCTTAAATTGAGATGACAACTTGAAAGAAACCAAACTCATATAAAAAAGACTTCAAATAAATTATTCCAAATCACAAAATGTGAATAAGATACAATAATTTTATCCCGGAATAAATAATCATATTTTGCTCCTTGTCCACTTACTTTGACTAACGAAATGGCCTCTGATAAGGTCATGTGGAGAAGAAGGATTCATATAACCAACCTCATTTAATGAAACTTAAAGCTTAGCTTAGTTTGATTTGATTTGATTTATTTTTAGTTTGATTTGATTTGATTTATTTTGTTCCTTATTCGTAAACCAAACATGGCCCAAAAGAGGGGTGGCTCTATTTGCATACCTAGATACTTCGGACAACCCAAACCTAATATAAAATTTAAAATTTATTTTATTATTTTAAACACCCTATGTAACACTTATTATATCCTCCAAAATTTTAGAAAGATACTTACTATACCCCCCATAAATCAAATAGGCTTCCAAACCACCCAAAGATATGAAAACACATAATAGTTAAATATTTTTGTTTTTTTTTAAATACTCAATACCGAACAAAATTGAATTTATTTATTTTATTTTATTTTTTTTTTGGCGAACATATGTAATTTATTTGGAGATACCAAATAATTCTTTTTATTCAAAATTCGAATATGAAAAAGTTCAAAAATTAACTTTTTGGAAACACAAAGCCTAACGTATATAATTTATTTCGATGTTAAATACTGGACAATGTCAAATAATTCAAAAAACACAATCTAATATATGAAATATTTTTAGAAGCAAGTTTCCATTACTGAACTTTTGAATAAATTCTGAAAGTCCAACAAAAACAATGAAGATGAACAGAAAACCTACATTCTCTATAAAAATAAAAAATAGTTTGAAAGCGTTTTCTTTATTATCCATTGTAGATTTTAATATAAAATAGAATGCGAAAATAATGGATTTAAAAGAAATAAGATTGAGTATGAAAATGTAAAGTGAAGAAAAAGCGAAGGAAAGACTGGGACTGGTTTTGAGATAGTGTTCAAAACACTATGATTTGCATTTTTTTTAATATCAAGTACTTTTAAGTCATTTTGAATAAGGGCATAATAATAATAATTTCTTTTATTAAATTGGAGTGTCAAAAAATGTTTTGGGATGTAAATAGAGCCACCCGAGGAGTAATGCTTGTCCACCCTTCCAAAATTTTCCAGAAATGCAGGAAGAAGAAAGCAATCCATCATGATGTTTGGTTTGCAAACTCAGAAGTGTTTTTAGTTTTTTGTTTTTCTGACACAATGCCTCTCATTTGTGAAGGCTGCCTTTGTCCCTACAAATCAAATTGGAACCACCTCATATCAAGGATTGCAATAAAAAAGCAAGGAATCAACAAGATTTCTAATTCTCCATTTTTCCACAAATTTTTTTCTTGAAAAAAAGGGAAAATAATGCAAAGTTAAATATATCTAAAAATTGTAGCAATGGTAAGAGAAGGGTGCAGGACAAAATTACAGAGGATATTAAGGCCACTGAAATGCAGGTCCATCAAAAAATGCCGCCCTCATTCAGTGGAATCAGCTCAACCATCAAGGGCACCCAGTGCCTTCATGTCCTCCAAGAAAGCTGTATACGAGTCGTCAATACTTTGTGACTTCGGTGCTGATGAGGAGGAATTAACAGTCTCCGGTTTCATCACAACAGTTGGAGCAGCTGCAGGCTTGTTGGTTGCTGCCACAGCTGTTGAGAGAGTGGGCTTTGATTTGGGTTTTGGAGTAGCAGTCTCTCTCCTCACGCGAACAGATGCTGGAACCTATATCCATACCAAAAATGAACTTAGGATGGTAGAAAAATAAAAATAAAAATAAATTAAAAACACGTACATGAACTCGCAACCAATTAGAGTTTCAATGTAAGCAATTGTTGTTCAACCCCATTTCAAGCATGCATCTGAAAAAAGTTTTGTTTCATACAACATTGACCTAAACCCAATTCCCTTGTTATTTACTGTATGGGTGTTTGGAAAGTTACTATTTTAGTAGGCTATTTTAGTTTTTGACTATTTTAATAAGTTAAAATTTTTGTATTTAGAAAGATAGTTGAATTTTTTTTAGTTGGATGTGATATTTGTGAGAGAAAAAATGAAATGATTATGGGTTAATGTGACATTTTGTCTAATTGGCTATTTTAGCCTATTTTGTCATTTTGTGAATTTTAACCCAAAAAGCTGAAAAAAGCTTTTGCCAAACACCCTTTGTATATCATGTATTTTGTTTTTTAGATATGATTTTTTTCTTGGCAATTCTATCTTTTGTTTATTGTTAATAATATTTTTATTTTCTTTTTTTAAGAGTTGGCTAGCTGAGTACTAGAAAGTAAATTAGGTTTGAGTAATATGTGTGATGTGCAGAATATACCGGGTGACATGCTGACCACCTAGGCACCCAAAGCACTATTCCGAACAAACTCATAAGGCTTTGAATTACAAACTTTCAATTTCCCTCAAAGTTAAAACTCCACTCTGTCAATCTCTCAAAAAGCCATTCTAAGAGCTCTTGGAAGGACAAAAAAACACATTACTCAAAAAATCTGACCCAAATGTTCTGTTTTGCAAAAAAGACAAACTGCATAAACTATACCATGGATCTTTCAACAAATTCACCTCCGAAGCATCAGATTATGGTAATCAATGGAACAGCAATGCAATATACAAACAAGCAGAGTAACTCACCATGGAAGTAAGTTCTGGAGTGTGCTGAGCTAGTGGCCTCTTCACAACAGTAGATGCAGCTGATTTGACATATGATGGCTTCTGAGGAGCAGAAGGTCTTGCAGCATGTTCATCTAGTAGAAAAGGAGGAGGTCCCGGTGGAAGTGGTGGTCTCATCATGGGGGGTGGTCCAGGGGGAGGTCCAAAAGGTGGCCTCGGGATCAGATGAACCATCATTCCAGGGGGAGCAGCTTGGCCAGGTAGTCCAGGAGGACCTAATGGTGGCCGCATATCCGGTGGAGGTGGGGGTTGGGGGAACCGTGAAATTCCTGGGGGTAATAATACATCAGGCTGTAAGGATGTAACCGGACCAGGCCTGGGTACTGCAGGTTGTTGCCTTGGAGGAGGGGGAGGAGGAATCATTTTAGAAAGATCATTGGTCCCTGAAGAACTTTTGGGCTCGGATTCAGATGGTGCACCTTCAGACTGATTACTTGACAAATTCAATGGCAACCCAGGTGGTGGAGGGGGTGGAGGGAGCATAGTAGATGCCTGCATGAGAGAGAGAGAGAGAGAGAGAGAGAGAGAGAGATATTATCTCTATTTTCTAGATATTAACTGCAAAAAGTTCAAAAAAATTCCAGCATTTTTGGGTTTAGAGAGTCGATGCAGCAAGTATATACATTTATTCACCTCTCTCTCCTTTTTATTTATGTTTTAATATATGCAAATTTTCATCTATTTTTCCTTTTTTTTTATTTTTTTATTTTGCTAGACAGCTATGCACACACATGTTCCATCAAATAACTTCTCAGAAATTAGTTAATTGGACATTAAATTCTCAAAGGGTATGCCCGAATTCCTCATCCAAAGGATACTTCTATGCATCAATCAGCATCTTTGTGGACAAACAATTTCAGGTTTTCATGCCATCAAATGATTATTTCCACAAAGTGAATGAGGAACAGCTTACCTTAAGTGCTTCCTTGGAGGTTGGATCATCTGAGTTCACAGATTGATTATTTTCCCTTTCAGTTCCCCCAGTCCCAGGTGGAGGTGGCTGAGTAGACTGATGGAGAGGTGATGGTGGCGGTGGTGGAGGAAGGGAAGGACGAGTAGCACCTTGTTCTTTGGGTGGGGGGCCAGGAGGTGGTGGTGGCAAAGGAGGTAGAGGCAATGATGTACCCAAATCAGCCACAGAAGGCCTTGGTGGCATAGGAGGTGGAGGAGGTAAAGGCAAAGATGCAGGGATAATAGAACCATCTCCAGCATCTGCATCACCAATATGAGGTAGAGGAGGAGGTGGTGGAGGTGGAGGAGGGACACCTAAAGCAACATCCTCCGACTCTGACATCAACGATGATGCAGCACCACTCGACGATGCTGCTGATAAGGGAATCCTTGGTCCTGCAGCTCAATGCCAAGAACAGAATCAGAGAGAGAGAGAGAGAGAGAGAGAAAGAGAGAGAGACCAACAGTATACGAAGTACCTATTGACGATTTAAACATAGGTGGCTTTCCAGGTGGCGGAGCTCCAGTAGGATTCAATGTAGGGTGATAGTAAACGGAGTCCTGCATTGGTAAATCAGAACACGTGGGTTATAAGCATACTGGAGTAGTATTATAGTATATACTGGTTGAGTACGAAATTACTTCTGGTTTAGGATGCTTGACTCTTTCTTCTTCTTCTGCATTAGCCCGTCTACGGGGAGGAGGTCCCAAATGGCTGCATTAGAAGTAAGCCAAATATACTTTGTCAATGAAAAGTGATTACAGTTAATTTTTACCCCTTGCACAAAATAACTGAAGAAAAAATTAAAAAACGCTCCTTCACCTGAACATAACTGGCGCTTCACCCTTCTCTTTCATTTTCTCTTCATATTCCTGCCCAGAAGAGCCAGGAAGACTGTGACCATCACATGTGGCGTCTTAAAAATGCCAAAATGCAGAGAAACATTAAGCTGTAGAACTTAAACATAGTATAGAAAAAAAATAGTTTACCAGCAGCAAAAAGAGAAATAAAAATCGAAAAACTAATGCCCACTGAGGTAAATGGATTTTGACAAAATAATAATAAAAGAAGAAAAAAAATTAAAAACAATTCGTCAATTCTTCCAGCATCTTTCTATGGAAATTGCAATACTTCTAAGATCTTCAACACAATTCCCATCTCTACTGTTTGTTTGCTAATGAACACACTAAGTAGGGATGCATTTGAAACTAAATTCAACTTCAAGATAAAATGGCTTCTTAGATCTTACTTCCATGAAGCCTAGTATGTAATTCACCTATTATCAATTTATCAATGTTCCGAAGGACCAAATATTTCTGCAAAAGGCAGACACCACCAGCACATTTGGGAGAACAGAGAAGCATAACAAGTCCATCCCAATGCCAAGAGAAACATCTCATTGTATTATTGTTGAGTGCTGCTATACACCAAAATTGCTCCCCTCCCTTTTTCCTTTGAATACCCACCATAATCCTAATTTTACCCTTTGGACCCCCACCCTTGAAATTCTACCCTTGGGGGATTAAGGTTTGGGTTTGGATGGTAGGGATAAGGGTAGAAAGGGTATTTTGTGAGAGGGTAAATTGTAATAAAAAAAAATTTGGAGAAATGGGGGGTCCTAAGAAATTTTGTGGGTGCTATTAGCAGCTCCCTTCACTAAATATGTGAGGTCCAGGTCCTCGGCTAACAAGGCTCAAAAAATGGTGATATCTAAGAGGTGAACTGCCATGGAACAATGCAACATTGGATCCACCTCAACCAATAAACAGGCAGCACTATATCTGCACCCTCCGCCCTTTATTCCTTTCTCTTTCTCTACCAAAATATAAGCATGTAAATAGAAAAAGCTTAGTAGTGAAAGTTTTGCACTTAACTTTAATAAGAAAAAAGAACAGTTATAAAACCGAGCACTTTGGTAATAACTTATCAAAAACAGTTCACATCTCCTTAATGAAGAGAAATTATTCCAGGCAATGCATTAGCTCATCAAACTCTGGATGTTACCTTCCTCTTCTTCATAACAAGGTTCAGTGTGTCCTCAAGCTGTCTCTTCTTGTGTTTTCTTGCTTTATCCAAAGCACCATCCGCTTCTGCACCAATTAATAGGAAAAAAAAAATATTATCTTATTGGAAAGCTACACAACAAAGCTGTAAATATGTGCAAAGATGAAAAAATTGAGACATTTATCTTGCAAGCAGCATGTGATTGTGTATAGATAAAATCTAAAGGGTGATGGGCATACACCAAAGTCCCCAAGGATCCATACTCTTTTAGATTTTCTAGTTTCTCTCTGTTTTATTTATGAGAATGTAGTGCTTCTTGTTGCAAAAATTGTATTGAGATTTGATAATTCCCTTTATGAATTGGTTCTTATATTGTTTCTACATTCAGTAGTTTCGTATCCTTTGGATTTAGTAACATCTATATAGGGTCCTTGGGAGGAAATTTTTTTTTATGACTCTACAGATGAATATATTTGGAACAAAAAATATTTCAAGGAAAGTATGAAGTTGATTTTGTATCCCCCAAATGTCCGAAAGCATGTCTGATTTTTTTTTTAAAAAAATTAAAATAATAATAGAGAAGGTTTGGGAATTTGTCGAGGAGTGTCTAATAAGTGTTGATATCCAATGTGTGCCCAACATGGACAAGCACAAGCACAAGCACCTTCTTAGAGGTTCACAAGCTTCTTAGCCTGTTTGGATAGCTTACAGAGAAAAGAAATGGAGAGAAACCAGAAGCCCTTATGATCCACTTTTCTCTCCAAGAGTGGAGAGATTTTGGAGAGAAAGATAACGGGAGTTAGTAATTACCAGTTTTGTCCTTGATTTTTATGACAAGTGATTTCCTATTTTGCCACTCTTATATGAAAAAATTTCATTTCCTTTTCTCCTCTCCTTTATCTTTCCTAAATAAGAAGAAAGGATACCACTCTTTTATCTTCTTTTTTTTCTCCTAAATTATCCAAGCAATGGGAAATGATACAATATACGTTCTTTTCTTTTATTTATAAAAAATATATATATACATTATTTTCTTTTCTTCTCTCCTACCAAATCCTTTCTTTTCTTTTCTCTCCTAGTTTTCCAAACAGACTGTTACTCTCTTTCTTCTCCTGTTCACGCATAATTTATTCACCCACCACCCATTAAGGCCAAGTTTGGCTATCCTAAATAAGTACACACTTTTTATCTTTTTTCCATCACATCATCTCTCTACTTTTCTGCACATCTTTTCGTAAAAAGATAGAAAGTGCACTTATTTAGGTCATCCCAAACAACCCCTAAGTTTCAAATAAGTACTCGTCAAAATCACATACATTTTTTCAGGGTATACAATAGTTGCACTTCTCTTATCATCATTTCTAGCATTTAACCAAATGTTCTTACAGCTGAGTGCCAGGTGAAGCATCTTTAAACCCTCCGCCAATCCAAAAAACAAAGAGGAGAGAAAAAATAAAAAAGAAAAGAAAAGAAATTGCAAACCTGCAAGATAATAAAACAAAATGATTAAATAAACAAGCGCCTCAACCCATAGCATAAACCTTTGAGCTATGCAAATTATTGGGGACAGTGTCCAAGTCTTACTTTCCACCTTACCAGACATTCTAAACGAAGAGGACAACAATGAAAGATGTAGCAACATATGTAACAAATGTCATAGTGATACCCAAGGTTCTGAAAAGCGGTTGCGGTCACCGTAACAGTGGCGGTGGGGCGGTTACGGTTGCGGGGTGTAAAGGCCGTAGCGTAACAGTTGCGGTAACTAGAACCGTGAATTTTTTTATTTTTCGCACAATTTGAAAAAAACTTACCGATACGCATATTTTTTTTCCATGATCATATTTATTGGGTTTAAAATAAATATTGATCAATTTTTGTAAATTTTTAAATATGATCCAATATATTTTATATTTTTAAATCACTATAAACTGAGTTTTTTACATTTTATTTTAATAATTAATGACTTTATATTATACAAAAAATCAATCACTAACTATTATATATAAGATAAACAATGACAAAAGTAAGAGAATAAATAAGAGCCTAAATACATATATATATATACATATTTTTACCAAGCCAAATAGAAAATGACCACACTTATTATATTATTATTATTATTATTATTATTATTATTATTATCAAACAATATATAGACAAACACACACAAACAAAATGATTGAGTGATAGCAGCTGAATAGAATAGTATAGGTCTTACAACTTCAACAAATTAATAACATGTTTTTCGTCTTCCCTCTTCTCTCTCTTTATCTCTTGCTCCTCCATCTTCTCTCTTTATCTTCCCTCTTCTCTTTATCCCTCTTCCCCCATTTTCAACTCTTTTTTTTGTGTGTTTTTTCAAAAGAATCAGTTCGGAACCATTACGTAACGGTACGTAACAAGCTGTTACGGCTATTACAGCACCGTTACGACCACTACGGCAGCCACTACGGCCGACACACCTGTGAATCTCAATCACACTGCAAAAGGGACCATAACGGGTGGCGGTAACCACCACAACCGTTACGTAACGGCATTACGTAACGGTTGCGGCCGCTTTTTAAAACCTTGGTGATACCAAATTCAATGGCTTCCCACAATTCATGCAAGAAATCTATAAGGGATAGCTTCTACAACATATCTCGTCTCCCTCGAACATAGCCAAAAGCTAGCCAACTAATATTTACAATGATAGTATGTGTAGAAAAAATGCATAAATACACAACGTACCCAAACAACACCAAAGACAATTGAGTTGTAACCAAGTTCCATCCAATCGGTGTACAAAGAAGTGATCTTCTAGCTTCACCTTTTAAAATTTTTAATTAAGTGTTACATCATTATGCTTTATTCCATTGACCATTATCCCTCTCAAACTTCTCAAGTTCATTCGAGAAATGAATATGATGGTGAATCAAGAAAACTATGGTTCTATCAACGAAAAAATAGAAACTTTGTAGGAAAAGAAGAAATTCATGTCAACTACAAGAAATGGGAAATTCAGTTCCCAACAACTCCTCAAGAGGATGGTCTAGTAAGACCAACGGTACTATTTTTCTGCAACAAAAATGAGGAAGCAGTCTCCTCAAAAGATTAATATCACAGCAAGTATAAATCAACCTGTTAGTTCCATTACCTATACAAGAAGGAAAAATGTGTGCAAGAGCATATAGCCATCCCCTTATGAAATTCATTTAGTTCCTAGTATATGCTCGGAAATAGAAACTGAATTAGATTACTGGCATTTTTTCCTTTACATATTAAGGGGGGAAAAAAGATTACTAGCATTTACAATGACAATCTACCAGAGTAAGCGGTTAACCAGCCCAAACCCACCCCTGCTAGGACAGAAATAAAACCTCCAAAACTTAACCCAACCCAACATGCCCTTAGGTATATTAAAAAAAAAAAACTGAATTATTCCTCTTCTACACACCATTTAGCATTCCTAATTTTCGACTGCTCTCTCAATCTTACCTACCCCAGCCTCTCTAAAAGCCACTGCCTACCATCAACGCCATGATTTCACCACTGAAATGCTCAGCTTTGTCCATGTAATATGATGTGCAAGTGTGAACATTTAATTCTTAGATCTGATTATGTATGTTGCAACACAATTTTATCTTGGTCCTTGTCTTGTTTTGAATTCAAACTTTCAGTCGCACATCCTGACTCTTTCTTCTTTGCACATATTTTCTCAAAATATTTGGGATACTAAAACTTTCATCTAATCCAGAACAAAATTTGTTACATTGTGGGACTTTAATGTTGCTTAAGTTATTTAATAACCATGTCAAATGCTTAAGTACGGGAAATTTAGACAAATATTCTATTAAGTGCATTTTAAAATGCATTATCAGCTACAACTCAACACTAAAAATCCCTCTAAAGGGTCTAAGTTTTAGGGGAGAGGAATCTGCCTTATCATGAACACTGAACAGACTTAATGGAAGACTGGAAGGTTATATTTTAATCTTTATGAATAAACTTTTCTTTAAGTTTATGATTTCAAATTTTCAGTTTTCTCAAACAGCTCCTGAACTAGACCTATGAACTAGACCTATGAACTAGGAACAAGACCTATGAACTAGGAAGACCGGGTTAGGATTGGAGTGGCCTTTTAGGTTACGGGACAAAAGCAGAGGGACAGGCACTAGGCAGTAATTGTTTGTTAATTCAGCACATGTTCAAAGGCATAGACTTTAATCTTCCCAATTTATATCCCAACTAATATTCTATACATCTTGTATGTTATTTTTCATTTTTGGCAACTTTAGATTAAAAAGATAAAGAATGAGTTTAAGAGTCAAGAAAAGACTCCAACCAATGATCTAAAATGCTTTGTCACTTCGTATCAGGGTAAAGAAGAACCCTTTAGTGCAAAATAAACAGCAAACAATTACATTGTCATGAAATAAATAACAAGAGAAAGTAAACAAGTAATTATATATTACTGAAATAAATTACGAGAGACAGGTGATGACTTACTCATCATTTCCAACTTTTCGATTTGCTCCTTCAGTGTCTCAGGATCCTTCTTCAGTATCCCCACCTCCCTCACTTTCTTCCTTTCTTTTTTGTTCTGTTAAGAAAAAAAGTACAAATAATAAGGTCTTAAACAAATTCAGACCACAAACAAGGTGCAACCAAAACAAAAAAAAAAAAAAAAGAAGCTAGTGTAAGAAGCATGTAAATGGTCTACAAAAGGACTTTACAAGATAAAAAAGAGTGAACAAGCAAAAAAAAAAAGGGGGGGGAAATTTGATACATTGGTTGACCAACATATATTGACTAGTGAAACAACACAACCCTAGGGCAACAAGAAGTAAAAGGTAATGTAAATAGAGGTAAGTTACCAGTAATTAGTGTAGTGACAACAATTACGCTATTAAAAGGCTGAAAATAATGCTACACTACTACTTGCAAGTTATATAGTAAGAACCCGTGGTATGAACTCACTATTGAAGATCATTAATGAAATTGAAACATAACTAGCTGACAACCAGAAGGAACCCAACTGCACTCAAAAAATGCATTTGCATTTCAAAGTTCCTTTGATGCATACACCTCCTGATGTGTATTATACATAATGCCGTACTCAGAAAATAAAATACATTCAAAATGCATTGCGAATTTTCTTTGATACATACACCTTTTGAGATGTATTACATTTACACATAATGGAAACATAGCTGAAAACGCGAATATGCATACCCTCAAATTCTACTGTATGGTTAAAAATACAATACAAGATCAAATTTAATACTACCTCCGTTCCAAATCATTTGTCCGGCACGCTAAACAAGAACTTAAAAATACTGTATTTTGTCCTAAATTTTTAATTTTTTTCACAAATTAAAAGTACTTAATGAGATATTTTAATTGGTGAATTTTTTCAGTACAAGAATCCATAATTTTTAAGTTCTTGTTGTTTCAGTGCCATTATTCCGATCACTTTCAATTTTAAATTTAATGAAACGAACTCAACCAAACCAAATAGTTGGATCATCAAGCAAATTTTTTTTTTTTTTTTTCTATGTTCCCTACATTTTCCATAGCAACTACCAAAACAAGAAAATTATAACCAAGTTTCCAATTAGAGAAAAAAATCTTAGCACTCTGAAGAACGAAATCGCTCTGCACACAATCAAAGGAATACACGATACACATAGATATATATAATTAGGCAACGACACATACAAAGAAATGAAAAAAATTTAAAAAAATCCTAAAAGAAGGGAAGAGAAATAGAGTTACCCTTTTCAATTCCTTCTTGCGAAGCTCCTTTCGATAAGCGTCGGTAGGGTTCATGACTTTGCCACCCTTCGTGGTCTTCATCTTCGACCCTCTCCCTCTCCCTCTCTCTCTCACTCTAAATATATATATATGTATGTATATCGAAGGTTCTTGGGTGTGGAGTCGAATTGGAGGCAAACTCAAGGATATGGTGAAAAAGAAGCAGACGAAGAAGAGGGCTCTTTCTTTTTTCAACCCCCAGAGAAGCTCTTGGTCTTAGATAAATTACACCTTTTCCTTTATATTTGATTATTTTCTCACTTTTGACCCTAATTTTTTTTCACACTGCAGCCTTTTATATTTTAATTTTTTTTTTAATTTACTCTAAAAATTTAAATAAAAATTTGACAAATTGATAGCAACTTAGTATAAAAATATTTTATTATATATAACTCATCATTTTGATGCCAATCTAAATTTTAATATAATAATATATTTTTATATTATATGGTTGTTAATGTAATCTCTCAATTAAAGCCTTGTTTGACAATATGAGATTTTAGTTTGCAAGTTAAAAAATCAACAAATTAAAAAGACAAGATTATTTTCCGTTCACTTTATTTTGTGCACATTTTTTTCGTAAAAAATTAAAAAATTATTTCAAAACATATTAATTTTTTTATATCATATTTTAATAAAAAAAATTAAAAAGTTACTAAAAAAACATGTTCATAAACTACCCCTAATTTTGAACAAAAAGTAAAAAATTAAAATATGAATAATCAAAATAAGGAATAAAAACTTCAAAAATCAAAATGTAAAAATACCAAATATAAGAGGGGTAAAGTGTAAATTAACCTTTTATATTTGGATTAAACTTTAATTTGTACCGTTCTTTCTACAATGCAGGGTAATTATTTAGTAATTCTGAAGTATAAACACGTGATATTCTATAGCATTGTGATTGGTGGAGAAAGTGGGTAGGTGGGGTATTATGTTGGGTGATTAAGGAGCATGAATGGACATATTGAATGATGATTGGTTAAAGAGTACAAACACGTGTTATTTCAAGAACATTGAATAATTTCCCTACAATGCATTATGTTATCGTCCAGCGTAGAGATTATTAGGAGTGTAAAAATGGTCCGCGGCCTATGGGTCGTCCGAAGCCCACCTACGACTTCAGAGTGGGCCCGACTTGGTTAGGCTCAAGCCTGAGCCCAGCCTAAGACCCTGGGCTGTCATTTTGAAGCCCGGTTCAGTCCGCTTGGGTCGACCTGTTGCCTAGCTCATAGGCCTACTCAAAACACGATCCGCCCAAGGCCCAATATCATTTTTAGTGGAAAATAATAAAATTTTGGTAAAAAACAAAAAAAAAATGTTCAGTTCCATCTAAGCCTAAGCCCAGGCCCACCTGCGGCTTTGGAGTGGGCCCGGCTCAGTTAGGCTCAAGCCTAAGCCCAGCTTGAGACCTTGGACCGTCATTTTGAAACCCAGTCCAGTCCGTTTGGGTCGGCCTGTCGCCTAGCTCATAGGCCTACTCAAAACCCGATCCGCCCAAGGCCCAGTATCATTTTTAGTGAAAAATAATAAAATTTTGGTAAAAAAACAAAAAAAAAAAATGTTCAGTCCCAACTAAGCCAGAGCCCAAGCCCACCAGCCCTGCCCGCCCAAGGCCTGAATACCCCTAGGCCTGGGCCTAATTTTTTGGCTTGTGGGCCTACCCAGTTCAGATTTTGGCAGAAGCCCACGAGGCTCGACATGGGGCGGCCCGCGGCAAATTTACACCCCTAGAGATTATCTAGGTGTAATTTGGATGATTTGAAGGGAAAATTATAAATTAATTAAATTTGAGTTTTGGACAATTTTAATTTGTTAGTTAATTAAAGAATATTCTTAAATAATTATCAAGTATTTGTAAAATATATAATACTAATTTGCATAATATTTTATATATATAAAACACAAATTAATTTTACATAATGTTTTTCATAAATATAGCTACTAATTTGTAAAAAATTTCACATCTTAAATATCTCTTACAGTCATTTTTATTTTGATATTTCACTAGAGATTAAAAATATATATTAACTATAGCGGAGTAGAATGGTTTCTACAGCAGATTATAAATTTCAAAATTTAATCCGTGATTAGTGAATGGAACATTATGAATCGGTTCGGATTGAGTGATATTTTACACAATCCTAATATAATGACAGCACATCGGAAAGAGGAAAATACGCTCTATCCCTGTAGTTAAGGTTATTTCACTTAGACCCCATTGTATCTTGTTTGAATTTTTTTAAATTTATTTATTCATGTTTTTAGAAATAAAATAAATAAACTGTTTGGAACACCCATCAGTTTTATTGTGGTTTGAAAATTCAAATAATGATAAAATAAAATAAATAAAAGGAAAAATTGTAAATAAGTGGAAAGATTAAACACAAAAAAAAAAAAAGGATTTTTTTTAAGGGTTTCTGGTATTAAGATTTTATAACTGTCACGACTCAAACCCACCCCTATGGGTTTAGCACCGTAACCGGCCAGTAATCCGAGATTACCAAAGGCCTACTTAACAGTAATACAGTAACACAGAGTACAGGGGTATGGCGGAAGCCAAACAGTAAATAAACAATGTCCAATGAGCTGTGATAGTCTGTATGCAAAAAGACTTTTCATACATATATATATATACTCAGTACAGAACAATATGTACGACATTGACAATCATTCAGAACAGGGACCAAATCCCTATTAAACAGTACAATACAGTGCTATCAATCTATACAGTTATACAAAATAGATACAGAGACAGACAGGGGAAATAAAAACACCCCTAAGCTATAGCTTGACAGGCTCGGAACCTCACAATGAGGCACAGTGGTTGGCTTGACAAAACTGGAGTTTACCCCGACGCTTCTAGCAACGGTCCAGTGCCTGAACACCTACATATATATATGAGCAGTGAGCTAAAACCCAGTGAATAACATAATGCGTAAGGAGGTTAAGAATGAATGTCCTTATAGAAATGAAAACAGTTCATTGATTCAGTATAACAGTCATTCAGTCATATGTGGTACATCCATTAGCATAGCAATACATGCCCTAGGAATGCCTAGGATGGAAAGAGGATGCAAAGTTGCAGTTAGAAAACATTTTTCAAAATTTTCAGAAAACATGGGTCTCGCTCGAGCGTGGCCTTCTACGCTCGAGCGGACATGCAGACAAAAGATCTCCGCTCGAGCGTGACTTACGTCGCTCGAGCAGACTGCAAGCTACAGTGAAAATACTGGATGCTCAAAATTCACACTCGACGGGCTCTCGACCCTCGCTCTAGCGTGAGACACAAGTCCTCGCTCGAGCGTGAATTCTCTCGCTCGAGCGGACTGTAAGCTCATGCAAAGTACTGGATGCACGCATTTCACTGTCGCGACCCAAACCCGCCCCTATGGGTTTAGCACCGTAACCGGCCAGTAACCCTAGGTTACCGAAGGCCTGCTTAGCAGTAATACAATAATTCAGAGTACAGGGGCTTGGCGAAAGCCAATACAGTAAATAAACAATGTCCAATGAGCTGTGACAGTCTGTATGCCAAAAAGATTTTTTATACATTTATACAGAACAGTACGAAACAGTATGCATATCATATACAACCAGTCAGAAACAGGGACTTAATCCCCGATAAACAGTACAGTGCAAAACGTTCAGTCTATACAGTGTTACAAAACGGTACAGAGATAGACGGGGAAATAAAAACACCCCTAAGCCATAGCTTGGCAGGTTTGGAACCTCGCAGTGAGACGCATTGGTTGGCTTGACAAAACTGGAGTTTACCACCGACGCCTCTAGCTTTGATCCGGTGCCTGTACACCTACATATATATATTATATTAATATATGCAGTGAGCTAAAGCCCAGTGAATAACATAAAGCGTAAAAGAGGTTTTAGAATGAATGTCCTAACAGTAATGAAAACATTCATTAAATCAGTATATCAGTTTTCAGTACAGTAAACAGTCATATGTGGTACATCCATTAGCATAACAGTAAACAGTAGGTCTTAGAGACCGAACAGTAAATGATGCCATCAATCAGTAAACAGTAGTGGTTCCACAAGGGAACCGACAGAGATCTCTGTAACAGTAACAGTAAGCAGTAGGTGCTAAGGATGCCACAGTACAGTTTAGAATATAGGACATACATTCATTCGGTAAACAATACCAGTTCAGTAAACAGTTCAGTTCAATATTCAAAAGATAATCATTTGAACATATCTTTACACAATTGTTACTCACAGAGTTCTGGGCTACAGTAAGCTAGAGCGTCTTCTCAGAATGCCAACCCTATACAGTTAACAGATTGAACACACACTAAGTTTCACAGTTGGGAAAGATAATAATTTAATCCCTAATTTGCCTCGGTGTGTTCTACATCTATATCCTCTTCAAGATGCCTTAAATATGCCCTAGGAATGCCTATGATGGAAAGAGGATGCAAAGATGCACTTTTGAACACTTTACAAAATTTGCTAAAAATAGGGGTCTCACTCGAGCGAGGATTCCTTCGCTTGAGCGGACATGCAAACAAAGGAGCTCCGCTCGAGCGTGCATTCCGTCGCTCGAGCGGACTGTGTGCTACAGTAAAAATACTGGATGCTCAAAATTTACACTCGATGCTCGCTCGAGCGTGAGACACAGCTCTTCGCTCGAGCGTAGGTCCCTTCGCTCGAGCGTACGCCTGCGCGCACCAAGATTCTGAGAGATTGCAATTTATGCTCGAGCCACCATTCCGTCGCTCGAGCGTAGCTCAGAGTAAACGGTGGTCGCTCGAGCGTAGAATCCTTCGCTCGAGCGTAAAAGCCAAATTCTGGAATTTCCAGATTTGCCTCCCAAGCTCAAACCAAGCATTCTACAACTCTAAACTCGACCTCTTGGGCCCAATTTCTGGAAAACACATCCAAACTCAATATACAACAAGTTTCAAAACTCAATTTGTGAATTTAAAGCCTAAGGGTGAGTCAATTAAATCCAAATTTCAAACCCATTTTCATGAACATGAAGAACATGCAAACATGCATGAATTTAAATCATTTTACATCTTCAATTGATGCTCAAGTGAGCCAATTGTTCCAAAAACAAGTTGAAAACATGGACCATTGCAAAATTATGAACATGCATGTGAGAATGATGAATTTACAACCTCAAAACTTGACAATATGCACATGCATGCAACAATTGAGCTCTAATTCAACATTATTGAACTAATTCATGGTCTTAGGTCACAAAGATTTATAATCATGCAGAGAACCTCAAATACAACAATGAAGGAGGTCAATGGTCTACCTTAAGTCTCGAATTCAAGTGTAGAATTCCAAAAATGCAAGAATCCCTTCAATTCTCTCAACCTCCAAGCCAAACTCAAGAACTCAAGCTCTCTCTCCTATCTCTCTCTCTAATTCGGCTATGAACAAGAATGAGCTGAGCAAAATGTGTTATGTGATCAAGTGAAGCTCAAATGTGTGTAGATAGTGGGCCATTAAGTGGTATTTGGTAATTAAGCTTAATTTGGGCATTTTGTCAATATTTAATCTAATTTAATCATACCAAATCACATTTTAATTAAATACACCATAAAATCACATAAATTATATGGTCCTAAAACACAATCAATTTCTGGTTCGGCCGCCGATAAGGCTTCAATTTACAGTTTAAACATATAAACATGAATAGATAAAATACACAGTCAAACATAGGATGCAATTCAAACACAATATATATTCAATTGATTCAGTTCAGATTTCAGTCAGTCAGTTCAGTAGTTCAGTCAGTCATAATCAGTCTTAGTTTAGTAGTAATCAGTATTAACTAGTGATCAGCGATGAGGGTTATTACAGTCTCCCCTCCTTAAAAAGTTTAGTCCTCTAAACTCGAGTTACCTTTATCTGAAAGAAAACAGGATTTAGTGGAAACAGTTCAGGATATCTTAGCCATGTTATCTTCTTTCCCAAGTGGCATACACGCCACCATGGTTTTGCCAGTCAACTTTCACTAACGGAATCTCTTTGTTTCTCAGTTTCTTGATCCGTCTGTTTACAATCTGTATAGGCCGTTCCTCGTAAGTGTAGTCATCGCTCAACACTACACGAGTAGGCTCAATCACATGGAATGGATCCCGGAGATAATCTCTCAACATCGAAATGTGGAAGACGTTATGCATATGCTCCATTTCAGGAGGAAGTGCAACTTGATACGCCACCGGATTGATTTTCTCAATAATCTCATATGGTCCGACATATCGTGGCGCTAACTTGCCTTTGACTCCAAAACGAGTCTAGCCTTTCATTGGTGTCACTTTCACAAAAACGTGATCTCCCACTTCATACTCTCTGTCTCGTCTTCTACATCTGCATAACTTTTCTGTCGGCTCTGTGCAGTTTTCAGTCTCTGTTGTATCAATTTCACTTTCTCAGTCGTTTCATAAACAATCTCGGGCCCAAGCAAAGGCCCATCTCCAACTTCTGCCCAGCAAATTGGAGATCTACATTTTCTGCCATACAATGCCTCGAAAGGCGCCATACCAATGCTTGAATGATAGCTGTTGTTGTAGGCAAATTCAGCCAACGGCAAGTGGCTTTCCCAATTTCCCTGAAAATCAAGGACACACATTCTCAATAAATCCTCCAGAGTCTGGATGGTCCTTTCTGACTGTCCATTTGTCTGAGGATGATAGGCACTGCTCAGTCTCAATTCAGTACCTAATGCAGTCTGTAGGCTCTGCCAAAATCTCGATGTAAACTTCGAATCCCTGTCAGAAACAATGGACACAGGCACTCCATGCAGTCTAACAATTTCATCAATATAAATTACAGCCAACTTGTCCGCATTATAAATTGTCTTGACAGGTAAGAAGTGAGCAGATTTGGTTAGTCTATCAACAATAACCCAGATTGAATCCATACCTTTTCTAGAGCGAGGCAATCCAACGATAAAATCCATCGTGATATGCTCTCATTTCCACTCCAGTATGGGTAAGGGTTGCAGTAAGCCTGCGGGTCGCTGATGTTCCGCTTTGACTTGTTGGCAATGAAAACATTTTGACACAAAGTCGGCAATTTCTTTCTTCATTCCCGGCCACCAGAAATTCAGTTTCAAATCTTGATACATTTTCGTGTTCCCCGGATGGATAGAAAATTTTGAGTTGTGGCCCTCTTGTAGAACTCTTCTTTTCAGTTCAGTCTCATTCGGTACACACAGTCTTTCTTGAAATTTCAGTACATTATTTTCAAATTTGAACCCCGGTCTCGGTTTAGATTCCCTTTCTTCGATGATCTTCTTCAAGAAGTCATCCTGTTGCTGTTTCTCTTTAATTTCTTCAATCAATGTTGGTTGAGCAGAAATAGTAGCTATTGTTCCACCTTGTTCTCGCAAAACAACTTCAATTTCAGATTTCAAGATCATTAAGCAACTCTTTTTGTCCAGTGAGCAAACAGGCTATAAGTTCAATCGATTTCCGACTCAATGCATCGGCAACGGTGTTGGCTTTTCCCGGGTGGTACAGAATCTGTAGGTCATAGTCTTTAATCAGTTCTAGCCATCTCCGCCTGTCTCATGTTCAATTCTTTCTTTCTGAGAAGAATATTTCAGACTTTTGTGGTCGGTATAAACTTCGCACGTTGCCCCGTACAAATAGTGACGCCAGATTTTCAGTGCAAACACTACTGCCGCAAGTTCCAAATCATGGTTCGGGTAGTTCTTTTCATGTGGTCTCAATTGTCGGGAAGCATAAGCAATAACTCTCCCATTCTGCATTAAAACACACCCCAAACCCTTATAAGAAGCATCACTAAATACAGTATAACCATCCGTACCTGAAGGTAAGGTAAGAACCGGTGCAGTCACCAATCGAGTTTTCAACTCTTGGAACGCTGATTCTCTTTGGTTAGTCCAGTCAAATGATTTCCCCTTCTGTGTCAGTTGAGTCAATGGTAAGGCAATTTTGGAGAAATCTTTGACAAATCTTCTGTAATATCCAGCCAATCCCAAAAAGCTTCGGACTTCTGTTACATTTGTTGGTCTAGGCCAGTTCACTACAGCTTCAATTTTCTGCGGATCAACAGAAATCCCATCTTTGCTAACAACATGTCCCAAAAACATAACATGTCAAGCCAAAACTCACATTTAGACAGTTTAGCATACAGTTTTTGTTCTCTTAGGGTCTGCAGGGCAAGTCTCAGATGATGTTCATGTTCTTCTATACTTTTGGAGTAAATCAATATGTCATCAATGAATACCACAATAAAGTCATCAAGGTACGGTTTAAAGATTCTATTCATGAGGTCCATAAATGCCACAGGTGCATTGGTAACTCCAAAAGGCATAACTAAAAATTCGTAATGGCCATACCTCGTTCTAAAAGCAGTTTTATCAATGTCTTCTGGTTTAACTTTCAGTTGATGGTACCCCGATCTGAGATCAATCTTGGAAAACACTTGAGCACCCTATAACTGATCAAACAAATCATCAATACGCGGCAACGGATATTTATTTTTCACAGTTACCTTGTTCAATTCACGGTAATCAATACACAGTCTCAGTGAGCCGTCTTTCTTTTTCACAAACAAGACAGGCGCGCCCCACGGTGAAGTACTGGGCCTGATAAACTTCTTATCTAACAGTTCTTGCAATTGTACTTTCAATTCCTTCAGTTCAGTCGGAGCCATTCTGTAAGGAGCTTTAGATATTGGTTGTGTTCCCGGAATCACATCAACGGTGAAC
Source organism: Camellia japonica (assembly GCA_030407325.1). Classification (NCBI taxonomy): domain Eukaryota; kingdom Viridiplantae; phylum Streptophyta; class Magnoliopsida; order Ericales; family Theaceae; genus Camellia; species Camellia japonica. Next base: position 96,488,657 of record JAPPVO010000059.1, read on the forward strand.
TCAATCTCCCTGTCAATCAAATCCCTTGGTAGATCGTCTGGAAATACATCTGGGAATTCTCTAACTATAGGAATACAATTCACATCAATTTTAGTATTATCACCAGTAGATACAGTCAACACAGAACACAGATATCCTTTACACCCCTTTCTAATCAATTTAACAGCTTTTACAGAAGAAATCAAATACGGGGGAGGTACTACTCCAGTTCCACTAAATACAAATTCGGGTAAGCCAGGTGGACGGAAAACAACTTGCTTTGACACACAGTCAATGGTAGCATGATATTTTTGCAACCAGTCCATCCCTAATATTACATCAAAATGATCAATGTTCAATGGCAGTAAATCAATAAACAGATGCATATCCCCAACAATGATTTCACATGCAGGGTACATATAAGCACATGTCATGGATCCTCCTACGGGTGATGATACAGCTAGCAGATAGTTCATAGGTTCTAAGGGTCTATTCAATTTCCGTAAAAAAGCATGCGACACATAAGAATGTGTAGACCCCGAATCAATCAGTACATATGCATTTTGAGCACAAATAGAGAGGATACCTGACACAACGGTTTCAGTATTTTGCACGTCTCCCGGTACTAGGGCAAACACTCGGCCCTACCTCATAGGCTCTTTCCCGGTAGCTTTGGGGTTAGGCTTTGGTGCTACAGTTGATGCCGCTGCGCTTGGTGCAGCTTTCCCACTGGCCTGCGAAGCAGAGGGGCAGTCTTTAACCATGTGGCCCACCTTGCCACACCTGTAACAGGCTCCAGATATTTTGTAACAAACCCCTTTGTGCTTCCTGCCACATTCAGAACAAGATGGGATGAAACCACTCTCTCGGCTGGGGCTAGTTGTCGACCCCGTATTCTGTTTCTTATTTGATGGGTTATGCTTGCCTTTCTTGAACTTGAAACCCTGTCTTTTACCACGCCATTTAGACGCTGGTGATTCAGATTGTTTCACTGCTTCGATGTTCGACTCAGCCATCAATGCTCGGTCAAGAACACCTACATAGGTCGGTAGCTTTAAAACACTAATTCTGTCCAGTATTGCAACATTCAGGCCGCCTTCAAATTTTCTGGCCTTCTTATAGTCAGTGTCCACCATATGTGGTGCATATCTAGCAAGCTCGGTAAACTTTGTTTCATATTCAGCAACAGACATTGTGCCCTGTCTCAGTTGTTCGAATTCAGTTACTTTTCTGTCCCTGACACACTGAGGAAAATACTTTTCGAAAAAGGACTCCTTAAACTGAGCCCATGTCAGAACGGTGTTGGTGTCACGGATCAACATCCACCACCTTCTAGCTTCTTATTGTAGGGTGAAGGTAGCTAACAATACTTTGTGCGCTTCCGAGCACGGAAACACTTTAAACAATTTTTCAGTCTCCAAAACCCATGCCTCTGCTTTTAACAGTTCGAGGCCTCCCTGAAAGGATGGCGGTTTCAGTTTGTTGAACTTCTGGGTAAGAGCAATTATATCCCCATCATCAGCATTCACATTCTGTTCCGGTACAGCCGGAGGAGGAGGTGGGGGCTGTTGGTTCTGTTGTTGCTCTAATCTTGCAGTTATCAGTTCCATCATTCTTTCCATTCTTGCCATTCTTGCCTCAGTGGATGAGGACTCAGATTCATTTGCATTATCCATCTCACTATAAGCAATTACAGCAATTATAAACATAAACAGTGGCGTACTTAAACAGTTTAACACATTAGCACATATTCAGTCATGCCACAACCACACACTTTTCATGCTCATGTAATGCCCTAATCACCTTTCTAGGACATCCTATAGCTCATTTGGACACGTGTGTGCGGTATAACTCGTGGTTAAGTATCGCTCTGATACCACTCTGTCACGACCCAAACCCGCCCCTATGGGTTTAGCACCGTAACCGGCCAGTAACCCTAGGTTACCGAAGGCCTGCTTAGCAGTAATACAATAATTCAGAGTACAGGGGCTTGGCGGAAGCCAATACAGTAAATAAACAATGTCCAATGAGCTGTGACAGTCTGTATGCCAAAAAGATTTTTCATACATTTATACGGAACAGTACGAAACAGTATGCATAACATATACAACTAGTCAGAAACAGGGACTTAATCCCCGATAAACAGTACAGTGCAAAACGTTCAGTCTATACAGTGTTACAAAACGGTACAGAGACAGACGGGGAAATAAAAACACCCCTAAGCCATAGCTTGGCAGGTTTGGAACCTCGCAGTGAGGCGCATTGGTTGGCTTGACAAAACTGGAGTTTACCCCGACGCCTCTAGCTTTGATCCGGTGCCTGTACACCTACATACATATATATATGCGCAGTGAGCTAAAGCCTAGTGAATAACATAAAGCGTAAAGAGGTTTTAGAATGAATGTCCTTACAGTAATGAAAACAGTTCATTAAATCAGTATATCAGTTGTTCAGTACAGTAAACAGTCATATGTGGTACATCCATTAGCATAACAGTAAACAGTAGGTCTTAGAGACCGAACAGTAAATGATGGCCATCAATCAGTAAACAGTAGTGGTTCCAACGAGGGAACCGACAGAGATTTCTGTAACAGTAACAGTAAACAGTAGGTGCTAAGGATGCCACAGTACAGTTCAGAATATAGGACATACATTCATTCGGTAAACAATACCAGTTCAGTAAACAGTTCAGTTCAGTATTCAAAAGATAATAATTTGAACATATCTTTACACAATTGTTACTCACAGAGTTCTGGGCTACAGTAAGCTAGAGCGTCTTCTCAGAATGCCAACCCTATACAGTTAACAGATTGAACACACACTAAGTTTCACAGTTGGGAAAGATAATAATTTAATCCCTAATTTGCCTCGGTGTGTTCTACATCTATATCCTCTTCAAGATGCCTTAAATATGCCATAGGACTGCCTAGGATGGAAAGAGGATGCAAAGATGCACTTTTGAACTAGGGGTGAGCAGCGGATATACCGATCCGCCAAAACCGACCAAACCGAACCGATCCGCCGCATTTTGGACGGATCCGTGATGACGAGCGGACGGTTGCGGATTGATTTTCTCCAATCCGCCAATTTGGCGGACGGATGGCGGATTTGAGATTCCTTTGGCCGCAACCGAACCGCCAAACCACGAGCACCCTTAATAATTTATAAGACTTTATGTTTTCAATTTGTTTAAATATTTTGTTTATGTTTTCAATTGAAAAAGAGTTTAAATATTTTGTTGAAAAAAAGATTTTAACTTGAATATATTTTTTGAATTGAAAAAAATAAACATATTATTTATCTATATTTTTTGGTTTTTAAATTTAATTCTAAAAATAATAAATATGATATATGCTGGTTGGTTTTTGTTTTCAAAAACATATATAGATGTAACAATACAGAGACATACAATCTCTACTACTGTCCTGTTTATGGTTTTGGTGGTTTGAATTGTTATTATATTTTAAGAACCACAGATTGTAATACTTTATGTGGATGAATCATGCTGTGATTGTAATATGTGGATGAATCATGCTGTGATTGTAATATGTGGATGAGCCATGCAGTGATTGTGATATTCTAAAGTTTCAAACTTTCTTTTTTTGGATGAGACATACAGTAATTGTAATAGTTTTTTAAGTCATTGACTGTAATACTTTTTTTTTTTTTTTTTTGAGGAAGTACACAATTGAATTATGTTGAAAATTTATAAAATCTTAAACCGCCAAACCGATTCGCATCCATCCGCCAAACCGCCAATCCGCTCAATCCACATCCGCCGGATTGGCGAACGGATGCGGATTGATTTTCTCCAATCCACTAATCTGGCGGACGGATGGCGGATTGGAGGTTCCGTGGCCGCAACCGACCCGCGCCCACCCCTATTTTGAACACTTTACAAAATTTGCTGAAAACAGGGGTCTCGCTCGAGTGAGGATTCCTTCGCTCGAGCGGACATGCAGACAAAGGAGTTCCGCTCGAGCGGACTGTGTGCTACAGTAAAAATACTGGATGCTCAAAATTTACGCTCGATGCTCGCTTGAGCGTGAGACACAGCTTTTCGCTCGAGCGTAGGTCCATTCGTTCGAGCATACGCCTGCGCGCACCAAGATTCTGAGAGCTTGCAATTTACGCTCGAGCCACCATTCCGTCGCTCGAGCGTAGCTCAGAGTAAACGGTGGTCGCTCGAGCGTAGAATCCTTCGCTCGAGCATAGAAGCCAAATTCTGGAATTTCCAGATTTGCCTCCCAAGCTCAAAACCAAGCATTCTACAACTCTAAACTCGACCTCTTGGGCCCAATTTCTGGAAAACACATCCAAACTCAATGTACAACAAGTTTCAAAGCTCAATTTGTGAATTTAAAACCCAAGGGTGAGTCAATTAAATCCAAATTTCAAACCCATTTTTATGAACATGAAGAACATGCAAACATGCATGAATTTAAATCATTTTACATCTTCAATTTGATGCTCAAGTGAGCCAATTGTTCCAAAAACAAGTTGAAAACATGGACTATTGCAAAATTATGAACATGCATGTGAGAAATGATGAATTTACAACCTCAAAACTTGACAATATGCACATGCATGCAACAATTGAGTTCTAATTCAACATTATTGAACTAATTCAGGTCTTAGGTCACTAAAGATTTATAAATCATGCAAGAGTAACCTCAAATACACAATGAAGGAGGTCAATGGTCTACCTTAAGTCTCGAATTCAAGTGTAGAAGTCCAAAAATGCAAGAATCCCTTCAATTCTCTCAACCTCCAAGCCAAAACTCAAGAACTCAAGCTCTCTCTCCTATCTCTCTCTCTAATTCGGCTATGAACAAGAAATGAGCTGAGCAAAATGTGTTATGTGATCAAATGAAGGCTCAAATGTGTGTGAGATAGTGGGCCATTAAGTGGTATTTTGGTAATTAAGCTTAATTTGGGCATTTTGTCAATATTTAATCTAATTTAATCATACCAAATCACATTTTAATTAAATACACCATAAAATCACATAAATTATGATGGTCCTAAAACACCAATCAATTTCTGGTTCGGCCGCCGATAAGGCCTTCAACTTACAGTTTAAACATATAAACATGAACATATAATCACACAGTCAAACAGATAGGATGCAATTCAAACACATATATATATATTCAATCGATTCAGTTCAGATTTCAGTCAGTCAGTTCAATAGTTTAGTCAGTCATAATCAGTCTTAGTTTAGTAGTAATCAGTATTAACTAGTGATCAGCGATGAGGGTTATTACATTCACGCTCGAACGTCACTTTACTCGCTCGAGCGGAAGGCATGATCACAGAGTGTACGCTCGAGCGTGGGCCCAAAATCTGGAAATTCCAGATTTGAACCTCAAGCTCAAAACCAAGTCTAAATGTACTAGATTCGATCCTCTTGGGCTAAATTCCTGGAAAACATTTGTAAACACATAATATAACATGGTTCAAAGCTCAATTTGTAAAATCAAAGCCCAAGGGTAGTTTAATTAAACTCATTTCAAACCAATTTTCAAGAACATGATCTCAAATGAACATGCATGAACTTTAAACAACTTCCAAGCTTCAAAACATGTACTAATGAGCCAATTCTTTTCAAAACAAGATGAAATCATGGTCTACTCTCAAAACATGGACATGCATGTGAGGAATTATGAATTACAACCTCAAAACTTAACAATATGCACATGCATGCAACAATTAAGCTTCATGGCAACAATTTAACTCCAATTTATGGCCTTAGGCTCTCATCTACCATGAACCATGCACAAACTAACTTGAATTCACAATTAAGAAGGTAGTTACTCTACCTTAGGTCTTCAATCACAAGACTAGAAGCTCAAATATGAAATCTCTACTTCAATTCCTTCAAGTCCCAAGCAAATCTACAAGTTGAGCTCAATTCTCTCACTTTCTCTCTCTCTATGGTCGGTTAGAACAAGAAATATATCTGATGAAATTGTTTTGGTCAAGTGTAGTGAAGCTCACAAATGAAACATGTAGTGGACCATTCACAATGGCAAGTTGGTAAATACTTGGACTTGGTAATACAATGTTATTTAATCTAATTTAATCATACCAAATCACTTTTCAGATAAATATGCCATAAAATCCTATAAATTCCAATGAACACAGAACATCAATCAATTTCAGATCTGGCCGCCGATAAGGCCTTTAATTTGCAGTTTAAACATAAAACACAAACAGATAATTAGACAGTCAACAGATAGAATATGCATTTAAACAGATACAGTCGTTCAATCAATTTCGGATTTCAGTCAGTCAGTTCAGTATTTCAATCAATTCGATTACTTATCATAATCAGTCTCAGTTTAGCAGTAATCAGTAGTTTATCGGTAAACAGTGGTGAGGGTTGTTACAATAACATAAACGACACCCAATATTTTCATAATGTCTAAGGTCTTCTCAACATTGATCCAGAGCAAATTCGATAAAATTTTACACATCTCCAACACCAAATTTCTCTGGACACATCATAGAGAAAATTTTACACATCACTAACACCAAATTTCTTTCAACACATCACAATCACAGAAAAAATTTTACACATCACCAATGTCAAATTTCTTCAGACACATCACAGAGAAAATTTTACACATCTCCAACATCAAATTTCTATAGACACTTCATAGAGAAAATTTTACACATCTCCAACACCAAATTTCTCTGGACACATCACAGAAAATTTTTTACACATCACCAATACCAAATTTCTCTGGATTAATTTTCTCTGGACTCAAATAAAAGTATAGAGAAATTCACTTTCAAGATCACAAAAAACAAAAACACATATTCAAGTAAGGGAGATGATTCAACCCTTTGGGCAAATGTATTGAAGTATTTTGGTGAACTTGGAGAAGATTGTTCAAAAGAAGTCAAGGAAATTTTGACTTGTATTGAGAGGGATAACATCTTGCCTCCTATTATTGTTCTTCAGACCCTGTCCAGAAATCCATGCCTCACTCTCTCTATCATCAAAGATTATATAGCCAGAAAACTTGAATAGGAATCAAAGCTAATTGAAAAAGACAGACGATCTATTGATAAGTATTAGGTTGGTGTTCAATTATTTCATAGTCTAATGGAAATTTGTATGAGAGAGAGAGAGAGAGAGAGAGAAATTCAACTACAAGGTTTAGATTAGAGAATTACATACACTATACATATGTGTGTGTGTGGTGGAATTTTTTTTTTTTAAGATATAAGGCAAATTTATAATTGTTCAACTTCTCCAAGTAACGCAAGATTGATGACAATAGAAAATAAAAACAAAATGTAAAACCAATATCTTTGTCTTTGTCAATCGTGATTTGTGGTTGTAGGTGGTCTCAAACTTCTGAGCTAATTGATCCATTGATCTGCAGGGACTTGATCTGCCTAACTAAGTGCCAATCCACTGAACGAGACACCATGCATGGCCTCCATCGCTCTCGTTGTTGTCTCCAGCGCTAGCGGAGCATTCCGACGCCTCTCATCCTTGTGAGAGAGATGCAGGGGAAGATGGCGGCAGCGGTAGAGAAGAGCTATCGATAGCGACAATAGAGGTGGAGTTTGTTGGAGAGAGAAGAGCAGAGAGAGAGGAAAAGAGGAAGAGGTGGGTTTGATTTGAAATAACTAAATTTCTCTGTGATATATGGGTGTCAGGGGTGAGGGACCTTACATATCATAAAATAATATTTTGGATCTCTTCCCTTACTAAAAATGGGAAATGCAGGTTAGACTAATTTTCTCTAAAAAAAAATTACAAATCAATGGTAAAGTTTATCAACTTTAATAATTAAACTGATAAACTTTTTCATGATTTTGTAACTTTTTTGAGCTCTTTTCACTGATTTGAAATTTACCTCGTTAAAATGTTTGAAATACACATCAGTTTTATTATGGTTTGAAAATTTAAATAATCATTAAAAAGGTTTTTCCAAATATATGGGTACTTTTAGAAAAAATTATTATAAATAATTTATCAAACAAAATTTTCGTATTAGTTTTTGTTTTTGTTTTCTAATTTTAAGAACACAAAAAAATAAAAATAAAAATAAAATAAAATTACAGAAATGTCGCCAAATGCACACGTCTTGAGAGATTCAAAATTTGTTCTGCTCAAATTTTGTTTCAATAAATTTTGTTTCATTTTCCATATATATATTCATAAATTTTTAAATTATTAATTCAAATTTAAATAGTTCATTCTGGAAAACTAAACAAAGCCTACAAAAACAAAATATGCATGTTTAGTTTAGTTTTAAAAATTGTTTTTGTGCTTTTTGTGCTTTTTATCTTTTTTGTAATTTTTATATATTTTAATAATTTTTTTTTACTTTTTTAATATAAATAAACTTTAAAAAATAAAATATTTTATGTTTGGTTTAGTTTTAGAATTATGATTTGAGTGTGGCATTATAATTTAAGTGTGAAATTGCAAGTTGAGGTTTGAAAAGAAAAAATTTGCTTAATTATGAGTTTTGAAAAGAGTTTTGAGTTTTTATATTTTAAATTTTAAAAGAGTTTTGAGTTGTATTTTGAATTTTGAGTTTTGAGTTGTATTTAAAAATTTCTAGATTTATTTTTTTCAAGTATTAAAAATGTTTAAGAAGATTTAATTTTTTATTTTAAAAAATAAATTTATTTTAAATATTTTATTTTACTTAATATTTTAAAGGGAAATTTTTTTAAGATCCCTAGTATTAAGATTTTAAAATATAAATGACATGTAATATTATCATAAGAGTAAATTAAAATGACACCTCCTGAGGTTTATGTTTATTATAGTTCCCCCTCACCTTTTCGAAATTACATCTTCCTTCCTGAGGTTTAAAGTTTCATTACAGATTCCCCCTTCAGCAGTTTAATTTTTTTTAAATACCAAATTTGCCCTCACTGGATAAATTACATTGACACCCCTCACATTTTAGAAATTATAATCCTCTCCTTAAGGTTTAAAGTAGCATTACCAATTGTCCCCTCGGTTAGTATTAGTTGGAAAAAAAATTCATTGAAAAAAAAATTAATTGAGAAAAAAAATGAATTGAAAAAAAATTTTGTTAGTAAAATTTTTAAATTTTTGTTTAAAAACCAACGTAAACTCATTTTTTGAATTTATGTTTTTTTCTCAAATTTACAAACTGAGACAACCATTTATAAACTAAAAAAATTATCAAACAAGTTTTTATGACAGTTTTTAAAATTTTTGTAAATATAAATTGAAAATTGAAAACGAAATGGTTACCAAACAGGTTCCAGATGGTAAAAATGTCGTAAAATTAATAAATAATTAAATAAGTTACCAACGTAAGAAATGACTTATCAAAAGATTATTAGGCTATGTATGATTTGATTTTTAGAAAATTTTTAAAAAAATTAAAAATTAATTTGGTTAAGAAATAAAAAATAAAAAATAATTATCATTTTTATATAATTTTTATTTTTCGAGTGGTTAGAAATAATTTTTTACAAATTAAATTGAAACAGCCATACGTATGTATATAACCTACCCAAAAGTTAAAATGATAATTATTTTTTACCCTTAAATGTAATTATTTTTTATTTTTTATTTCTTAACCAAATTAATTTTTAATTTTAAATTTTTTTTTTTTAAGAATCAAACCATACATAGCGTAAGAATTTTTTAATAAGTCATTTCTTACGTTGGTAACTTATTTAATTATTTGTTAATTTTACGATATTTTTACCATCTGAGACCTGTTTGGCAACCATTTCGTTTTTAGTTTTCAATTTATATTTACAAAAATTTTAAAAATTATCATAAAAACTTGTTTAATAATTTTTTTGGTTTATAAATTATTGTCTCAGTTTGTAAATTTGAGGAAAAAATCTAAATTCAAAAAAATCAGTTTACGTTGGTTTTTAAAAAGAAATTTAAAAATTTTACTAACAAAATTTTTTTTCAAATAATTTTTTTCCAATTAATTTTTTTTTCAAATAATTTTTTTTACCAATTAATTTTTTTTTTCAATGATTTTTTTTTTCCAACTAATACTAACCGAGGGGGCAATTGGTAATGCTACCTTAAACCTTAGGGAGGGGATTGTAATTTCTAAAATGTGAGGGGTGTCAGTGTAATTTACTCAGTGAGGGCAAATTTGGTATTTAAAAAAATTAAATTGCTGAGGAAGGAAATCTGTAATGAAACTTTAAATCTCAGGGAGGGAGATGTAATTTCCAAAATGTGAGGAGGGAACTGTAATAAATATAAACCTCTGGGGGTGTCAGTGTAATTTACCCTTTTCATAATGGTTGGGGTCCCTCAACAAATTTTCAGAGAAATTTCTTTGGTTTGCTTAATTTCTTTGATTTTCTATGTTTTGGAATTTTTTTGGGGTTGAATTTTCTTTGATTTGCTCACAATTTTCTCTGTATATTCGACTAATTTTCTGTAATTTGCTCTTAATTTTCGTTGTATTTTAACCAAACCAAAAAAAAGTGTCTTTTCACATAGAAATTTCAGGCAACTTTGAACAAATACATACACAAAAAGATATTGAGGATTGAAGATGTTTTTACTCAAATTTATGCTTGAATCTAAGTTTATCCACTGAAGTAGTCAAATTGAGTATAACAACAAACTCATATGAACAAATATATATATGACATAACTTTGGCAGTTGTGTGTGTGTGTGTGTGTATGCAAAATTATCTCTGACCAAATTAGACTCCCAGATTTGTGTGCGATAGCTAGAGAAATTTGTAAAAATGAAATTTCTCTAGCATGTTGATTTTCTCTGCAATTTCTCTAGGATTAAAATATCCCTTTAAGATATGAAATTTCTCTGGAATTCCCCTTGTGTCTGTTAATTTTCTTTGGAATTTACTTACTATTCTATCTTTGAGTTTCTTCTTCAAGCTAGTTGTGTGTGTATGATTTTCTCTGATATGTTGATTTTCTTTGTCATGTGATTTCACTGCATTTACAATGAACATTTTAAAAGATTGGGATAAATTTTTGTGTGATGACCAAAGAAATTTGATTTTTTTTCCCCTTGTCATGTTGATTTGCTCTAACCAAATTACACACTCCTACTTGTAATTTTTCTCTGGCCAAACCAACTCAAAATTAATAAACAACGAACACATCTACTGCAAATCAACTTGAAATCAATATATATAATTTTCTCTGACATGTTGACTTTCTCTATCATGAGATTTCTCTACGTGATGACCAGAGAAATCTATTAATTTTCTCTAGCCAAATTACATACTCTTCCCCGTGATTTTTTTTGCCCAAATCAATTCGAAATCAATGAACAACGAACACTTCTATTGCAAATCAACTCGAAATCAACTCTAATAATGTTTCAAAAACAAAAATCTCAACAAAATTACAAAAATGCGATCTCCAAATCACAAATTAAAATAAAAAAAACCAAATGCGAACCATAAATCGAAATCGAAAATGTAATGCGAAATCGAAATCCTTACACAAATCAAATCGAAATCAACGAATAAAGAACAAAGAACGACTCAAAATCAACTCCACTAGAACAACGAACAACGAAATCACATAAAGTTGGCTATCTCACTTTCGGTTAGAGATTCTGAATCTTTGTCCATCTATAGAGCCATTGCTGCTTTGATTTTGCTTTGCTCTGGTGTATAGAGAAAGAGAGAGGATGATGATGAGAAGAGAGAAAGAGAGTGGGTTTAGAAAAAATTTGATGTCTGTAATTATGGGTGATGGACTTGAGGACCTTACACTCCAAAAAAATATATTGTGGACCTCTACCACTAATAAAAATTAAAGAGGGATGTTAGACTAATTTTTCCTACTTTAAACTCAAAACACAACTCCATACTCAAATCATAACCAAACACATAACTCAAAACTCAATTCAAAAACTATTTTTAAAACTCATAACCAAACACATAAATCAAAATTCAATTCAAAAACTCTTTTCAAAATTCATAACTAAACTCCTTTCAAAACTTTTTCAAAATTCTATTAAAAAATTCAAATTTTTTTTATTATTTTGTTTATTAAAATTATTTTTTATTTTATATTTTTTGAAAAAAATATTTTTTTATTTATTTTTATTTTTCAAAAATAATTTTTGTTATTTTTTTAAGTATTGGCCAAATAATTTGTTATGATTTAGATTTATATTGCGATTCAAATTTTTTTGAGATTTAAAAAAAGTTAAATATTTAAAATAAAAATATTATTTTTTTAAATTTTTAAATATTTTAAAAAATACAACTCAAATATTTTAAAAAATACAACACACAATTGTATAAAATATAGTGTACATTAAAAAAATACAACTCAAAATTCTTTTCAAAACTCGTAACTAAACAAATATTTTTTCTTTTAACTCAACTCAAAACACAACTGCACAATCAAATAATGATTTTAAAAACAAAATATATATATATATATATATATATATATATTTTTTTAAATAGAGTTTTAAAAAAACTGTGGTTATGAATTTTGAAAAAAAATTTAAAAAGAGTTTTGAATAGTATGTTTAGTTATGAATTTTGAAAATAATTTTTGAATTGTTTTTAGTTATGAATTTTGAAAATAATTTTTTAATTAAATTTTGAATTGTATGTTTAGTTATGAATTTTAAAAAGAATTTTGAATAATTTTTATTATAATCACAATTCTAATCAAAATCCAAACGCAACCATAATTTTGTAACTAAATATAAAAAAAATACAAAATCGTACTACTTTTTTCATATTTATTATTTTTTTAAAATTTCTTCACAAATATGTTAAATTTCTTCACGGATATGTAACAATTATAACAACTTTGAGTCGTATTTACTCATGAAGCTCTCTCTCGTCTTTGGTCTTGAATCTCCTTTGGAAAAAATGACATTTACACCATTAGTAGATAATTGTAAAAAAATAATAATAAAATTTCATAACATTTGGCTTTGACAATGCAATTTTGGCAATAACCATTGAGCTCGGAAATAGCTTAGATGATTGGAGTCAAATCCAAATGCGAGCGAGACGCATCACTACCCCAAATTGTATAACACTTCTTTTTCCTAGATTCAAACAGTACTTCTCTAATGTTTTTGGAGCTGGGTCATGAATTCACACCACTGTAATTACATTGATAGTACATATAAGGAGTAAAACACATCAGCCAAACTTAAAGAAGCGTCATGTGTGTTAAAAAAGGAAAACAATAGCGAGTGCCCGAGACTCACATATGTCTTAAAATCATTTGCACATACCCGGAAGAGACTTTCATGCATAATAGGCAAGTAACGCTTGCAGAGCCTCCAATCAGCTACTGGTATTTACAAGCTGATTTGTTACGAGTTGCCTATGACTTTTGGCAAGTTTGTACCAAATTTGGCTTTGAGGCATATACAGACCGGTACACCACACCACATCTGAAATAAAAAATCAAGCAACCATCTTCATTAGAGTAAAGTTGTTATATTAGCAAAATTTCAAAGATCTCAATTTTTAAGAAGTGGGATTGGGACTTTATTTCTATGTTCCAACCCTAAAAATTAACACATTCAATTCAAAATTGAGAAAATAACATTTACAAACTTACAGAATTGAGAGAGAGAAAAATGAGAGATATTAATCAAGTGCATAAAAAGTGCGGTTCAAGTGTGTAATTGAAAGGATAAGGAGATTAAGGAAAGGTGTAGAGAAATTATTTTGAGAAATTGTTAAATGAAGAACATTTAGAATGGTTAGGAGGAGAGGAATGTGGTAGTTTTAATGGAACTAAAGAATATAAGTTTTATCGCGGAATAAGGGAGTTTTAAGGCAAAATTTAAATTGAAGAACATAAAATCAGGTAAGGCTAACTATAATGTATCCCTATTAAGGCTTCAAAAAACTTAGGTAAGGTGGGGTGTCTTGATTAACACGTATGATTGAACGCTATAGTCAACTCAAGGTGTTCTAAACTCGCAACAGCTAGTAATTTGGAAGTAACGGATTCAAAATAATATAGCAGAATTTTCCCCTCACATATAAAATTTTTAAAAAATAGTGAGCACTTAGATATAATAAATACAAATAAAATAGAAAAAAGGCCAGATATAAGAAACAAAGAGCGTTTCAGCTATTACCTTTCATTTAGGCATCTATAAGTTTTTCACTCACCAACAGATTGTCGTAGCCTTCTGAGTACAACCTGTTGATAAAACTTTCTTGTGTGGAAGAGCAATATTAATGCAGCAAGAAATCCCAAAAGAGCAGCCGATGACATTATAAAGAAGGATAACATGAAGCAACGAGTTCCAATGCACGTGTCACCCTCCATTGATGCTTCTCTATCGTAAATATACCCAACAACTCTCACTGAGAGAAAATAAGATCCAACAGGGCTTGCAACGGTGATCGTGTTAAATATTGTTCCCATATGGACTACACCAAATATCTCAGAAGCTATTGTAGGCATTAACGACCATTGAGAACCATAACAAACGCCCACTAGTACCGATCCAATGTACAGAGCACCAGGAAAACCAGAAGCAATCACAGCATGCCCAATGCTCATTGTTGCTAGAGTGATGGCCATGAAAACCGGCCTTGCCCACCCATTCATATGCAAGAAATAATCTGATATGTAACCGGCTCCAAAACGACCAAGAAAATTCCAAATGCTCCAAAGAGAAACCAAACTACTTGTCTCGAGATTTGTGTAACCGAGAGATTCGCCTATTTGGCTGATGTTGTTCACTGTTGCAAGTCCTGAGCCCATACCGCAAGCCATGGCAACAAACAAAAGCCAGAAGCTACTAGTGCACATAGCTTGTAAAAGATTCAGATTTTCACCCAACTGCAAAGTCTTCTTGACATTAGTATCTATCTCTTGATCTGCACAACTGTGTATTTGATGATACCCACTAAGATCTTGTCTTGCGTGTATCTTCTCTGCAGCAAACTGATTGGGATCATCCATCAATGGGTCTTCACCAATTTCTGAAGTACTTGAAATACTTCTCGATTCACTCAATTGGGCTTTTATTGCAATGCAAAGAGGTGATGCTAGCAACAGAATGAGTATGACAAATGTAAAGATGTGTGCTAACAATGGCAAAGAGAGGATATTTTCTAAGATTATGATGACCATGAGATAAGCAGCGATAATCAGAGCAATCAATGAGAAACCATTCAGGTGCTTCTTCTCATCTCCTTCGCTTGTCCTGTAGATTCTTACGAAGCACATGAGCAACAGAGTATTGAAAGTGGGAAAAGTGGCCAACATTAGAAGAAATGAAGTAGGCTTGTCCTTGAATATTGTCTGATATGCTTGAATTAATATTGCTCCACTCAAACCAAGAAATCCCTAGCAAAAAATAGGACTTTAAGGCACCACATTAAGTCTCAAAAATCCAATGACAAGTAAATATGGTATAACTAAGCACTTCATGGCATCTTAGGCTTAATCAACATCAACAACAACAACTTAGGCTTCATCAACATCAACAATTAAAACTAGGGGAATATTAGATAAATGAGAAATGGAGAAATTAATAGTAAAAATAGAGTGCAAATGGGAATTATATCCGGTGCAACTAATTGCAAAAACTTCTCTAATTTGCAATTAGTTTCTACATTTTCTATTTATCTGAAATCTTCCCTTAAAACTACATGCTTTATGAGTCAAATCAAGACAAAAGTTCCAAAACTCCATAGTTTGCAGCATGTGACTAGGGCCGCAAATGAATTGAGTTGTTCATGAACAACTTGAGCTTGGCTCAGTCACTAGATAAACAAGCTCAAGTCAAGTTTTAAGGCTTATTTACTAATTGAGCCAAGCTTGAATAGACCCAATTTCAACTCAAATAGACTCATGAGCACAAAGATATATAAATTAATATTTATTTTTAATAATTATCTTATATATTTTTATAATTCATTTGTTTATATTTGGTGTTTATACAAATTCACATATTTGATTTGATGAAATTTATTAATAATTTGATCATTCTCTTTCTTCTCTTAATGTGGATATATATGTATTT
This sequence comes from Camellia japonica, assembly GCA_030407325.1. NCBI lineage: Eukaryota > Viridiplantae > Streptophyta > Magnoliopsida > Ericales > Theaceae > Camellia > Camellia japonica. Next base: position 96,504,640 of record JAPPVO010000059.1, read on the forward strand.
TTTTTTTAAGTTGGAGCTGAATTCTCTTAATTTGACTCAAGCAAGGTTCTGAAAAGTGGTTGTGGTCGCTGTAACAGTGGCGGTGGCACGGCTGCGGTTGCGGTTGCGGGGTATAAAGACTATAACGTAACAGTTGCGGTAATTAACACTATGAATTTTTTTATTTTTCGCACAATTTGAAAAAAACTTACCAATACGCATATTTTTATTCCAAAATCATATTTATTGGGTTTCAAAAATAAATTTTGATCAATTTTTGTTAATTTTTAAGAATGATCCAATATATTTCATATTTTTAAATCACTACAAACTGAGTTTTTTACATTTTATTTTAATAATTAATGACTTTATATGTCAGAAATCCATATTGCAAGTTGTAGCAAAATTTTCTTTTATTGGACTTAGATGTATAAAATTATTTTTTTAATTATTATACTTGCGGAAGCATATGCAAATTTTAACTTGAATAGTTTTAAAAAATAAATTATACATGCTAATGTAATCATATAAAAATTAAAAAATAAATTACAAAGAAAAAAAATTTATACACGGTTTTTTTTTCTTTAGGTTTGGATCACTTGAACATTCGTTCTCTTTTTGGATAACCTGTAAATAAAAATAAAAATAAAATAAACTAATCAACAAAAATTGGCATATATAAAACATGTATTAATATATAATTCTAGGTGTTATGTTTTTTAGATATTTTACAAAAAATCAATCACTAACTATTATATATAAGATAAACAATGACAAAAGTAAGAGAATAAATAAGAACCTAAATATATATTTTTTTAATCAAGCCAAATAGATAATGATTACACTTATTATTATTATTATTTTCAAACAAAGATTACATGGCTGAGTGAAGTTCTCCCTGCAAGATGAACGGGCAACATCATCTTCAACAAATCAATAACAGATTCTTCATCTTCCCTCTTCTCTCTCCCTATCTCTTACTCCTCCATCTTCTCTCTTCTCTCTTTATCCCTCTTCCCACCTTTTCGGCCTTTTTTTTTTTTTTTTTTGGTGAAGGAAATTGTTTGGAACTGTTACATGACGGTGCGTAACGGACCGTTATGGCCGTTACGACACCGTTACAGCCGCTACGGCCGACACACCTATGAATCTCAATCACACGGCAAAAGCGGGGGATAACGTGTGGTGGCTACCACCGCAGCTGTTACGTAACAGAACGCTACATTTTGAAACATTGGACTCAAGTCAAGCATGAGTTACTAGACAAGCCGAGTTTGAGCTCGATATCTTAAGTTTGGCTTGAGCTTAAGCTTTAATTTTCAGTGAGTCGAGCTCCAATAATCTAAAGTTCGACTTGACTTGACTCAACTTGTTTCTTGAGCTGAACTTGTTTATATAGTCGATTTGACTCAAGTCAAACTTCAATTTCTTAAAGACTAGACAAATAGAGCTCGATCATGATTTCTTAATTAAGCATTAATTTTCAGTGAGTCGAGCTCCAACAATCTAAAGTTTGACTCAACACAGCTCGTTTGTCATGCTCAACTCATTTATGTAATCGATTTGACTTAGGTCAACCTGAGTTTATTAAAGACTAGAGAAGTCAAGCTTTAATTTTTAGCAAGTCGAGCTCCAACAATCCAAAGCTTAACTCGACTCAGCTTGTTTGCTGATCCTTTTGTTGTGCCAGAGGACCTCAAATATAAATACGCAAAACAAACTCAAGAGATTTATGTGGTTGGGCAATTGCCTACTCCACAAAGACAACTTGATTTCACTAAATTTGGAGAAAATTTACAATCACTCAATTCCTCACTACTCTCTACAATTTCATGTTTGTCATACAAAATACAATTCCTTACCTCTCTGTTTATAGGTTTCTAATTGAAGATGAGGGACGTATGCAATGACGCCAAAATCACTGCCTCACGGGAAACTTTACGTTAGCTTTCATTATTGACCTTCAAAGCTTGAACTCAAGATGATGTTTCCTTACAGCAACTTAAGGAGATTCTAAGATCTTCCATCTTGAGCCTTCGAGTGCTTTATTTTTTCATGGTGAAGTAGATGGAGGAAGGCGAATAAGTTTGAGCCAACTTCTCTCACAATTCTCCACCTTGGCGAAAATTCTCCTTCCAAACTATACAGTGAGCAATCAACACTGCCATGCACTCGAAGGTGCTTACATTTGCTCCAAATGGATTAAGTCCAAACACTATCTGAACTTAACTCCAATTTTGTTCTTCTTTTGCTGGGTTTTCCTCTATTGGGAGAGATGCACTGTGCTTCTGACCCTAACCCTATCTTGGGGATTCTCCATCCCAAGAGTCTTCTTTTGTGCAACCATAAACTGGTCAAACCGTTTATACCACTGTCATGGTGACTACTTCACTCCGCAGAGAGATTTCTTCTCATGAATGAAATTTTCCTTTCCAGCTACTCCAAACCTTTCAAGTTGAGATAAGAAAATTTCTTCTTTCAAATCACCATTCTTCTTGGTGAGTTTCCATTTGCAGTCAATTATTCCTTTCACTTCCAAAGTTACACCAACTCCAAAGTCTGGTTCTCGTGGAGTGACCTGATCTCGTCATTCATAGCCTTCTTTCACTTAATATTTTCTTCATTCTGCTCAGCTTCCCTGAAAGTACACGAAATTCCATTTTCAACAACTGGAAGGGCATAGGTCACCATATCAGCAAGCCATCCAGGTTGCTTGATAACTCTTTTTGGTTTTCTAGTTGTAATAGATTTTGTCTGCTTTGAGATCTCTATAACTAGATTCTCATGTTCATCTGCACTTTGCTCAGAATTTTCTTCAAGTTTGTTGTCTATCACTGGGTCTTCTTCGGGGTTGTTTGTTACTGGGTTGATGACTGTTTGAATAGTCCTTGCTGGTGCTTTTAACTCCACCTCCTATTGAGGTTTTTTTGTTTCATCATTAAAGACTCATCGAAAAGTGACGTCTCTACTCAGAATTACTTTCTTTGATTCGGGGCACCAAAGTTCATATCCTTCGACACCTTTACTAAAGCCCAAGAACACAACTTTCTTGGCTCTAGGATCTAATTTCGATTATGTAACATAAAAATAAGCCAGGCATCCAAAAATGCATAACTGATCATAATCAGTTGCAGACTCTCCAGACCATACCTCTATGGGAGTTTTCCCATTGAGTGCTGCAGTAGGTAGTCTATTGACAAGATGTCGAGCATAGTTTAATGCCTCATCCCAAAATGCTTTGCTCAATCTTGAATGTGGCAGCATACATCGGACCGTATCTACCAAGGTGCGGTTCATGCATTCTGCTACGCCATTTTGTTGTGGTGTACCTCGAACTGTGAAATGTCGCACTATCCCTTCATTTTGGCAAACTTCATGGAAGGGATTTGATGTGTATTCACCACCATTGTTAGATTTGAGCTTCTTGATTTTCTTGCCTGTCTGAGTCTCGATCATTTCTTCCAATTAATAAAGATGTCTAACACTTCATCTTTATGCTTCATTGTGTAGACTCATACTCTTCATAAGAAATCATCAATAAAGGCCACAAAATAATGTTTACCTCCCAAAGAAGTATTTTTTTTGACGGTCCCCACATGTCTATATGAACGTAATCCAGAATCTCTTTGGTACGGTGAATTGCGGTACCAAACCTGATCCTCGTTTGCTTGCCCAGTACACAATACTTGCAGAACTCAAGCTTTCCTATCTTGGCGCCTTTTAGCAGATTTTTCTCGATCAATCCTTGCAAAGCCTTTTCGCCGACATGCGCTAACCGCATGTGCCAAAGTCTGGAAGTGTCTGATGCATCGTCCTCTGAACTGGAAGAGGCAGCGACACTTCCTATGACTGTAGACCATAGTTGTCAAATCGGGATTCGTATCGTGAATCGAAATGATCTCGTACCGAATCGCGAATCGAATCGAATCGTGAATCGTAAAGATACGGTCACTTCTTCTAAATTATTTAAAAACATATATTTATACATTTAAATGTTAAATATATCTTATAAATATAAAATATTTAGACTTAAATCAATAAAAATGTTATTTTGAATGATAATCACTTAGTTTAATAAGTAAGAAGTTAACAAACGTTTCTATGTAAGATCACCATCTTACATTTTTTTCTTTTTTAGATATTTCTTATCAACCATTCTTAATAAAATAATAACCAAATAGACAAACTATCAATTTCTAAAGTAACAATAATTAACAACGATATTGATATTTGGACAATAAGCATACATACTTTTCTAAGTAACAGTGAGCAAATAATAAGAAAGAATCATTTAGAATCTATTTTTTAAAGCCTAAAATATTTCAAAAGTATAACTGACCTCATAGATGTAATATTTAATTTAATAAAATAGCAATAGATAATTCATAGTGCAATTTTAATCTTAAACATCTTTAGAAGATATATTACGATTTTTTAAAGGGGAAAAAAAAAAAAGAGAAGAAAGGTTCAAAATATGTTGGGCCTAACTAAATCTAATTAGATCCTATTAAAAACTTCATGATCACTAAAATAACAACAATCATATTTATATGCTGGTTATTTTGGTATTAAACGCTATTAGAAGTTGTATTATGTCATTTTTACTAAAAAGATGGAGGAAAAATAGAATCGAAAATATGTCGGACACAATAATTTTAAAAATTGCATGAATCGTAAAAAGTGAATCGAATCGTGAATCGATTGTGAATCGTGCGATTCACTAGAGATTCACTTCCAAAATAGATTCACCTTTAATTCGTATCGATTTGCAAAAATTGTGAATCGAATTGCGAATCGAATCGCGAATCGTAAGATTCTGATAACAGAGCTGTAGACCCATCTAGGAAATATAAGTTTCCCTTTAGCCTACCCTTCATTGCATAGTTGTCAAATCGGGATTCGAATCGTGAATCGAAATGTCCTCTTACCGAATCGTGAATCGAATCGTGAATCATAAAGATTCGGTCATTTTTTCTAAATTACTTAGAAAAATATATCTACACACTTAAATGTTAAATATATCTTATGAATTTTAGACTTAAATCAATAAAAATGTTATTTTGAATGATGATCACATAATTTAATAGGTAAGAAGTTAACAAAGATACCTATCTAACATCACCATATTACCTTTTTTTTTTTTAGATTTTTGTATCAACCATTAATAAAGGTAGTATCCAAATAGACACACTATCAATTTTCAAAGTAACAATAATTAACAATGATATTGATATTTGGACAATAACCACACATACTTTTCCAAGTAACGATGACCAAATAATAAGAAAGAATTATTTAGAATCTTTTATTTTAAAGCCTAAAACATTTTAAAAAGTATAATTGACTTCACCCATGTAATATTCAATTATATTCAATTTAATAAAATAGCTATATATAATGCCATAGTGTAAGTTACTTTAATCTTAAACATCTTTAGAAGATGTATTATGATTTTTTAGAGGGGAAAAAAATAAGAAAGGTTAAAATCATGTTGGGTCTGACTGAATCTGATTGAATGCTATTAAAAACTTTATGATCACTACAATAACAACAAATCATGTATATATGTTGGTTATTTTGGTATTAAAAGATATTATAAGTTGTATGTCATTTTCACAAAAAAGATAGAGAGAAAAAAGAGTCGAAAATATGTTGGACGTAATAATTTCAAGAATTGCACGAATCGTAAAAAGTGAATCGATTGTGAATCATGCGATTCACTAGAGATTTCACTTCTGAAATAGATTCACCCACAGATTCGTATTGATTTTGCAAAAATTGCAAATCGAATCACGAATCTTAAGATTCCGATAACAGAGCTTCATTGCAACAAATGCTCCCCGTATTATCTTGAGGACTCTCCCTTCTATGGTTATTCTTTAATCGCTGGAATCAAAAACTCCCAGTGAGATGAGATTCTTTGTTAGGTCCGGTATATACCAAACATCTGTCAGAACTTTGATTGTTCCATCATGCATCTTTAACCGAATTGTTCCAATCCTTTTTGTCTTACAAGCCTCGCCGTTGCCCACTAGCATAACTCCTCCATCGAACTCCTCTAAGCTCGAGAACCAATGCTGGTTAGGTCGTTGCCCACTAGCACAACTCCTCCATCGAACTCCTCTAAGCTCGAGAACCAATGCTGGTTAGGACTCATGTGGTATGAACATCCGAAATCTAACACCCATTCATTAGAATGGCTACTTGTTAAAGCTAAGAAAGCTGATTCTGTATCTCCATCTCGTGCAACATTCAAATTTGACTCATTTTTGTCCTTGTTCGGGCAGTCTTTGACCCAATGCCCCTTTCTGCGACAAAGGGCACACTCGTCTTTTGCAGTACGTATTCTTTCTGATGATCTTCACCTCATTTTTGATAGAGACCTGTCTCGCCCTGTAGATCTTCTATTATTTGTTCTGCCTCTGACTGTTAATGCCTCTGGTGTTGAGTCCCTATTGACATACTTGTCTTCTTTTTTTTTTTGAACTCATTATTCACTAAGACATTTGATACATCAATATACCTAATCTTTTCTTTACCATATATTAAAGTGGTGGTAAGATGATCATATGTGTCAGGCAATGAATTTAATAACAGCAGTGCTTTGTGTCTTCATCATCGATTTGAAGGTCCAAAATTTTCAAATCGGCAAGAATTTTATTAAAATTATTCAGGTGTTCGTTCATTGAAATACCTTTCTTGTAATCAAAACAAAACAACCTCTTCTTCAAGTAGAGCTTATTCTCAATACTCTTCATCATGAACTTGTCTTCTAGTGCCTTCCATAACTCCTTTGCAATATCATATTCTGTAAAGGCGTTCTCTTCCTTTGCAAGGCAAAGTTGTATAGAGCTACAGGTTAGGAGATTAACTGTCTCCCATCCTATCTCATCCAAGTCCTTGGGCTTGTCTCCTAAGGTGAAATGCAGATTCATATGGACTAGCATGCCCTTAAACTCGCATTTCCACGTTCTGAAGTTGTTGCTGCCATAAAATTTCTCCACCTCAAACCTCGCAAGAGACACTAGCGTCCAATGCCCAGAGTTACTAGTAGATGTTGGGTTACTAATAGATTCTTCTGTTCTCTCCTCAATAGCTGCATCCATGGATACTTCTCAATAAACTCCACCGCAATCAATAACGGGCACTTGAAATGCCGGAAACACGATGATATTTCTATACTCCTGAAGGATTAACTCCAACTTCGGGTTTGAAACTCAAAAAACAGATTGCACGGTTGCGTCCGAAACGGTTGATTTAGTTAGGAATGAGTCTTCCTACGTCAAAAATGCTCCCAAAAAGGCGGTCAAACTTGATGATGTGGCGGTCAGACATGGCGCCTTGCTGATGTGGCACCTTGCTAATGTGGCAGTGCTAGCGTGGCACCCTGCTGACGTGGTAGTGCTGACGTGGCAGTGTTGACATGACGAATGGGCAACGCTGATATGGCAAATGATCAACACTGATGTGGTGTTTGACTGGGTGTTGACGTGGCACGGAATATTCTAAAGAATATTTTGCAGTGATGTCGCGATGATGTCACAGTAATGTCACAGAATATTCTTCGGCTCGGCTTTGCGGCTCGACTTAGCTCAGTTGGTTTGGTTTGGTCTGTCTTCTTGGCTCGACTGTTGACTTTTTCAGACCAACTTTGATCAGCGATTAGGAGAGCTTCCGTTATCCGTTTGGGGTGAATTTTTTTTCTTCAAATTGCTCTACTCGATAAGAGCTACATAATGGTGTATTCAGAAGTTGGTTTCGGCAACTCTGAAATATGGCAAAATTTCGAAACAGAGAATTGAACACTCTGTTTTAACACAACGATGCTCTAATACCAAATTGTTGTGCCAAAGGCCTCAAATATGAATACACAAGACAAACTCAAGAGATTTACGTGGTTGGGCAATTGCCTACTCCATAAAGACAGTTTGATTTTACTAAATTTGGAGAAAATTTACAATCACCAATTCCTCACTACTCTCTACAATTTCATGGTTGTCATACAAAATACAATTCATTACCTCTCTATTTATAGGTTTCTGATTGAGAATGAGGGATGTATGCAGTGATGCCAAAATCACTGCCTCACGGGAAGCTTTACGGTAGCTTCCATTGATGACCTTCAAAGTTAGAACTCCAGATGATGTTTCCTTATAGCAGCGTCTAGAGACTATAGGATCTTCAATCTTGAGCCTTCGAGTCCTTTCTTTCTTCATAGTGAAGTAGATGAAGGAAGGAGAAAAAGTTCGAGCCAACTTCTCTCACACTTTTAAGTTGTTTATGTAATTGATTTGACTCAAGTCGACCTTGAAATTTTTGAAAGACTAAGGCCTCGTTTGGGAACCCTCATTTTTAGCCAAAAAGTCAAAAAGTTACTAAATTAGCCAAAAAGCCAACAATCCATACCAAAAAGTCAAAGATTCTCTTTTCTCTCTATTTTTTGCACATCTTTTCGTAAAAAGCCAAAAAGTCATCCCAAACATATTAGTTTTTTTTAGCTCATATTTTAGCCAAATAGCCAAAAAATTACTAAATTAGCCTGTTCCCAAACGGAGCCTAAACAAACTACAGTTAAAGTTCAATTTCTTTAGCTCAGCTCAAGCACAAGTTTTATTTTTCAGCTGAGTTAGAGCTCCAACATTCTAAACCTCACCTCTACTTACTCGCCTTGACTTGTTGGCAACAACTTGAAACTTAGGCCACGTTTGTCAATAGGAGAATTTTATTATACACATCTCATATCATACACATCTTTAATTATGTTTTTTTTTTTTTTTACTTCTTTAGTTATGATTAATTTTTTTAATTATAACATTATTTTAAAATATTTAATTACAAATTTTTTTAATATTTAATTAATTATGACTCAAAAAATATGAAATTATATATATTTTTTTATCTGTATATGGCATACAACTATGACTATATTTTCCCTTGTCAATATAGTCCAAAAAAAAAAAAAAAATCACAAATTGTCACTATCACTTCTTTTTTTAATTTATGATTTTTTTTTTTGTAAAAAATAAAAAATAAATAGTAAAATGGAAACAAAACAAAACAAAAATAGATATCAGTATTTAGAAATCAAAGAGGAGAGAACAAACAAACCTTCATGATCCCAACTATGGTACCACCATAATTGGGGAAATTATGAACAGCAGTGACCACATTAGCGGTATTAAAGAAACTCTGAGCGTGAGCCGCCACCAACATGTACAGACACATCACCGGCACGGGCGGCGGCGGAACCACTCCGGCCACCGACATCCACATCATAAAGTACCCCGCGAAGCACTGGATTGCGCCCGCCAAAAGCACGATCCACGGCCCCCTGACAGCGGCGGTGGTGGTGGTGGTGGCGGCGGAGTAAAGGAGGCCGGAGAGGAGGCCGGCGTTGGCGCCGACGTCTTTGAAGAGGGAGACGGTGTCGAGAGTGGATTGATCGTAGGATTGGGAGGATTTGAGGGAGGAGGAGTAGATTGGGAAGGTGTAGAGCGAACCACTGGTGGATTGGATCCATATGCTTGACACTGTTGATATCCATTTGTTGCTCAGCATCATACTCTCCATCTCTCTCTCCTCTCTCCTCTCTCTCATGGAATGGAATTTGAGCTGGGCTTGTGACACTGGGTAGGTTTGGTTTGTGTTTCTGAAAAAAATTTCAGAAATTTTCTCTACAAACAAATTTCAGAAATTTTCTCTACCAAACAAATTTTCCCAAAAAATTTCCCAAAACACACAAACCAAACAAGTTTTCCAAACAAATCTCTTTCACACACACATCAAATCAATCACTTTTTCCAAAACTCTCTCTCAAAACAATTTTCCAAAACAAATTTTCCCAAAAAACCAAACCAAACATGTTTTCGTACTTTTTATCTCTAAAACACATCTCTCAAACATAAACCAAACATACCCACTGTTTCTCATTTTTTGTTGAGGCTGTTTCGGTAATTTGAGTTATTTATTTTTTAAAATATATTATGTAAAAAGAGTTGTTGTTAGAATAATGTTAGGGATCATGAAGAAAATATCGTGAAGATAATCATGAAAAATTCTCTACTTTTGAATTATATATACAATAAAACGCCATACACTAATCAAAGGATGAAAAATCTTCATGATATTTTTTTTCATGGTTTCTAGTATTATTCTTATTATTATTACATACCTCTTTGCTTTGGTCTTCCTATTTTTTTGAACTACTACCTAACAAAATGAATCCCCTCCCCTTTCTCTTTGAACGCGCACCTTAATATCAACTATACCTTTCATCTTTTTGACCCCTAATTTTTTTTTTTCTAGAATTTTTCTACTATTGGCAGTCTAACCCCTCCAATGACCTCCCAACACCTCTCCCACCGGCGACCACCCTTCCACAACCTCCGAACACCACGACCCCCTTCCTCTTCCTTTTTATTTTATTATTATTTTTTTATTTTAGATTTGGTTTCTCTCTCTTTCTCTTTTTCTTCTCATCCATAGCAACACTTTGTGACTCCATTGAAGGAATTGGAAAGCAATTTGGATTCCCACACACAAATCGAGACTCAAAACTCAGAAACCTATTAATGGCATCGAATTTTCCCCAAGAAATCATCATCAACAAAACCCATTAGAGACTGTGGTAGGTGCTAGAATTGCTCCAACAATAGCATTGCAAAAAATTAGGAGTGGCGAAATCGCAGGAGATGGCAAAAGAGGTTGCTAATGGAGATGGTAGTGAAAAGGTTGGTGGGTTAGGGTTTGGAAAATTAGGGTTAGGGTTAGTGTTGGAAATTGGGCCAGATATTAGACTCGGATTTGGGCATCCATGTGGCATGACCCATGGTGCATTCATATTACCCATGTAATTTGAATTTGATTTCCTGATTATCCTATTTGTTAGGATAACCCACTATCTATCTATATCTATCATATCCTTAGAAGATATGGATAAATGGTTAGATATTTGGTCTATATATCAAATACGATATATGGGATGTGGGGATGAATCCAATAACGACGAACGTATTCTTTTTTCCATACTCTCTCTCTAACTCTCTTACATTTGAAAATTGATCAAGCCTATGCACTGTGACTAGAGTACTCCATTGTTGGGTGTTCTTAGATTGTGATTATGAAGCACGTGATTTACCCACAATATTCTTTGTTTCAGATTCTAACACATAAGGTATGCTTTGAATCCTTTTAGCTGCTACGTTATATGAATCTTACATTAGCATCAGAGCCATAAATGGGTATTTTCGTGCTTGTTTTTTGTGCATTAAAATATGTATCTAATTATATATATACACACATGATATATGCATGAAAAATTAATATTTTTTCGAACTTTCTCCGATCAACCTGAAAATTACATATGTTGTAGTACATTTCATGTTGAACATATCTGCAAAGTTTCATAAAAATCCAACGGTTAGATTTCAAGAAAAATAAAGACCCATTTTATATTCCCGAAACTTTACATTCATGATGGTTCTACATACTTTAATTTCAGTTTACAAATCTTACATATTTAAAATCCTTGTTTCGAGACCTTCGAAACTATATATTATTTGTTAGATTTAGATTTACGATTGATGAGAAAAATCAAACCCTAATTTGGGTTCGTTTTGAGTTTTTGATGGCTTAAAGAAGAAGATAAAGTGCAGAGTTTCTGCACTTCCACTCTCATTAGAGAGAGTCTGTGATACACCCTATTATTTGTGTTTGTTAAATGTCATTTTTGAAACCACCAATGTTTTTATTTTGGAAAAAGAGTCCGGTAGTACCAAAATTAGACCAGAAAACAACCCGGAAGCTAGCGCGTCACGCGCCAGATGACATTGTCAGCGTCACCCACGCATGCGCCACGAGTCACTCGCTGCCCGCACGCACCAGGCGCGCTTCTCATGCGTACGTCGTTCGCGCTTCACACGCGCGCACCTTATGCCCTACCCACACGTGTGTCGAGCCGCCCTGCGCCGTTTTTTGCGTCAACTTGACTGGCGTGGCTGCTGGAATTAAGGCTATGTTTGTTTGTTTTAAAAATTTAGAATTGCTTTAAATGGTCATAAGTAATTCATTATAACTTTGTTTTAAGCGTAGTTGGTACTGTTAGACTCAGAATTACATGTTTTATCTACTGTAAAATTTTCAAAATTTTATAAAAATAAAAGATATTTTTCCTAAAATAATAATTTCATTATTTCTGCTTTAAAATACTTCTGGTGTTGCATGACTAAGTTTCTGGGGCTGAAATTTTTATTGTAGACTACTGTAATGGTTTACTATTTACTGGTATAATTATTGCATTTTTTCAAATTCTAGAATATTTATTTCTGATTTTATGTGTGTTTAATAATTATTTAAAATTCCAGAAAATTTCAGAAAAATTTTAAAAGTTATGTAGTTCCTGTTATGGCATAATCTGAACATTAAACACAACATATTGTTGTTTTTTGCCTAGAGTTTGTAATATGTTGTGATTAGAATAGTATGATTAATTTTAAATCCCATTATTAAATGAAATATAGCATGAGTTGATTGTAAATTTATATTAAGATGCTATTGTACGGAATTAGAATATTTTATCATGCTTTAGGCATGTCATAGCTGGTGGGAGGTTGTTCGGTTGAGAGAAATCTTTGTAAATTTATTCCCGAAAACTAATGTTTTGCGCATGAATTAAATTAAATTTTGGATAATTGTCACTTGTGACGCAAGAGATGATTACGAGCATAGCGGATTTTCGATCTTACGACTTGTGTAATATTGTCACTATTTAATTTTGATTTTTGCGGCAAAATTACATTATGCTGATCAAATTAATCTCAATGCAAATTTTTTTTTCTCTCTCAAAATTGACTTAACTTATGGAAGTTAATTTGGTTGACCTAGACTTAGTAGAGGTGTTCAAATATAGACAATATAATCATATTCTTTAGATGAGCAAAAAATCTTAGAGACTTTAGGTCAGACTTTGATTGAGCCAAAGTAATGAAACATGACTCAAAGTGTAACGCCCCAAATTTCTAGCCCAAATGATAATACAACCATCATGGCTCTTTCAAGGAAAACCGAATATAAATCTCCAAACTTATATTACATGATACAATAGTTCTTAATGCAACAATACATTAATCCAACAACAAATAAATAAACAAATAAATACCCCCAAGGGTTTACAAGTTTCCAAGGCTTGAACCTGGTTACACAAAACGGTTATTTAAACCTACACACATACAGCCCTTGGCTTACACATAGAGTCATAGCAAAATGAGAGTCTCGTACTCTCAACACACATTTCCTCGCCTTTAGTTAAGCAGCATCACCACATCTTTTCCTGCACAAAAATCCCGTAGGGTGAGCATAAAGCCCAGTAGGAAATCCTTAACAAAGTATATACATTTTATACAAGTCTCAAGAGATGAAATGCACATGCCATGCTATGCCCTTTTGAAAGAAAATCACATCTTCATCTTTGAAAACCATCATGCTCAATGATGTCATGCAATTTCAATTCTTCAAAACTTAACAAGTTATTTCAAGAGCGGTAAATACGACTCTGGTAATCCTTAGGTCAGTGTCTGTAAGTAGACTATACAAGTACTACCAATTTGTCATTTTTACCGGTATTAACCAGAAAGCTCGACACTTATCCGCGCGGGTTTTCAGTCTTTCACCCCGGACTCTCAGGCCAACTTATTCAATATCATCTACACCACCTATCAAAACTTACCAATGTATTTACCCCAAAACCATTCCATGAAAACTTGTTTCTCAACATTCTTTTCTCAATGCAAGTTTTCAAATCAACTTTCAAAGTTTAATGTAATCAAATGAATTGATATGCCAATAACACAAGATGAATATAAATGCTTTTATTCCAATTCATCATCCAAGGAATAGCATAATTCCCTCTTCTCAAGTATCCTCAACAATTAGTCATTTCAAGACTATTTCAACGTTTTAAACAATAATTTTCAAAATAAATAATAATTCTCATATTCCCTGAAATTCATCATTTATATAAATATAAATAAGCAATTTTCCAAACATCCATTTATTTTGACACACAAAATAAATATAACAATATTATTCATGGATTTTCAGTCTCTTAAAAAAAAATCCCCAAATTCTAAGTTTTCTCACCAAACTATACAACTCAAATCTTTTGAAAGAAAACTTTCCAAAATCACATTTTCTTCAATCAATGCAGATCAAAACCCATAAGATCATTTTAAAAAAATAAGAGACAAACTCACTTTCAAAATCGCTCAACTTCTTAAATCAACAATCAATTTTCAAAGCTATCGAAAGATAATTTCAAAAATCATATAGATCTTGTAAAAATATATATATAACTTTAAGATAATCCCTACCTCAAGTTTTGAAGAAGAAATGAGATGAAACCCCAAACTTTACAATGTTGAAACTCGATCTCCATCGCACACAACAAAGCCCTCGAGAAGTTACACAACTTTGATGAAAAACTTCGGTCTAACTCCCAATGGATTTGGAGGAATCAAAGAGAGAAGATGACTTCTAGAGAGAGAAGCTCTAGATCTGGAAATTTTGGAGAGTTTTAGAGAGAGAGAGAACTGAAAAAATGATCTGAAATCTCCCTTATGGACTGATATAACATGGTCCGCTCGAGCGTGAAATACACTTTCCCGTAAGCAATTTCGAATGCATTTTGCATTTTTGCTTTCGGCGAGCTGATCGTAAGTTGACCGGGTCAAAATTGGGATCGCTACACAAAGTTGCCGTGGTTTTGTTGCCTTGTTTGGCGCAATAAAAATTGATGTGTGCACTATGGTTAGCGGCATGCTAAGTAGTTTTGATTGGCGAGTTTGGAGTTATGAAATGAGTAAGCCCTCAATAAATCTAGATATGATCTTGACTATTGAGCTGCGCGGATTGACTTTTGTAATTTGACTTGTAATAATGTTGCATCATTGGATGAAACAACATTCAAGAGTCACGTCATCCAAGAAATGCGAGCTTAAATGAGTTAGTCATTAAATGTAAGACGAGTAACCAGTATAAGTAGTGTTTTGCTCTCTACCCAACTGATGGGAGTGTATAGAGCAAAATTTCACGCACTATAATAGTGTGCATTGAAGTATCACTTGAAGTTAAAATATTAGCGCTTAGAAGCTGCAAAATCTATTAACACTAAGTGAAAAGATTAACGCCTAGTGGCTGCAAAATCTATTAGCATTGCCAACTTGTCTAAGTTTGGACACTTACTGTTTCCACACTTGAGTATGAGACATGAGGAAGTGCTTCTTTGTATGATTCCATAGCTAGGCTACACGCTTTTGAATAATGTTTACCACTAAACGCAAAAGTTGTTGCATAATTGTAACGCCCCCCAAAATAATACAAATAATCTAACTCAAAAGAGAAATGATTGTAATAGAATTGGTATACCCTCATATATCATAATTCGTATTACAAAAGATAATACATGCAATATATATTCGCAAATGTTCATCTTGAATCTATAGCATGTAACACCAGTTAACAACAACAAAATAAATACCCTATGGGCTTACATCTTTCCAAGACATTGCTTGGTTATAACAAAAGGGAGTCATAAGCTCCATACATATAAAGGCCTCGGCTTGAATAAACATTTAAACATAAAATAACAAAATAAAGCCTCTAGCTCCTAAGTCCTCCCAAGCTACGTCCTTAGAGGAAGCATGTTACCGGTACTTGAAAATGGTTTCCCAAGTAGAGTGAGCCAAAGCCCAGCAGAAATAGTCTATCACAATATATAAGGTTTAACTAAGATATAAGTGTCAGCTAACATTCAATATTTATGACCAATGTATAATCTTCCCATGACCATTCAGTACTGATACTTATATCCCAATTCATTTCCATTTATTCATTCCAAGTTAATTAGTTTCATTTCAATTCATATGCCAAGTGTATAATTTTTCAAATAACCCAACTGAGACTATAACTCAGTGATTCTCATTTTACATAACCATCACACAAGCACTTCAGCCTTGCCATTTTATGAAAATTTCGTCCGTGGGATCAGCATTCATGTATGCAAATGATTTCGGGACTTTTACCCTGGACACTCTGGCCAACTTAGTTTCAATTGAGTCCATCCCCTATCTCATCCCAAAACATGGAGTACATCTCATTTCTTCTCTTAAAACATTATACATATACAATGTATTTAAAGTACCGTCATATTCAATGACTATCAATTATACATATTCAATGTCTTAACACATCGTCATGTTCAATGACATGATTAAATGATTAGTTTCAATTCACCTAATCCTCATGCAATTTCTACAACAATCATAGCTATCCTTCATCGATAGCCCAATACAGTTATTTCTAAACAGATATGCAATCTTTATAACAGATAATTCATCAAATTTTCATAGGTGAGTGATTTAACAAATCCAACTATACCATTCATTCATACATCCTCCCAATTTCACATTTCTCATACCAATTCCACTATTTATACAAAATAATTATTTAACACATATTAGGCAAATTTTTCCCTTTTCCAAATATCAATCCAAAGGTTAAAATCCACCATTCTAACCCAAGATAACCTCATATTCAAAATCCCATATTCATTTATAGAACACAACATAGAAATCCCTCTTTTCAATTTGAATCCAAACCCTAGGTATAACGATTCCAGTTTTGAACCGTTGTCTATCGTATTTCAGACTTGGGTTGGTATGGTTTAGAATAGTTATTCATATCTTGTTTTTCTTATCTCCCCATTTATTTTGGTTATTGGGTTGCAATTGTGCGTTTGGAACAGGTTGGTTGCTTGTATTTCCAAACCTGTGATGCCCAGATTTTGGCTCTTCCGCTCGAGCGGGCATTCTTGCACTCAAGCAGGCTTCACAAAATTTTCTCCTCCGCTCGAGCGGCCATTCTTGCACTCGAACGGGACTTGTCAACTCTCAGTATTTTTGCAGACCTGCAAATACTGGAAGAATGCATTGGACGCTCAAGCGTCTAGTCTCACACTCGAGCGGAACTTTGTGTCTGACGCTCGAGCGTCACTTTCCACGCTCAAGCAGATTGTGTGTATAACAGTCCGTGAAGATGACATTTTGAATCACTTTTTCTTCTCTCTCTCTCTTTCTCTAAAACTTTCCAAAAACCTAGATTTACACATTTTCTCTCTAAAACTCATATTCTCTCTAAGATTACATCTAGATCCATTGGGATTTCCACCCTAGTGCCTTTGAGAAAAAGGTAGAGTGCTTCAAGATATTCATTTTGATCCGAATAGAATTGGGTTTCGATGTTCTCAATGTTTCACTCTTGCTTGGTTTATCTTCATTCTTTGAGGTAGGGATTTTCTATACTCTCATATGGTTTTTAGCTGAGTTATTTGTTACTGTGTAACAATGATGGGATTTGAAAGTAGTTTGATCAAACCTAGGGTTTGGGGGTGGAATGAAAAAAGAAGGGGTTTTTGGTGAATATGAAATAAATGAGTTTGGGGATTGAAAATATGTTCATGCTATGTCAAAATGGTGGATTTTGGTACTTGGGTTGATATTTGGAAAAATAGGGGTTTTGCCCTAATTGGATCAAATTGTTATTTTGTATAAATAATTGAAATTGTCATTGAAAATGTAAAATAGGATGATCTTTGATATAAGTGGTGGAATTGAATATGTATTATTTCACACCTTTGGAAGTTTCGAATAAACTATCTGTTTGAGATTGAATATCTGTTTAGAGATAACTATATTGGGCTATCGGTGGAAGATAGCTTTGACTGTTGTAGAAATTACATATGGATTAGGTGAATTGAAACTAATCTTTTGATGGTTGTAACACCCACCTCTCATTTAGCTGTTACGTTTATGCTAAATCTTAATTATAGATTTATCTGTGCATTTTATGTTTATTTATGTGTCATGGGCATCATGTTTTTTAATAGATATGCTCATTTATGAAAAAGACTTGTCTGATTCGTTAAATCGTAAGGTTATGAATTAACTAGAGCTAGGTGGTTAGAGCCTAATTCACCTTAATTAGATAAGGAAAGGGTCCAGCTAACATTTAATAGGTGTAATTCTAATTTAATTGAACTAATTAAGTAAATTAGATATAGATGCATATACATCTTATATATATATATATAGGTTGAACTCAATTAAGAGAGAGACATATAGTGTGAGAGAGAGTTCTAGAGAACAAGAAGAGAAGAGAAGAAGGTAAATGAGAAAAGGAGAATTTGAAGCAACTTCATCAAATTAACACATTAAGGTAAAAGTTCTTCCTAATTTCTTGCATGAGAGTGAATTTTCATCTTGAACTCATGGGATTGAGGGAGAGAGTGAGGAGTTGAGTAACATAAGTTGTATTATAACCCTAATAGGAGGAATTCTTCCATATCCTTGCATGAATGGCATTATTTAAGCTCATTTATTTGGTCGTGCATGAATTTAAGTTAAATTTTATTGAAACATAGAATTTCCTTATGCATAGAATTTTGTTTTCTCTTTACTTTTGAAGTTATTAATGAGATTGTGGAACTCAAGCTTGAATTCAAAGTTCTATTCTTGAGTTGAACATGGAAATTGTTTGTACACCATGTTTGTTAATTTTTGGCCTTTAATTTGATCGACTTTGGGTTTGGTTTTGAGGAATTTGAAGCCCCAAAAACAAAGCAGAAATTCGGTTCTGGAACATCTAGAACCACACGTGCGGCTGGGGAGCCCATACGTGCGGGAAGCACTGGCGCACGTGCGGTGGGTAGGTCCACACGTGCGGATAATAAGGGAGGTGCTGGGGAGCTTTCTGCATAAAAAGCACCAGGTGGTACACGTGCGAAGAGGGTCCTGCATGTGCGACCAAGGAGCTCTGCACGTGCGGCTGTTTGACAGCCTCGGTTTCATTTTTCTGCTTCGTTTACCCCGCTCCTAGGCCTTCATTAACATGTTTTGCATCTGTAATTGACGTCCATTTGTATTGCATGAGCATTAAACGAAGTGAAAGGCATTTAGATCAATCAATTCCAAAGTAATGGAACTAATAAGTCGATTGTATGACAATTAAGTGTACTACGCTTATATCTGTCTGTGTAGGTCAAACGCCACGTTCCAGTCACTTACACCACGGAGCCAACTGTGAGTAACACTGTTGTAAAGATATTTTTAATTTAAAGTATCTTTTTCCTGCTTTAAAATTATGCTTTGTTCTGATATGTTTCTTATAATGATGAATGATGATTCTACTTTCGCTTACACTATTTATCGTGGCATCCTTAGCATCTAGAGATTTCTGTTAGTTCCAATTCATGGGGCTCCTGTTTATCATAGTGATGGCCATCACATCTAATCTTCGGTTTTTATAATCGCATGTTCGGTCTTCCAGACCGCCTGTATTTATTGCTTTTGGATGTACCACGTATTACTTTATGCTCTCTATATGTAATACGAACTTACTCAGTATGTACCTTATTTTACATTATAATCATCATTCAGAACCCCTTTACTTAACTGTTATTCACTAGGCTCTAGCTCATATTTTGTTATATTATGTAGGTGATTTAGTTCAGGAAAGGACATAGTGGCATCGACCTTGCTTTGGTTTTTGTCAAGCTACCCTCGGTGCCTCACTGCGAGGTTCTTATCTATCAAAGTTTTGAAGTGGCCGATGTTCACCTATTTTACGCATCACTTCAGTTTCGTTTTGCTTTACATGTGTTAAGATTGGGGATTCTTATGACTTGATGTATATGCTAATCTATGTATATGTATAAAGTTGTTCATTTTGTCTCATGTTTAAAGTCACAACTCATTGGACGATTAATCTTATTCTATAATTAGCTTCCGCTAGCCCCATTCATTTAATCTGTTTAGTTAGGCCTTTGGTAATCTTTGATTATTAGCCGGTTACGACATTAAACCTATAGAGGCATGTTTGGGTCGTGACAATGGTTGTCATTGAATATGATCGTGTTTAAATACATTGTATATGTATGTTTGTTTGGGAGGAGAAAGGGGATGTACTCCACATGTGATTATGTGTTTAAATACATTGTATATGTATGTTTGTTTGAGAGGAGAAAGGGGATAGACTCCATTGTTTGAGAGTAGAAAGGGGATAGACTCCATTATAATTAAGTTGGCCGGAGTGTTCTGGGTGAAAGTCCCGAAATTATACATGGGTGCCTAGCCCGAGGACGAAATATCCGTAAAATAACAATTGTAGTGCTTGTATAGCCTAAGTTTACATGGGTCCCGTTTGACGGCTGCTCACGGAAGAAATATCCGTGAAATGGAAGTTTGAAGTGTTTATGCATATGTGTTGTATGATTTGAAAATTATTGAGTTGTAGCCTCAGTTCGGTTGTTGAGAAATAACGAAATTGACTCATGAATTGAGACAGATAAGTGAACGAAATATGAATTGAAAGTAAATGGATTAAGATTTAAAATTGATATCTTATGAGTATATAAAGTTGTGAAAAATTTTACCACAAGCATTGTTTATGCACTTTGTACTTATATCTCTACTAAACTTCATATATTGTGTTAAATGATTCCTATTGAGCTGTGGCTCATCCTATTTGGGAAAAATATTTTCAGGTAATGATGGAGTGCCTCTACCAAGGCAATAATGTTGGAGAGATTTTCGGGAGCAAGAGTTTCTTATTTTAATTATATATTTTTGTAAAGCCAAGGGCTTAAGATGTAATGAGCAAAGCTCACTTTTGTTGTAACCAAGTTAAGGCTTGGAAAAGTGTAAGCCAATAGGGCATTTATTTTGTCAAACTCTTTTGTATCATTAACTTCATGTAAATGAAAGGACTATTTACTCTGACTTATGCGATTATTAATACACTACAACAAATTTGGGATTTAAAGACGAAACAAATTTGTCCCAAAATGTATATATTTCGTCACCCAAACTAATTACGATGAAAATTTTTCGTCACCCGTTTTGTTGCCAAAGCCTCGTCGCTAAAGGGTCTCAGAGACGAAAAAACAATTTCGGCATTGAAAATGACAAATTTGTGACGAATGTTTTTGTCTCCAATATGCTCTGTTGGGAACATACTTGTAAGTAATTAGCGACAAAATTTTGTCATTAAAAGAAGAAATTAGAGACAAAGTTTTTGTCAAAAATATAAGAAATAGAGACGAAATAATTTTGTCACGTTTAATATAAACGAAGACGAAATTTTTTGTCAAAGAAGCTACCAATAGAGACAAAACAAATTCATCATTAAAAATGATAAATTTGTGACGAATTTTTTTATCTCCAAAACACTCTGTTGGGAACATACTTGTAAGTAATTAGCGACAAAATATTTGTCAAAGAAAGAAATTAGAGACAAAAGTATTTTGTCATAAATATAAGAAATAGAAATGAAATAATTTTGTCACGTTTAATATAAACGAAGACGAAAAATTTTTTGTCAAAGAAGCTACCAATAGAGACAAAATCAAATTCATCATTAAAAATGATAAATTTGTGACGAATTTTTTGTCTCTAATACACTCTGTTGGGAACATACTTGTAAGTAATTAGCGACAAAATATTTTGTCATTAAAGGAATAAATTAGAGACAAATATTTTCTCATAAATATAAGAAATAGAGACGAAATAATTTTGTCACGTTTAATATAAACAAAGACGAAAATTTTTTGTCAAAAAAGCTACCAATAGAGATAAAAACAAATTCATCATTAAAAATGATGAAACAATGTCAAAAAAAAATTCGTCACACATTGAGGGTATATACTTATGATTAACATTTGACATTTGACACAATACATAATTCATTAACATTCGACACAATACAACTATTCTAAGTTTTCATTCACAAGTCACATCCATCTAGCATAACAATTTGAAACAATACATAATTCAGATTTACAGCATCAGGAAAATTGCTTAATCCACTAAGTTGCCTTGATAGCCAATCAAAAAGATCCTTGCGCCCTTCCGTGCCAAGCTTCGCATCCATCAAAGCAGTAGTGAATTGCATACCAAGATCATGCTCTTGCTTGAATAAACTTTTTGCCATTTAACCTGAAATCACAGCTCAACAAATTCATACCCTTGTTCCCAATTTACACATACACCAACTAATGAAAGGAATTAAAAAAAAAAAAAACCCCAAAGCAGCTTATCTACACAACCCTCAACCCTAAATTCTTGGATTGAGAATTCAATAGAATTTGATACAACCAGTGCATAAGAAAGAAAGAAGAAAAAAAATCTGACAATCATTAAATCCATCAAAGAACTTAACTTTAAAAACTCAAACACAGTATACCATATCCTAATTTACCCTATTTTTCTAACCAAAAGGAGCAATGAAAGAAATGTCTTACATTATGGTGAGTAAAGAAAGATTCCCAATATCAGATGGTATGCCTCCTTGGAGATAATTAGCCCTCAAGTACCTATACACAATAATGTAATGAATGTGATTTATTTTCATACATGTATACAATTAATGCAAAAAGGGGCAAACATGGAATATACACAATCAATCAGGAGAGAGAGAGAGAGAGAGAGAGAGAGAGAGAGAGAGAGAGAGAAATTGATTTTCACTTACAGGGCTCTGAGTTCAGTGCAATTGGTAACTTCATTAGGAATAACACCATGTGCGACAGTGGTGGACGGTAGGAGGGTGCTCGTGTGCGACAGGGTCGCTTGACAGAAAGAGAAAGGGAAGGGGGATGATGAGAGACAAGACTGAGAAAGAGGGAGAGAGGAGGGATGATGAGAGAGTGAAATTGGTATTCATTTCCCCCCTCTAGGTTTCAAATTTCCCCCCAAATTTTGGTGTTTCTTATTTATTTCTACAATAATCTTACCAAAAATGATAATTATTTTTTAGTTTTTATTTCTTAACCAAATTAATTTTTAATTTTTAAATTTTTTTTTTCTAAAAATCAAACCATATATGGCCCAAGAATCTTTTGATAAGTCATTTCTTACGTTGGTAACTTATTTAATTATTTGTTAATTTTACAACATTTTTACCATCTAAAGCCTGTTTGCTAAGGTGCCATTTGGTAACACCTACGTTTTCAGTTTTCTATTTATATTTACAAAAATTTAAAAAACTCAAATAAAAACTTGTTTGTAAATTTTTTGATTTATAAATCAGTAGTCTCAGTTTATAAATTTGGCCAAAAAATGTAAACTCAAAAAATGTGTTTCCGTTTTGAGTTTTTAATTTTTTTTCTTTTTTTTACCACCCAACACTAACCACCACCCTCCACTATTTTTGTAAAGACCCAAATAAAAATAATAAATAAAAAAAAGAAAAGGAGTGGTTGTGTTATCATGAAAGATGAAAAGGGAGATACACAATTATAAAAAAAAAATAAAAAAAATAAAAAAAAGAAAGAAAGAAGGGAATATAGACATCATGATGTTTCATTGATGGAAATAAAATAAGTAAAAGAAGAGATTATATGCATGAGTATGTTTCGGTGGTGGAAGAAGAGAATTGAAGAGAAAACAATAATCTAAGCTCTCTCTCTCTTTCTCATGGTTACATTTCTGTGGAGGAGCAACACTAGTAGAGAGAAGTGAGTGCTGTGTAAATTCTGTGCGAAAACAGTTCGGTTTTGTATTTTTAAAAATAGTTACCGATCTCAAAAAATTATGAACTTTTTGTATGTTGTTCACATACGAGTCTAGCACGTTGGGTAAAAAATTCAGAATTTATTGATGAGTATTTATTTTATGAAAATTCACGGACTGATCGGTGTTCGGTCTAGTGTATAGCAGAATTTTGTTATTTAATTTTTAATGTTTAGACCATGATTTGAGATAAATTAGTTGAGTCTATTTAGTATATAATTGGACCATGTTTCACTTATGGATGAGACCCATGATTTAGATTCAATTTAATTTGAATTTGTTTATGATTTATGTTTAATTATTTGGTCCTTTTTAATTATGTGATTGGTAATAACCACATTGGGAGTTGTTATTATTTATTATATAGGACTATAATAAATATTTAATAGTTGATTTTATGGTGTGTACCATATGGTGAAAAATTATATATTTTTGTAGTGAATAATAAAATATGGGGCGTGACAATTTTCCACCACCTTCTTCCGCCACCACCCCACCACCCATCCCCCACGACGGAATATTCCGTTAGCTGACGTCATCGCGCGTAAGCAAAACATATACATCAAAACAAAACAAAATAGAAGAAAAACTCGTTGCGGGGTTCGAACCCTTAATGGGGACACAACATATTGTTAGTGTATTCATACTAGTTAGTGTATTTATACCAGTTAGGGTATTCATACCAGTCAGCGTATAGAAGTGTGTTTGGATTATTTTGGCTTCGTTTTTCTTACGTTGAGTCAGTTTTGTTTTTATTCAGGTTAGTATGGATCAATGTCCAATTCAGAGTTCAAATTTCAATCATTCTCAAATGCGATCAAACAAAAGTATTTTCAAAATCAGACTGATATGCCAGTCACACCATTGAGATACAAAACTGAAATTTTTATTCCAGTCAGGGGAGGACATCCCCGATTACAGAGACTCGAAAAAAAAAAAAAAACCAGAAAATACAAAGACTCCAAAAATAAGAAGAAGAAAAATAAAATAAAATAAAATAAAAACAGAAAATAAAAAAAAAAAAAAACCAGAAATACAGAAAAAAAGAGGGATCTTTTTTTCTTTCTTCTCCGGTGACAGCCACGCACCAACTTCACTTACTCGGCTCTTCCATCGCCGAGCTCTTCCGCTTTTTGTCGCTCTTTTTGTCGTCAATCTTCGAAGACCCTGCTCCAATACTTCCACCAAGAACGACCACAGTGTTTCCGCCGACAGAGTCGGCTCCCCGCCGACCATCAAAGGCGAGGTACGAAGATGCCCCAAATCAGGCCATAGAGGTGGAGTGCCTTTTCAGCTCCTTTTTTCAGCCTTCAGCTCCTTGTTTTCAGCCTTCAAGGCACAAATCTCTACCCGTGCATCTCTGTACATGCACTGGAGTAGAGACAGTTGGGCGTTGACCTGGTATACCTCACACGCCTTGTTTTGCAGACGGTGAGACAGGTTAGTGACCGCCGCCACTGTCTCCATGCAGGACCTCAACGTGTAGTGGTTGGCCTCGATATTATTTTGAGTAGCCATCACTTGCTCAACTGATAGTGTGGGAAGACTAGGTTGAGTAAGAGCAGGGGCACTTGGCCCAGAGGAGCTCGATGGACCATTAAGATCCGGAAAGAGAGAGAAGGGGCGAGACGAAGCCATGTATAAGAGCAGAGAAGGCAGAAATGGAAGAAAAGAAGGGAGTCACAGAGGAATGGCAGAAAATAGATGAGGAAAAAAAAGAAGGAGGAGGAAGACGAAAAAGTGATGAAGAAGAAGATGGAAGAGTGATGGAGAAGAGTGATGGAGAAGAAGCAGAAGAAGAGAGTGGGTAAGAAGAAGAGAAAAGAGATACTGAAGAGAAGAAGAAGACGAGAGAGAAAGACAAAGAGAGGGAGAGAGTCGAGGCGACCTGCTTTTGTCGGTCAGCCGACACAAAAGCAAAGCTTGACAGAAAGAGAGAGAGAAGGGGGATGATGAGAGATAGGACAGAGAAAGAGGGAGAGAGGAGGGATGATGAGAGAGTGAAATTGGTGGCCGTCAGATTGAGACGGCACAGATCGGTGACGTCGTGAGGAATGGACGGTGGATATTTGATATTGGTGTGTTTGTTTTAGAGAAGAAAAGAGAGATGAAGAACTCGAAATTTTTTTGTATTCTTTTTTTTTATCTCTTCCCTCCAAAAATCCCCCCGGC
Source organism: Camellia japonica (assembly GCA_030407325.1). Taxonomy (NCBI): domain Eukaryota; kingdom Viridiplantae; phylum Streptophyta; class Magnoliopsida; order Ericales; family Theaceae; genus Camellia; species Camellia japonica. Next base: position 96,530,406 of record JAPPVO010000059.1, read on the forward strand.
CATACTATATTATTTTTTTGTATACTTTTTTATTTTTTTTTTATTTTTTTGTTTTTTTTGTTTATTTATTATTATTTTTTGTTTTTATTATCTTCTATTTTGTAGAGTTCACATTAGCCTATAAGTTTTCTTCCAATCAAGCATTGAAAATGACGAAATCAATAAAAATTTATTAGTGACGAAATCAATAAAAATTTGTATTTCTGGTTTTCTTCTTTTTTTTTCCCTGTATTTTCAGTTTTTTTTTTTATTTTTATTTTTCTTCTTCTTATTTTTGGAGTCTTTGTATTTTCTGGGTTTATTTTTATTTTTATTTTTATTTTCATCTTCCATAACTTATCATTCCTAGACAAAAATATATTTGTCGCCTAATAAATGGAAATATGCAACGACATCGTTTAATAGGTAGGGAATTTATTGGTGACGAATTACGTTCGTAGCAAAAAATATATATATTTTGTGACAAAAAATATTCGTCTTCAATGAGCTCAAATAATTCGCGCCAATGCAAATGAAATTGGCGCCTGAATTTTGGAGACGAAATTTTTTTTCGTCTCCTATACATTTGAGAAGAATTAAAACAAACGACAAAATTAATATTTCGTCAACTTTGGGTTAAATTTTAATACAAAAAAAAAAAAAAAATTTCATCACCAAATTTTGTCATAATAGCATAGATTTCTTATATTTTGTTTCCTTGTTTAATTAGTATTATTATTTTTTTCTTTTTGTGGAGAGGGGTTTACTATGAGAAAGAATAGTAGCTTTGCACAAAATGTCTTCTTGGATAATAATGTGAGGATGGAGAATTTATTGGTGATGAAATATTTTCGTCTCTTTCAACTTAACCTTATGAGACAAAAATATATTCGTCGCGCAATCAACCAAAATGCAACACGACACATGGAGAATTTATTAGTGACGAAATATTTTCGTCTCCCAAAACATATCCTTCCAAGACAAAAATATATTTGTCGCCTAATTAACAGAAAGATAAAACGAGCATGAAGAGTTTATTGGTGACGAAATATTTTCGTCTCCCATAACTTATCCTTCCCAGACAAAAATATATTTGTCACCAAATAAATAAGAAAATGAAACGACATCGCCTTATAAGTTTGGAATTTATTGGTGATGAATTCCTTTTGTCGCAAAAATCTTTAAATTTTGTGACAAAAATGTTCGTCTCCAATGAGCTAAAATAATTGGCGCCAACAAGAAAAAAAATTGGCGCCTCTTTTTTCTGACGAATTTATTTTTTCGTCTCCTATAGTTTTGAGAAGAATTAAAAGAAACGACAAAAGTAATATTTGGTCATGTTTGGGATACGTTCTAAAACGAAAATAAATTTTATCACCAAATTTTAAAAATTAATTATTGAAAACTCCATACTAAACAAGGTAATGTTTTCTATTAATTTGGAAAATTATAAATTTTTTATTATTTGTTTCTCTGTATTTTTTCTCACAAAAAAAAAAAAAAAGCTACATTAATTATCTTATTTTTTTATTTTAATTTATTTATTTTTTTGTGGAGAGAGGTTTTGACCTTCGATTTTTCTGAAATGGGTGTTCTAGATGAAAATGGTAGAGTTGGTTCAAACAATGAGAAAAAGTGCTTGCGTGCAAAAGGGGCCTTCACTATGAGAAAGAATAGTGGGTTTGCATAGAGTGCCTTCTTGGATAATAGCTTCAATGCTGGCATGCACGAAGGGTGAGACAGAAGAGAGGGGCTTTAGCGCGAAATAGAAGAAATGGTTTACAGAGTGTCTTCTTAAGTCACGACTTCAATACTTGTGAGAGAGGAGTAGACTCAAGTGCGAGAGAGAAATGAGGGTTTGTAGAAAGTGTCTTCTTGGGTCACGACTTCAAGGTCCGTGTACATGAAAATGAGTGATAAGTGTCAGAGTGTATCTCTTGGGGTCACAGTTTCAATACTTCGAAACACAAAACCATGGCATTTTGATAAAGAAAAATGATTAGTGATAAAATATTTTTGTATTCTTAAATACCAGAATAAAGAATTTATTATTGGTGATGAAATATTTTTGTCTTCCACAACTTAACCTTATGTGACGAAAAATATATTCATCACGCAATCAATTAGAATTTATTACTGACGAAATATTTTCGTCTCCCACAACTTATTCTTCCGAGACAAAAATATATTTGTCGCCTATTTAATAGAAAGATGAAATGACATTGTTTGCATGATGGAGTGTTTATAGGTGACGAAATATTTTCGTCTTCCATAACTTATCCTTCCCAGACAAAAATATATTTGTCGCCTAATAAATGGAAATATGCAACGACATCGTTTAATAGGTATGGAATTTATTGGCGACGAATTACGTTCGTCACAAAAAAAATTATATTTTGTGACAAAAATGTTCGTCTCCAATGAGCTAAAATAATTCGCGCCAATGCAAATGAAATTGGCGCCTCATTTTTGCAAACGAAATTTTGTTTTCGTCTCCTATACTTTTGAGAACAATTAAAACAAACGACAAAATTAATATTTCGTCATCTTTGGGTTAAATTTTAAGACAAAAAAAAATTTCGTCACCAAATTTTGTCACAATAGCCTAGATTTCTTGTAGTGATATATGTTTTAGGTTGTATCTATTGTGTATTTTGGGGGCGTCACACTCTGTTTTCTCCAAACATCCCAAAACTCACCATTTATACATAACAACAAATAACTAGGTTAAAGATCATAACAAAGTGTAGAATACCCCTACCTCAAGTGTAGAAGCCCAAAGGAGAAGAGGAGGAACTTCAAAAATGATGAAATCAAACTCTATTCGAATGTAATGGTAGCCCTTGAGGTACTCCACCTTTTTCTCAAAGGGAGTAGGGTGGAGAGACCCTTAGATCCTAAGGGATTTTTAGAGAGAAGTCAGTTTTTAAAGAGAGAAAGAGTCAATCTAGGGTTTTTGAGTAAAAATGGGTCAAAAAAATGAAGAAGAACTGCTGCTGCGAACTGATATACGCGAGGCTCGCTCGAGCGACCAGACACAAAATAGTGACCTTGCTCGAGCGCAAGAAGTGTCACTTGAACACAGAATACATACCTTCAGAAGTTTTACAGACGCACACCGTCGCTCGAGCAAAAAAAGTTTCGCTCGAGCAAAGAACATCACTCTCCCAGAATCTCTGCAAGCTTGCAAAAATATTGGGAGCTCACAAAGCTTGCTCGAACGAAGAAGCAAATTTCTGGACAATAACAACTTGAACAACTAGTAACCAACCTATCCCAAACATGCCCAAGGCACTCCAAAACTCCAATTCAAAGACAAATGAGAGAAAATAAGACATGGATAACAATATTAAACCACAAAACCCGAGTCCGGAATATAACAAAGGTCAGGTCAAAACCGGGATCGCTATAGTAATGAAAAGGTCAAGGCCAACAAGGTTGTTATGACTCTAAGAATTTGACACATTATTCGCGCTTAAGTTAGACTCTTTAGCCTAATTCGCGCTTAAGTTACTTTAGAAGTTGTCATAGATTGATAGCTTATTCTCTTCTTCTTGTGGATAGTAGAATTAATTGTAACTAACTATGAAGCGAGAAACAGAGATGGTAAGAGGAATATAGTCATGTTTTCAACTAGATATAGTAAGGTGTATAGAGAATAAAATTGACTTGAAGGTGCAGGAGATTAGCACTTACTAGTTAAATTTGCGACTTAGGCGCACTTGATATCTCCATGACATCCTTTTATGGACTAGTGAACATGAATTAGTCATGAGTCATTACCTAGTTGGGCCTAAACCTTTACACTTGTCTTTGAGAACTTACACATTAGAATGATTAGAATTAGTTTATGACATTGATCATGAATTGGTGGCTTATTATACTTAACTTTGAGAACTCACACATTAGAATGATTAGAATTAGTTTATGACATTGATCATGAACTGGTGGCTTATTATACTTAACTTTGAGAACTCACACATTAGAATGATTAGAATTAATTTATGACATCGATCATGAACTGGTGGCTTATTATACTTAATCACATTAATGAGAAGATGACATGGATGGTTAGAGTAAGCCCTGTTGGGCCTACTCGTTTATGACATTCTGCTCTCATGTGAATGTGTAACTTTGTTTACAATGGTTGTACACAAGTAAGTAGGAAAACTGCAGAAGGGCATCTGTATTGGCGCATTTGGTCCACTATGTTTTTTGTGACTGGATACGTGTAAGGGTATGATAGCTAGCCCTAATCTCGACACATTTATAGATTACGGTACGCGCTTTAGTCAAGACTATTTGATCTCCCATAAGTTAAAAGTTTTGAGATGATTTTTGACATTGCACATATGAGGTCGAGATCAATTAGATAAGAGCTTTTGTGTTTTTTTTAGTTTTGACCAAGGTGACGAGTATCTATTTGGGTTGTTTTTTAGAAAGCTTTGTGAAGAGAAATGGATACTTAGAAAATTGATTATTCCTAGTACTCAGCAACACAATGGTGTAGTAGAGATAAGGAATTAAGTATTGTTATGTTAGGTGAATGATGGCGCAATATGTTTCCCAATTGGGAATTGCACTTTAGTTTGTTGCATGTGTCCATAAAAAGTGCCCTCCATATCAGGTTTTACACTCTATTTGAGTAATGGGTTAGCGGAGAGCCATTTATAGGCGATCTGTAACCATCAAGCAGGTTATCTTTATTTTACTTCTCATAAGATTGCGAAGTTAAGACCTAGAGTTCTATAGCGCATTATTGTATGCTGTCTTGTAAACGCTTAGGGTCATGTGGCGCATTATTGTATGCAGTCATGTAAACCCTCCGGGTCATGTGCTTATAGGTAAGCAGCTTTGTGGGAGTGTAACTAAATCACATAAAGTTTTCTTAGTAAATGTGACGTGAATAGAGATTTGGAACTCTATAAGATAAAGAATTCTAAATATAGCGCTTTATGTAGCCTAGTTGAAAATGGAAAGGAATTTCTAATATCCTAAGGACAGTGGGAGCGATGTGCCTACTAGTGGATTACTCCATTAGAGAAGAATACTTTACATTCTTAGTTGTGTGGTAGCGAATATGAAAATTTTTCACGTCATCACTGGGTGATTGAGAGGGAAACATTCATGATTGCTCTGCAAGATAATAAAGAGCCTAAGATAATTCCAAAGGCTCTCTAGTCCTTTACTTTTAGAAAAGTGGATAAATGTTGTGCAGTTTAAGACAAAGTCTTTGAGGATTAACCCTTTCTAGGATTTGGTGGACTTTTCATTATGACTCGGAAATTGTTCTAAAGTTATACGCGATTTAGATAGTCTCTTTTTGAGGCATAAGGCTTGCTAGATACCGAAAAATCGCACCATTGAGGAAGGTGTAGACCATGAGAAGACTTCCTCATGGGGAGTAAGGTTACTTTGACTTAGGCTATGATTGACATGAGTTCGAAACTTTGATTTGTGGACGTTGTGACCTAACTTCTCATTGGAGAATTGGATAAATAGATCCGTAGGGATTTACCTTATGCTTTTATGGTGAAAAGATAGGAGCGCAAAAGGATTGCTAGTTCCAATAAATCTTTTACAGCCTAAAACAGTTATCCAAATAGTGGTTCTTAGATTTCGTTGAGCCATGATAGGCTAACGATGATCGATGAAGACCACTAAGGCATGATCAATGGTCCAAAAAGTAATTTTTCCTTACTTAGTTATTATGGGCCAGGAATTTATACGGTTATCGCCACCTAGGGTTAACAGTCCTCTGTTTTAGACATGATGGACATGGGTAATGTAATTTACATGCTCGGATGTAAGATCCTTAGAGATTGTTCTGGGAGAATTCTCAGTTTGTCTTTGATGACTTACATAAGGAATATCCTAGAATGATTCTAGATGCGAAATTGCAAACCCATTGACTCACCCATCGGTAAAAGCTAAAGCCTTAGCTATTAAGTGAATCCTCGGATTATCTTTGGAAGAAACAGATGACCTATATTCCTTGTTTTTTTTATTGTGAGAGCCTGAAGTACGCTATGTGGGTGTATTCAGCATGTTGAGTATTATCTTTGGTAAATGGTCAACTGAGTAGTTTAGGCCTTGACCTTGCTCATTAGACTGTGGATAGGATGCTTTATTGGTAGTGTATATATTTGTCTTTTGTAAGATTCAATGCGCTTGTTGGGCGCATCTTGATTGAACGCAAATTGGTCACCAAAATATCTTTAGAGAGGTAATTGCGCAAGAGGTAGTGATCTTGAACCACTTCATGTGAGGCACACATGGTGGATTCCGTTGTATATGCTTATCGTAAAAGGTGCTGATAAGGCTTATGTTTGGAATCTAGAATTGCACAAACTGTGATTGTATTTTTCCAATCAATCACTTATTTTTTGTGAGATTATAGGATGTTGATACTATTATGGTTTGTGTCATAATGATTAACAAATGATGATGTTAGCAGGCAAGATTGACTCACTCACACGAGCAATCACCCTTGGCACTTGGAAGCAAGTAAGGATGAGACTAATAGTTTATTTTATTTTGAAGCCAAAAGAGGCTTAAATTATCCACTATATATGTCGCCTTGGTTATAACCAAGATGAGGTCGTGTTAAAGACCAAATATGGATGTTAGTACCCACTTTCCATGTTGTACCTGTTATGATTTGCCAGATGCGAGATCTTATTTGGCATTTAGAAAGCGAGTAAATAGAGAATTCGAGTTAGGCGCTAGAAAGCGACTAGACTAAGATCAGTACGGTGTATCGAATATGACGTCACTCTTTAGAAGAGTTACTCCACCGTAGCATGTATTCATACTACATGTGCTTGGTGACTGAATAATGAGGTGAGAGAATGAATCCCTGTTTCCTCACCGTGTGAGTCTTACGTGTCATTATTGATATGACTTTCACTTTTGTATCCTTTTGTGACCTTTGACTATGTCATAAGGTAAGGGGTTGATATTTTACTACTTTGGTATGTTGTCTACGATCATATATGATTCGGCCTTAAGGGACATCACTGAAAAAGCGGTCAATCCTAAAATAAATGGCATGAGGGCAAATGGAAGATCATCTAGTATTACACCACTGTTGTATATTCACTGCCGGCAACTCACATCGCTCTGTATGAGAGGCGGATTGAGTATGAATATATTGCAAGAATTGAGAGGGTCAAACATACTCTTTTGAGGGATTAGAGATGTTTTTTGAACCGGTGTAATTAGATGGGTCTGGGGTATGTGAGACACTATTTCTATTCTTTTTGAGTTGATGTCCCTATGCTGGCTCATTTTGAGTTTCTAGTATAAAGCTCCCACATGCATATGTTCTCAACGGTCGCACAATTCATTGGCTAGTATGGGATTGTTCAATATTTAGAGAGATTGAGATAGAGATGTGGCAGTGTCATGCCAACTTATGTGTGAGTAGGAGATGTTGGAAATTGGGCTGGGTATTGGACCCGGATTTGGGCACCCATGTGGCATGACCCATGGCCCATTCAAATTACCTATGTAATTTGAATTTGATTTCCTGATTCTCTTATTTGTTAGGATAACCCACTATCACTACAACAAGTTGGGTCTTGGATGACGAATTTTTTTTGTCTCCAAAGAGCTAATTTCGTCACTATAGATATTTGTGAGGAAATATTTTCGTCACCAGGTTCGTCATTGAATGTTTGTCACTAAAGAGCATCGTGACTAAAAATAATTTCGTCACCAATGAAATTACTTCAGTGACGAAACTTTTTGTCACTAATAAAACAACATTTTGTCGCCAAAAATTCTCATTTTCGTCACCAAATAGTTATTCAATACCATATTTATAACTTTAGTTGACGAATAAATTTGTCACGCATGTTAATCATTGATGACGAAATAATTTCGTCACAATAAGATGTAAAGATGACGAAATTTTTTGTCTTCAAAAGTCATAATTTTGTCACCAATAAAACAACATTTTGTCCCCAAAAATTCTCATTTTCGTCACCAAATAATTATTCAGTACCATATTTATAACTTTAGTTGACAAATAAATTTGTCACACATGTTGATCATTGATGAGGAAATAATTTCGTCACAATAAGATATAAAGGTGACGAAATTTTTCGTCTTCAAAAGTCATACATGGGTGACGAAATATTTTCGTCACAAATATATATATACGTGACGAAATTTTTAGACACTAAACAACAAAATAAATAAAAACTTTCACATATAAACTGCAGTAAATTTTGTCACAAAAAAAGTTTATTAGTGACGAATAATCACTTTGTTATAATAACAAGTACAAATGACGAAACAAATTCGTCACTAAATATTCAATTAAAATTATTATTTCACAAATATCCCTGCTCATATCCCAATAGCCTTTTAATTGTATTAAGAAATCCACTAGCTATTATACATCACTCCACAAAAAAATTCACTAAACAATTTATATTATAAATCAAAATATATCCATATTAATGCTTTCCCATTTCTAAAATAGCATTTGCATATTTTTAACAAGTATTTCCTGTTTTTATTTCATTGATAGCGAAGCAGGGATCACAAGAAATGGCAAGAGTTCTTAGATAAATTAATAATTCATCTGAGATCTACTGAAAGGAACTTCCAAAGACTTAAAATCTTAGTAGCAACCATAAGTCGACAAACTTACACACTAAGGTTTTCTACTTAGAAATCAAGACTCAGCTAAGACGTATATAATTGAATGTCTAGTTGGAGTCAAAAGTCACCAAACAAAGACCTAAGAAGGATGCTAAGATAAGGTAACAATGTTTTGTTAACTTTCTGTCTATACTTCATCAATGATTTAGCCTCTATTTCTTCAATCCGAAAGTGTGTAGAATTTCAAATCATGCTAAATTATCATTGTTATACTGTACTCCAATTTCACATGAATAACAGCAAATAATATAAATAAATGGAATCAATCCAACATAGAAATTTCAGTTTCTGCAAATTCACGAACAGTTAATAAAACATGCATTGCATAAGCCAAATACATTACCCTCATTAGAGAGATATAAAATCAAGTCAATATGTTATTGATTAAAGATTGTCATAGAAAAACATTAATTCTCATAATAAATCAGATTACATTCAACCCAATCTATGTAACATTCTTAGCACCATCCAACCCAATCTATGTAACATTCAAGAGTCCTGTTTTTAGAAACTCAAATTGGCTTTTGCACTCCACTAGGTGACCCTGCCAGATTTTGGCTCGAACAGAGGTGACTTGTAGGTTTCTGAAGACACGAGTCCACTCACTGAGTTTGTTTCTACCCTCGCCCCACTTACTTAAGATTTGAACATTTTCTCTCTCTCTCTCTCTCTCTTGCTTTCTTTCTTGTTTCTCTGTTTGTCCAAAACGATCTTCTTGTGCAGATATTAATCATATGACAACTTATTTCCAGAAAGTGCTGCCCAAGGAGCACCAAAATTAAGCAACTCAAATTTTGAATGAACACTTATTTTACATGAAAGCAAATATAAATTAATAGGAGATACACAGTTTAGAACAGAATTTACAATAATAGAGTATTAGAGTCCAAATGAAGCTATAACTATTGCTTGCAATGCTAGCTACTACCAAAAAAAAAAAAAAGGGGTCAGAAATGTCACCTGGAAGCGCCTGTCATGACCTTGTTTTGTGCTACCACCGGCTGAATCTCCTTCAACAATAAATATTTCTGCCAAAGATTAAAAAATGACAAGTAAAAAATTCAAACCTGAGACAACATCTCACTTAAGTCATGAAGAAAACAGATCCAAAGTCAAGGGTGGGACTTTGTCAAATTGTTAGGTATTACAAAGTTAACATGTGAAATCACAGATTTGCCGATCAAAAAATAAATAAAATGATAATCTGGGATAATTCAAGACCGGCTTATTGAATATTAAGACGAAGACGTAGAATTTTGATTTTATTGGGGCAATGAATTGCAGTTAATTTTTGAGTAATTTGACTACATTTTGACCATTTTCCATTTGCATGATTATTCAGAAATAACTGTAAAAGAAACTATTAGGCCAACAATGCTTTACGGGACAAAATATCCCAGAGCCACAATCCCCTAATCCAAACCCACCTCTCTATCTCAGTTACACGCTGAGACGGGAACCAAACCCTTGTCTAAATGGATGCCAAACCCAAACTGAGAATGTAATGGCAAGTTATGATAGTAGGCATGACCCATCAGAATTGTTTTGATGCTTTAATAAGGCTGACCTTAATCTCATAATATGATACACATCCTTGGGAAACTAATGCCTAGCCAGATTTTAACCATGAAAACTATTGCCGCTGCAATAACTAAATAAACATAAAGAGTTTTTCCTTGACGCCCAAATGCTCTTCTATGAGACGACATTTAAACTTAATTCTGAAAATTAATTTCAAAAATTAGGGAAAACATTAATTTTGAAAATTAGGGAAAACAGAGATAGAAAAATAGAGAAATTGAGTGAGAGAGAGACAGAGAAAGGGAGAGAGAAAGAGAACCCATACCTGATGGAAGAGAACGCACAATAGCAAAGGAGATACGACGTCTGTGGCCACACTGAAGGAGGAGAACAGGGACGTTGGCAGCGGCGCTGTAGAAGAACACAGTGAAAGGGCGCTGGAGAAGAAAACTGATTGTGTCCTATTTTGAGAGGGAGAGATAGATAGAGATACAGATTGATACAGAGATTGATCCGAAAAAAAAAACAGAAAAAAAAAAAAAGGAGGGAAAAATAACCTGATCCAAAAAAAAAAAAAAAAAAAAGGAGGGAAAAATAATTTAGGAAAACTGATAAAAAAATAAAAAAGGGGAAAAACAATAGACTTTTTTTTTTATCACTGCTTAATATGTTAAAATTCTTCTTTCAAAATTAGTGACAAAACAATTTTCTCACTAAAAGGTCTAAAAATATTAAAAATTATTAGTGACGAAAATATATTTCTCACCAAATGGTTTTAAAATATTTAAAATCAAAATTTTCAAAAAAAAAAATTTATTGATGACGCGAATATATTCTTCATTATTAATTTTTTAATTGTTGAAAAAAAAAATCTCACCAAAAGTTTCTAAATTTTGGCACCATAAAAAAAAATTAGTGGGAAAAATTTAGGTGACGAACTTTTTTTTTTCTCACCTAAAAGTAAGTATTTATTGACGGAAATAAATTTCGTCACCTATTATTTTTATATTCTTATTATACGTGACAAAATTTATAATTCCTCATGGATTATTCTTATTTAGTGACGAAATTTGTTTTCTTCACTAATTTTCGTCACCATACCAATACAGAGAATAAGAGAAAGAGATACCAGAAAAAGAGCAAAGAGAAATCAAGTACCAAATCACCGAGCGAAGAAGATGTGGCGGTTACCGGCAAGGCTACTAGTGGCGGCGACAATCGGCAAGGCTAATAGAGGCGACGATGCCGATCGGCGTGGTGGAGGAGCAAGAGATAAGACAAATTAATACCCTATTTTGAGAGAGAGAGAGAGAGAGATAGAGATGATAAACAGAAAATGGGTAAAAAAAATTAATACCCTATTTTTTTTTTAATTGCCGCTCAATATATCAAAAATTTCCCACCAAAATTGGTGACAATATTATTTCCTCACCAAAAGATATCAAAAATATTAAAATGTTTTGGTGACGAAAATATATTCCTCACAAATAATTTTATAATTAGTGACAAAATTTTTTCTCACCAAAGGTCCCAAAATTTTGGCACCACCCAAAAAAAATAGCGGGAAAATTTTTGGTGACGAAACTTTATTTTTCCTCACTTAAAATGAAGTATTTATTGACGAAAATAAATTTTGTCACCTATCATTTTTATTTTTTTATTATATGTGACAAAATTTATAAATTCCTCACGAATTATTTTCATTTAGTGACGAATTTTATTTTCTTCACTAGTTTTCGTCACCATAGGTTACTTTTGTTGTAGTGTATCTATTTATATCTATCCTATCCTTGGGAGATATGGATAGATGGTTAGATACTTGGTCTATATATGGGATACGATATATGGGATGTGGAGATGAATCCAATAACGAAGAACGTATTCTTTTTCCTATACTCTCTCTCTAACTCTTTTCCATCTGAAAATCGATCAAGCCTTTGTACTGTGACTAGAGTGGATGATACTCATACTGTAGTATCACTCCATTGCTGGGTGTTCTTAGTTTGTGATTGTGAAGCACGTGATTTACCCACAATATTCTTTATTTTAGATTCTAACGCATAAGGTATGCTTTGAATCCTTTTACCCGCTACATTATATGAATCTTATAGTTAGGGTTTGGGAAATAAAGATTAGAATGTTAGGGATGAGCATAAAAATGTAACTTTATGTTTGGACAAAATTGAACTTAAAATAATTCAAAGAGATGGGGGGTCCAAGTAAAAAAGATATGTGTTAATAACACCACTCTACATAAAACATATTAAAAAAAAATATTAAGTTGATATTAACCTTTTTATCTTCTCGCATTTATATTTAATTTTATATTTTAAATTATATTTGTCATTTATTTTTGTAAATACAAATGTAATTCGATGAAATGATTAAAGATATCCGATCAGTTTAATTTTTTACATATATGTTTTACTCGATATACTTTAAAAAGTGAATGGTTTGAATCATCAAAATGAATTCTGAAATAGGCCATGTGACTGCACAATAGCCACCCTGTGAATGGTGGATTGACAAATACACAAATTACAGTTTTGATTGTTTATGCGGTTTCAATTTATTAGTTGATTAAAAAATAATTTTAAACAATTATCAAGCATTCGTATAATATATAAGGCTTAACTTGCATAATATTTTTTCATATATATAATACTAACTAATTTTACATAATATTTTTAATATATATAACACTAATTCGTAACAAATTTCACATATTAAATCTTTGACACATTAATTTTTATTTTAATATTTAAAATAAATATATGTATCAAATATAGATAATAAAAAATTAAAAATATAAAGTCTATATGTAAAATGAACAGCACAATAACTTTTTATAAATATTTTTATAAATGAATTTTGTATATCTAACATTACTGTGGTAGATCACCATGTAAACGGTTGCATCCACCACCTTGTTACCTTTATATAGACAAATTTATGGTAAACCTTTACAATAGGCATGAAATTAAAATATAAAAAAAGAAACAAAAACATTTACTATGTAATTTAAATTATTTTAAACATAAAACACATAATACTTAAAATGAATCTCAAGTGCTCTTCATACTTTGTGATTGTTCATTCCTTAAATATATTTTTAAATTCACCAATTTGTGTCATTCTTAATTGTATCTTTTTGTTGGCTTCCTTTCGATAAATATAAAAAAAAATAATAATAATAACATTTTTTAAAATCTGCATATTTCTTTTTTGTTTTTTGGGTCTAAATTTCTATTTTTATGTGATCTATACATTGATCATAAATATATCAATTTAGGTGGCTTTGTGACAAAACAAAATAATTGAAAGCAATATTTTGAAAGGGTTGAGCTCTTCTCCCATTGCTGGTCCCGCTAAAGAGGTGTTGTTGGGAATGGTATTAGTCTACTTTAATGATTTGAATTGTTTATTTTGTAATGTTTATTAACTTTCTTCTTCTTTTTTATCTATATTAAAAATTAAATTAATTGGTAACTAGATAATTAGAACACATCTGTTTAATGATTGAATTTGTTTAGAATGAGAATAGCTGAATTTGTTTATATTTTTTCTCATTCTTTCATTTTCCAGTAGGTGAAGAGTGTCACTATACCTTCCTTAGGGCTTAGTCCCAAAGTGGTCATGGGTTCAATTCCCCTAGGGGTTGTAATTAAGGGAGTGCAAGCACTTAAATGCTTTGCCAAGAGTAGAGAGATTTTCTCCCATAAGTGCTAATCTAACAACTAACAGCTAACATTTGCCGATAAAAAAAAAAAAAAAAGTACCCCATTTTCATCCAAGGAAGCTGCAATGAATCTGATTTCACAAATTAAATATATTGCCCATTATTTCACATATTAAATGCAAAATTAGATTTAAGGTTGTTTTGATAATTGATTTTTTTAGAGATTTTTTTAATTTTTTTTTTTTACAAAAACACGTATAAAAAAGTAGAGAGAAGAATCACCTTTTTTTGTAAGAGCTTTTTGGCTAAAATTTCAACTTCCCAAAACTAAAATTTACATTTGTTTTCTTGTAAAAACAAGATGTTTAAAAACAAGCAAATGATCAACTAGGGAATCATTATTATTATTTTTTTCTTTTCTTTTTTTAACATACTATGGAATCATTACTCAAATGTTAAAAAGTTACCCAAAAATAAAAACAAAAACAGGAGAATAGAATAGAATACTAGATTACAACACACAAAGGCAATCAAAATTGTGAAAGTTACTCTATCAAATCAATATGAAAATAAAAAAATAAAAAAAATGGAACACAATATAGATCAAGTCAAGCCATTCTTGCTACTTTCCTTCTTACTCTTTTTTTATCTTCTCTTTCTTTTTGATCAATTGACACTTGTAAGACTGAAGCATGCGGCGGCATTCTTTAATTCGTTATCAGCGATGTGTTCAATGGGATGCGTTGTAACTTTCAAAGATGAATCCGAGCTGCACATTAATTTACCTCACTCAAATTAGAAATCAATAAAAATGTAAATAGAAGTTGAACTTGATATCATCTCAAAAATTCATCCGCCATCACAAAAGTTGAGGACGTTTCGGGTGAGGCTAAAAAAGGTGTCACAAAAGGTTTTTGTGATGGTAAAGTTCGGTCACCACACTTTTTGTGAAGGTATATATGTCTACTTTTTTGCGACGCCAGCAAATCATCACCAATAAGAGTTTTTTTTTTTTTTTTTCTTGCGACAGTATAAGTAACTATCACTCAAATTACTACTAGCAACAATATATGCCATTGCAAATAGGCTGCCTTTTTTATTTATTTATTATTTATGATGGTTTTGTTTACAATGGGAATTGCCTTCGCAAATAAAGTTATTTTCCATGGTTAAATTTTCTGTAGTAAAATTTCATTTTTTGCGACAAAATTGGTTTATTAGTCGCAATAATTCCATGATTAAAAAATATATTCTTTTAGTAGTAAGAGCCATCCTATAGAAATTAGCTACAACATACAGTTCATTTTGTTCATTATATTAAATGAATGATATTGAACTGTCTTCATGTAAAAATTATGAACTGCCACTAAAAAAATCGTATTGCAACTATAAACGTACCTTGACTCGTAAGCCTCTTTGGAATCGATGTATGATGATTGTCTATCGTCGATTATTTCAAAAAACGGGTGCATCTCATCATCATCTTGAGCGGGTTCTTGTTGAATAGTCAATTGTTGAAACGCAACCAATTGAGATTGTAGTTCCATTGGATCGTGATTATTGTCATTGTTGTTGCTATTATTGTCATTAATCCAAAAGGAATTAACTACATTGTCATTGTCAACATAACCCGAGTTATAACCAACATTCTCACTATTTGTGTACAATTGATTCGATGCAATAGGCAACGTGGTGACACCATTGAAAGTTTGAGGAACATCTTGGTTGAATAGGGTTAGGGCATTATTATTGCTTGGAGGGCCCATCCCTAATTGTAACTCCGAAGTAGAATCATTAAGAGTTGACGAAATCTCGTGATGGTGTTGTTGTTGATAAAGCGCGAGTTGTGCATGAACAGCATGGAGTTCTTCGAGGCCTTGGCATATTTGGTACTCAAGGTGGTGGATTACGCCACAACAACCGTGTACAGGGTACTTGTCACGAATGTTGGATTGGTAGATGATGGAACTCATGGCTTCCCTCTTCTGGCTTGGATCAAGCTGTTTGAGAATTTTAAGGATGTTACTAACGCCGAAGAGGCGGTGCGCGTTCTGGAACATCTTGGGTTGGTCAGGAGGGAAGTAGGGTGCGAGTGGGCATTCAGAGGAGCACTTCCTTCTTTGGTATTTGCACGCAGCACAAGCCTGGCTTGTGCCACCTTTCAGGGTCATGACTTTGTGATCAGATTTTATGCACGTAGAATGACTGTATTTTTTTTTTTTTATATCAAGAATGAGAAGTGAGAAGCTAAAAAAAGCAAAATGGTGATGAAGAAGATGAGAAAGAAGTGAAGTGAGAGAGAGAGAGAGAAGAGAGAGAGGAGAGAGAGTATTATTGTTGGAGAGGTAAATGAAAAAAGGACTTATGGAAGGATTGATCTGAACAGGTCTGATATATATATGCGGATTTGTTGGGAAGTGATGGAAAGACTAAGTAAAAGGAAGAGATTGAAGAGATGAGAAATTTTCTAGTAATCCGACCTACATGACACGTAGTGTTTTATATCAATTGTAGAGAGACACATATTACTTTTTCTCTTGTTTTAAAACAAAGTATACCTATCTTCTCTTATTAAATAGACATAATTTATGATAAATTAGACATACTAAATAATTTCTGCTATGAAGAGAGAGATTGAGCCGATTTTGGTGGCGATGTTAGTTTAGAGTCTAGGACAGTTGAGGGACAAATGTTGGAAATTCAACAGAGTCCTAACTTTAAGGGACACATGTGGTTACAACTTAATTTTGTTTAGGCATATATAGGTGTGAAATATTTATATTTAAAATATAAACATATTAAATAAATGATTATGTAAATGTAATCATGGCATCGTCATAAATAGCAGTATTGGTTGCAATCTAATGAATATCGGGAATATCAAGTGATACATATGTCAATTGAATGTCACGATTGTGAATAATTTAATATTATGTATTGCAAAAAGAGTTTTATAATAATCGATACGGTTGCGTAGACATTTTTTTTTTTTAGCAGAAAAGGACTATATATTAATTAGTAGAGGAAGAGACATCCAGGTGAGCCAAACAACTCAATTCTTGGGAGTGTAAAGCAACCCAATTTACAGGTAATTGTGACATTGCACTTGCATGGGCAACCCAGTGTGCCACTTTGTTAGAGGTGCGCCTGGTCCAGCAAAAAAACGGGGGCCAAGCCTGGGAGATATATCGAATGTCAGAGAAGATTGCCATGCTGTCCCAAGGGGCACATTTTCAGAAACACAGAGCTTGATAGCTAGCTCTTTCTTTTTTGATCACATTGACACTTGTAAGACTGAAGCATGCGGCGGCATTCTTTAATTCGTTATCAGCGATGTGTTCAATGGGATGCGTTGTAACTTTCAAAGAAAGTCTATATGTAAAATGAACAGCACAATAACTTTTTAAAAATATTTTTATAAATGAATTTTGTATATCTAACATTACTGTGGTAGATCACCATGTAAACGGTTGCATCCACCACCTTGTTACCTTTATATAGACAAATTTATGGTAAACCTTTACAATAGGCATGAAATTAAAATATAAAAAAAGAAACAAAAACATTTACTACGTAATTTAAATTATTTTAAACATAAAACACATAATACTTAAAATGAATCTCAAGTGCTCTTCATACTTTGTGATTGTTCATTTCTTAAATATATTTTTAAATTCACCAATTTGTGTCATTCTTAATTGTATCTTTTTGTTGGCTTCCTTTCGATAAATAAAAAAAATAATAATAATAACATTTTTTAAAATTTGCATATTTCTTTTTTGTTTTTTGGGTCTAAATTTCTCTTTTTTATGTAATCTATATGTGTGAGTAATTTTCCGATCACACTGCCAACTCAGTGATCAGCTGGAGAGAACTGGCAGAATAGATGACACCTGGCTAACCTACAACAGAAAGAGAAGATTCCGGCGGTAGTTCTTCCACCCGGGGGCACTCCGACGATAAAGCCAATTTGTTTGCCATCTCCTTCATCTCTTCGTCCCTCCACAGGCATCTATCATTCCATACCTGGAGGTTGTCTTCGTTGTAATAGCCACTTCGATCTGGCTTCTTTGGTGCGTCGCTAGTCTGGCCGACGTCCTTTACTCCGTGATTCTGGTCACGAGTTTCTGCATTGTATTCGTCTCCTGTGACATCTAGGTCAATAGGTGTCTCACTCCCAGCAGGAGCATCGTCCCCAATCTTTTCCTTCTGTCCGTTGCTGCCCATCTATTCTCCTATCTTTCCCACAGACGGTGCCAAATTGTGTGAGTAATTTTCCGATCACACTGCCAACTCAGTGATCAACTGGAGAGAACTGGCAGAATAGATGACACCTGGCTAACCTGCAACAGAAAGAGAAGATTCCGGCGGTGGTTCTTCCACCCGGGGGCACTCCGACGATCAAGTCAGTATATCTCAAAGATTATCAAGTGCTAAATTTACTGCTCAAAGCATAAATTGCGTACCTTAGACCCACGGGGGTGCCTCTTCTTTTATAGTTAACTCAATCCCAGTCCCACTAGAAACCTGACTTCTATGGACTCCCATTCAGTGCTTACTTTGGACTCTACAAAGATAACGATAGACTCCCTAGGAATACTATCCTTATCCATCTTGAAGTCTTTCTTCATTCTAGGACTCTTGGCCTTTATCTGCTCATCTCGGATTCCAATATCTTCGGAGGTAACCTCGGCAACACCGAGATAACCTCGGCATAACGTCCAGGACACGTGGCACCTCGGCTGACACGTCGGCGTCACCTTGCCACGTGTCGGTACTCAAAAATATTTCCCCACACTATACATTGATCATAAATATATCAATTTAGGTGGCTTTGTGACAAAACAAAATAATTGAAAGCAATATTTTGAAAGGGTTGAGCTCTTCTCGCATTGCTGGTCCCGCTAAAGAGGTGTTGTTGGGAATGGTAGATCTATTAGTTTACTTTAAATGATTTGAGTTGTTTATTTTGTAATGTTTATTAAAATTTTCTCTTTTTTTTTATCTATATTAAAAATTAAATTAATTGGTAACTAGATAATTAGAACACATCTGTTTAATGATTGAATTTGTTTAGAATGAGAATAGCTGAATTTGTTTATATTTTTTTCTCATTCTTGCATTTTCCAGTAGGTGAAGAGTGCCACCATACCTTCCTTAGGGCTTAATCCCAAAGAGGTTATGAGTTCAATTCCCCTAGGGGGTTGGAATTAAGAGAGTGCAAGCACTTAAATGTTTTGCCAAGGGTGGAGAGATTTTCTCCCATAGGTGCTAATCTAACAACTAACAGCTAACATTTGCCGATCAAAAAAAAAAAAAAAAGTACCCCATTTTCACCCAAGGAAGTTGCAATGAATCTGATTTAACAAATTAAATATATTGCCCATTATTTCACATATTAAATGCAAAATTAGATTTAAGGTTGCTTTGATAATTGATTTTTTTAGAGATTTTTTTACAAAAACACGTATAAAAAAGTAGAGAGAAGAATCGCCTTTTTTTGTAAGAGCTTTTTGGCTAAAATTTCAACTTCCCAAGACTAAAATTTACATTTGTTTTCTTGTAAAAACAAGATGTTTAAAAACAAGCAAATGATCAACTAGGGAATCATTATTATTATTATTATTTTCTTTTTTCTTTTTTAACATACTGTGGAATCATTACTCAAATGTTAAAAAGTTACCCAAAAATAAAAATAAAAACAGGAGAATAGAATAGAATACTAGATTACAACACACAAAGGCAATCAAAATTGTGAAAGTTACTCTATCAAATCAATATGAAAATAAAAAATAAAAAAAAATGGAACACAATATAGATCAAGTCAAGCCATTCTTGCTACTTTCCTTCTTACTCTTTTTTTATTTTCTCTTTCTTTTTGATCAATTGACACTTGTAAGACTGAAGCATGCGGCGGCATTCTTTAATTCGTTATCAGCGATGTGTTCAATGGGATGCGTTGTAACTTTCAAAGATGAATCCGAGCTGCACATTAATTTACCTCACTCAAATTAGAAATCAATAAAAATGTAAATAGAAGTTGAACTTGATATCATCTCAAAAATTCATCCGCCATCACAAAAGTTGAGGACGTTTCGGGTGAGGCTAAAAAAGGTGTCACAAAAGGTTTTTGTGATGGTAAAGTTCGGTCACCACACTTTTTGTGAAGGTATATATGTCTACTTTTTTGCGACGCCAGCAAATCATCACCAATAAGAGTTTTTTTTTTTTTTTTTCTTGCGACAGTACAAGTAACTATCACTCAAATTACTACTAGCAACAATATATGCCATTGCAAATAGGCTGCCTTTTTTTTTTTTTTTATTATTATTTATGATGGTTTTGTTTACAATGGGAATTGCCTTCGCAAATAAAGTTATTTTCCATGGTTAAATTTTCCGTAGTAAAATTTCATTTTTTGCGACAAAATTGGTTTAATCGCAATAATTCCATGATTAAAAAATATATTTTTTTAGTAGTAAGAGCCATCCTATAGAAATTAGCTACAACATACAGTTCATTTTGTTCATTATATTAAATGAATGATATTGAACTGTCTTCATGTAAAAATTATGAGCTACCACTAAAAAAATTGTATTACAACTATAAACGTACCTTGATTCGTAAGCCTCTTTGGAATCGATGTATGATGATTGTCTATCATCGATTATTTCAAAAAACGGGTGCATCTCATCATCATCTTGAGCGGGTTCTTGTTGAATAGTCAATTGTTGAAACGCAACCAATTGAGATTGTAGTTCCATTGGATCGTGATTATTGTCATTGTTGTTGCTATTATTGTCATTAATCCAAAAGGAATTAACTACATTGTCATTGTCAACATAACCCGAGTTATAACCAACATTCTCACTATTTGTGTACAATTGATTCGATGCAATAGGCAACGTGGTGACACCATTGAAAGTTTGAGGAACATCTTGGTTGAATAGGGTTAGGGCATTATTATTGCTTGGAGGGCCCATCCCTAATTGTAACTCCGAAGTAGAATCATTAAGAGTTGACGAAATCTCGTGATGGTGTTGTTGTTGATAAAGCGCGAGTTGTGCATGAACAGCATGGAGTTCTTCGAGGCCTTGGCATATTTGGTACTCAAGGTGGTGGATTACGCCACAACAACCGTGTACAGGGTACTTGTCACGAATGTTGGATTGGTAGATGATGGAACTCATGGCTTCCCTCTTCTGGCTTGGATCAAGCTGTTTGAGAATTTTAAGGATGTTACTAACGCCGAAGAGGCGGTGCGCGTTCTGGAACATCTTGGGTTGGTCAGGAGGGAAGTAGGGTGCGAGTGGGCATTCAGAGGAGCACTTCCTTCTTTGGTATTTGCACGCAGCACAAGCCTGGCTTGTGCCACCTTTCAGGGTCATGACTTTGTGATCAGATTTTATGCACGTAGAATGACTGTATTTTTTTTTTTTTATATCAAGAATGAGAAGTGAGAAGCTAAAAAAAGCAAAATGGTGATGAAGAAGATGAGAAAGAAGTGAAGTGAGAGAGAGAGAGAGAAGAGAGAGAGGAGAGAGAGTATTATTGTTGGAGAGGTAAATGAAAAAAGGACTTATGGAAGGATTGATCTGAACAGGTCTGATATATATATGCGGATTTGTTGGGAAGTGATGGAAAGACTAAGTAAAAGGAAGAGATTGAAGAGATGAGAAATTTTCTAGTAATCCGACCTACATGACACGTAGTGTTTTATATCAATTGTAGAGAGACACATATTACTTTTTCTCTTGTTTTAAAACAAAGTATACCTATCTTCTCTTATTAAATAGACATAATTTATGATAAATTAGACATACTAAATAATTTCTGCTATGAAGAGAGAGATTGAGCCGATTTTGGTGGCGATGTTAGTTTAGAGTCTAGGACAGTTGAGGGACAAATGTTGGAAATTCAAGAGAGTCCTAACTTTAAGGGACACATGTGGTCACAACTTAATTTTGTTTAGGCATATATAGGCGTGAAATATTTATATTTAAAATATAAACATATTAAATAAATGATTATGTAAATGTAATCATGGCATCGTCATAAATAGAGTATTGGTTGCAATATAATGAATATCGGAAATATCAAGTGATACATATGTCAATTGAATGTCACAATTGTGAATAATTTAATATTATGTATTGCAAAAAGAGTTTTATAATAATCGAAACGACTGTATAGACATTTTTCTTTTTCTTTTTCTTTTTTTGAGTAGAAAAGGACTATATATTAATTAGTAGAAGAAGAGACATCCAGGGGAGCCAAACAACTCAATTCCTGGGGGTGTAAAGCAACCCAATTTACAGGTAATTATGACATTGCACTTGCATGGGCAACCCAGTGTGCCACTTTGTTAGAGGTGTGCCTGGTCCAGCAAAAAAACGGGGCCAAGCCGGGGAGATACATCGAATGTCAGAGAAAATTGCCATGCTGTCCCAAGGGGCACATTTTCAGAAACACAGAGCTTGATAGCTAGCAAATTGTCACTCTCAACGACCACATTCCTCCATTTTTGCTATTTGGCCATGAGGCAAGCCAATCGAATCGCTTGGGATTCAGCTTGGAAGGGTGAGGCAGTATGGGAATTGAAAGTGTGTCCATCAATAATTTGCCCTGTTGAGTCACGAAAGACAACGGCTAAGGAAACTTGGTTGGACTGTTTGCATCACAATTTGCTTTCAAAGAGCCAGGAAGGAGAGGTTACCAACTATTAGGCTTGATCTGTTGAGAAGGAGAGCCATTTTGCTCAAGTACAGTCCTCCGTTGAAACTTGATATGTTCCTGCCAAGCATGGGCCGCACGAGCTATGGTGTTGCCACTGGATTAACTGGAGTGTGAGTAAAGACAAATGCATTTCTGGTTTTCCAGATTTGCCAAGCAGTCATGA
This sequence comes from Camellia japonica, assembly GCA_030407325.1. Classification (NCBI taxonomy): domain Eukaryota; kingdom Viridiplantae; phylum Streptophyta; class Magnoliopsida; order Ericales; family Theaceae; genus Camellia; species Camellia japonica. Next base: position 96,553,157 of record JAPPVO010000059.1, read on the forward strand.
TGAATTGACTTAAAAAAAGGTGCCAACTGGGTGGGGAAGCAAATAATTCCAACTGTTGACTCAGCCAAACTATTAGAGTGCTTACCGTGCCCGTTCCAATGCGTAGGCTTAGTTGGCTTCCAAACTACACCGTTTGGGTCCAAGGACAGTCAAAAAACAAATATTCCACTGTTTCTAAATTTGAATGATAGATTGGGCACATCCCAAATGCAGAGCATTTGCGCTTGAGGAGGTTGGCCTTGGTAGCTAAAAAATTGTTGCAAGCTTTCCACCAAAAATGTTTAATCTTGGGAGGTACATCAAGATGCCAAATTTGTTTCTAGAAATTGTGTGGGAGCTAGAAGGAAGTTGAAAGACGATTCTGTTGTTGCGGGTCCTGTAAAGCACGAGCCATAGCATACCCCGATTTGACTGAAAAAATACCAGATTTGAATGGATGCCACACCACCACGTCTTTTTTGTTTTCCATGGAAATAGGGATGAGACTAATAGCCTGTATTTCCTTCGAGGTAACAACCTATTGCAGAATCTCCATCTTCCAACACTTACGATTTGGATCAATAGCATCTGCCACAACATAGATGGGTGTATGGAGGGGTTTGATAGTTGATGTCTTGAAGCAAGGAGCCGACGGAATCCACTTATCCTCCCAAAAGTTGACAGATTGTCCATTGTGAATTTGTCATCTGGTGCCTCTCTGAAGTAAGTCTCTACCTTTTAGCAAGCTTGTCCATGCCCATGATGGCCGAGTGCTTCTAGTGGCTGTCATGAAATTTGATTGAGGAAAATTTAAACCTTTGAAAATTCTGGCCCAATAGGAAGAAAGGTTGTGAAGCAGTCGTCATCCTTGGCAATAGCTTGATTAAAAGCCTTAAAGTCATGAAAACCCATACCCCCATCAACTTTAGAAGTTGTCAGGAAGTCCCAGCAAGCCCAGTGAATGCCTCTACTCTCTGGGTCTCCTTTCCACCAAAAGTTTTGAATGTAGGCATTCAGCTTATTACAGAAACGTTGAGGGAAAAAGAAACAGGCCATGGCATAAGAAGAGATGGCCTGTGCCACTGCCTTAATCAAAGTTTCACGCCCGGCAGGGGAAAGAAGCTTGCTCTTTCATCCTTACAATTTGGATATCACATTCTCAATCAAAAACCCAAACATATCAGGATTGGATCTGCCCCAGAGAGAAGGCAGACCTAAGTATTTTGCATGCGGGTCCACCTCAAAGATCCCCAAAGTAGAACAAATAGGCCCCCTCATCTCCATGCTAGCATTTTCCGAGAAGATGATACCGGATTTATCAAAATTCAAGACTTGTCCCAATGCCTCACTGTAGGTTCGCAGAATGGCCAGTAAAACTTGGCATTCCCTTTGCTCGCCCTGAAGAAAAAGAATAGCATCATCAACAAAGAATAGGTGCGATAAGATGGAACGAGTACCCCTCATCTGAAGGCCTGAGATATCTCTCCGATGGAGGCTCCGAAGCAATAGTTTAAACAAAACATCAGCCACAAGAAGAAAGAGGCATGGGGATAGAGGGTCGCATTTGCAGAGACCACAAGAATGAGAGACAGATGGATGCTTCGCCCCGTTCGCAAAAATGGGAATTGAACTGTAGTGACACATTGCATGACCCACTGAATCCATCATCGGTCAAACCCCAGTTTATGAAGGACTACTTCTAGGAAATCCCACTAAATGCAATCATATGCCTTGTTAAAGTCAAGTTTCAAAGCAATATCCACTCTTCTCCCTCCCCTCTTGTGCCTAAGGAAGTGGAAAGCTTCATGAGCCACTAAAATATTGTCCTAGATCAGCCGTCCCAACACAAAGGCTGACTGATTAGGGGTGATAATATTGTGAAGAACATGTTTTAGACGGTTAGCCAGCACTTTGGTGATGATTTTCATGGAGAAGTTACATAAACTTATGGGTCGGTACTGTGTGAGTTTTGCTGCGGCAGCCGTTTTGGGAATTAGCACGAGATTGGTATGATTCAATTCTCAGAGCACAAAGCCTCCATGGAAAAAGCTTTTAACTGCTGCACACACATCCCTTCATACTACTTCCCAATGCTTATGATAGAAAATCCTAGGAAAATCGTCAGGTCCAGGGGCTTTTAATGCCCCCAGCTGAAAGGTTGCCGTCTTAATTTCATCATCAGTCACTGATCTAGTGAGAGCTCTATTCATATCCGCAATAAGGGTAGTGTGAACCACCTCCAGGGTTGCACTCAAATCTCTGCTCGGTAAGGCTTGATAGAGAGTTTGGAAGTAGTCTCGTAAATGCCCATTTATAGCCTCATCTGACTCTAGCCATTCCTCATTTGCTGTTTGAAGTGTAATCAACTGATTCCTTTGCCTGTGTTGGGTGACTGTAGCATGGAAAAAAATAGAATTTTTGTCCCCATATGTCAACCAATTAATTCGGGACCGTTGGTGTTGGAACATCTCTTCTCTCAATCAAACTTCCTCTATATCAAATTACAAAGATTGGATAAGACACATATTGTCATTGGAAAAAGGAAGCATTTGGACGTCCAAGAGTTTAGCTTTAAGGGTGGCGAGCTTGATGCGATTATCCCCAAACTCAGTTTTACTTCACGAAGAAAGACCACGTTGACATGATTTGAGTTTGTGGACTAAGTTGTACATAGAGGAGCCTATTGTAGAATGCAACCAATTGGACTTAATAACTTCAACACAATTCAAATGGGTGGTCTACATTGACTCAAACTGGAACAAGCATAGTGTTTTCTTGGGAGGCACATGACATTGAAGAAGTAGAGGACAATGATCGAAACCAATTAAGACTTCGTGAAGAACCTGTGCATAGAGAAATTTTTGCCTCCATTCTACCGAAGCTAAAGCTTTGCCAAGCCTTTCTCGGACATTGTGAATACCAGCTTGATTGTTGGTCCAGGTATACGGATGACCCTTAAACTCTAGGTCCATGAGCTCGCACTCAGATAGCAAATCTTGAAAGTGCTGAATTCTAGAAAAGTTGCAGCCCACTGCTCCTTGCTTCTCGTGCATGCTTCCAACCTCATTAAAGTCCCCTAAACAGACCCAAGGATAACAGTTTGCAGCAGCTAAAGATTAGAGGTATTGCCAGAAAATTTTTCGATCAGGCTATCTAGGAGGGGCGTAGACAAATGTTGTCATCCACCCATCAAGAACTGTGCCCAAAGTAACAAAACACTTGAAGAGATTTGCAGACTTGTAATGGACTTGTAGGTTCACTTCCTCTCTCCACCATAGTGCTAAGCCCCCTGAAACACCCACAGGATCTACATGGCTAGTATTAGGAAAACCTAAGCGCCTTCTAATTCTTTCTAGCATGAGGTGTTTATTTTTAGTCTCTATTAAGAAGATTATTATAGGACAATGGGTATATCACAACCCTCGGAGGATCTGGATTGTCAGGGGTCGTCCTATCCCCTAACAAGTCCAGCTCAAAATCAACATGGAAAGTGTGGCTGCCTAGGGCCAGCCACAAACGCCCTTGTAACAGAACTATTATCCACATCGGGGTAAGTACTGGGAACTTGGGACTCAAACTCATCATCAGCATTAGGCAAAGGGCTTATAAGTGTAGGAAATATACTCCCAGCTACCTCATGGGTAGCAGACTGCTGAATGAGGATGTCAACCAGAATAGAGTTGGTGCTAGGAGGTCTTCTAGTGTAATGACCCGGAACCGTGTGTCACAATTATCAGTAATTAATTATGCATTTATATGATTTAATTGAAGATTATCTGTTTGAATTAGCGGATTATCTGTTGGAATTACGACTTTGGGACTTAAATTGACAACCGTAATGGCTTCAGAAAACGAAATTGAACATACCTATGTGATATCGGGAATTTTTAGAACTGTCTGAGAAAATAATTGAAGACTGAATTTTGTCTGAATCGTTAAGTCCCGTTTGGCTTACGTTTTTGGCTTAATTGGCTTAATTGGGTTTATATGGCATGTATGGATAAAGATGAGGCTTTGACCTCATTTGACTCAACAAAGGGAAAAGAAAAACCTAGGGAAGAAAGAGAGAGAGAAAACAAGGGAGAAGAGAAGAAGAGAAAAGGGGGAATCAAGCTTGAGTCTTCCAATTAAGAGATTAAGGTAAGGATTTCTTCTCTAATTTCTTAAAAGAAAGTTGATTCATCTATGGTTTCATGTTAAATAAGAGGATTGAAGGGACATATGTTTAAATGGAGCATGCATGGTATAAATTGATGATTCATGGTTATATTTGGTCAATTTGAGGTAGAACCTCCATGGATGTAGAGATAGGAAGCTTGTATGTACATGATTATGGATTTTCATCTTGGTTCATGGGTTTTGATCTTGTTTATGTCCATGTGAGTTCTGATTGAAGATGTAATGGTTTAATTAAGTTGTTAATCAAGTGTTTTGGAACTTGGTGTCCATGTATTTGATATGGACTTTGCAAAGAAAGGATGAAGTGTAGAAGAAGAACCAGAATTTCAGAATTTCGCAGGGTCCGCTCGAGCGGAGGGAAGCCCCTCGAGCGTAGAAATCGGCCTCTCAGCAGTTTTGAGGAAAATGTGCAGTCCGCTCGAGCGGACAAGTGGGCGCTCGAGCGGGAAGGCTATTTTCAGGAAATTTTGGGGGAAATGAACTACATGATTTCTACATGTTAATTGCATCATTTATCACCTTATGAACATGAAATAAAGTAAAGAAAGGAGTGAAGTGCATGCTTAAGGATAATGTATATTGAGAAATGTGCTATAATGTTATTGTTGCAGGTCAAATTGAGAAGACCGTGCCATCGGTTTCGGAAACCCTCTGTAAGTGACATTTCTGTAAAGATATGTTATTATGAAATTATGTTCTAAAAGTGCTATGATATGATACGTTTTGAAATGAGAATGTTTTCTGTGAACGAATGTTCTATTGCAAACCTAGTATGGCATCCATAGTCAGTTGAGTCATGGGGGCGAGAACATGCAGGCCCATGCGTCATGAGACATGGGGGACGGCATGGAAGGACAAGCCCATGACCAGTTTACGAGATCTCGGTATGTGTTTAATCGGTGTCCGGGACCGGTTACTCTAGTCGTTAGTCGACACATGTTATGTTCTATGGAGTATGCCATTATGTATGTTCTTATAATGACGAATGACTGAGGTATGTTTATGATTGTTTTATTATGGTTTTATGAAATGTCAGACTTCGTTCGCTAACCCTTTACTTTAATGTTACTTGCTGAGCTTTAGCTCATTGTTTGTATTTATGTATTTATAGGTGGGCAATCTGGGAGCCAAGCCTAGGCGGAGTCTCGGATCGAGCCGCCATTCTGAAAGCCTACCGTTTTGAGTGCTCCGAGCCGGAGCTAGGCCTGGAAGGCCGTTTAGTGAGCTTTGTTTTGATTTTGCATCAGTGGCATGTAACTATGTTTTGTAAATGAATTTTTGATCATATGTATAGATAGTGGGTAAATTAACTCATTTTTGGCATGTAATGTATGTTCATGTAAATGCACAGCTCTTTGGACTATTAGGTTCTTTATTTCGCTTCCGCGAGCCCCGTTTATTTATGTTATGTACAGGAAGGCCTGTGGTAATCGAGGATTACTGGCCGGTCTCGTTGCCAAACTTTTCGGGGCGAGTTTGGGGCGTGACATCTAGGGTCTATGAAAGTTTGAGTAGTTGAAAACTTACCTTTTTTTTGAGCATATTTGCATTTTCGTAGGGCCTTGGAAAAGAGATGGGGGCTGTTAGTGAGCACCTGAATGACATGGTCTTGTAGACACCCCATTTTTGACCGACCTTAAGACTCAGACGTCACCGGTTGAGCGCTCGGTGATGTTGCATACTGTGCTCGTTCAGAAGTCCCAGAGTCGCGGCCGTGCGCCCCGCCTCCGAACTTCCGAATCCTCTTCTATACCTTGTCTCGGTTTGCGAACCAGACTCGGTTTTCTCTGTTTTCTTTCCTGAGGAAAGGGAGTGGTCCTGTAGACTATCTCCGGTGGCCGTGAGCTACTTTTCGTGGCCGTAGGTCATTTTGCCCATTTCGGAGCCCGGTTCCCGGTTTTCGGGGCCGTCAGGCCGTGTGCCTCGGCTCGGGACCGCCCAACCATCTCAGGTTTCTCCGGTTCTTGGCTAGTATCTCTGTTTTATCATTTTGAGGAACACTGGGGCCCCCGTTGCCCACTTCGTGGCCGTATGCCACTTCCGGTGCCTACAGCCGGTTTTCGGGACCCCGAACTGCGTGATTTGGGCCCCGAGCTTTCATTTCGCATCAGGTTTCTCCGGTTCTTGGCTAGTATCTCTGTTTTATCATTTTGAAGAACACTGGGGCCCCCGATGCCCACTTCGTGGCCGTATGCCACTTTCGGTGCTTATAGCCGGTTTTCGGGCCCCGAATTGCGCGGTTTGGGCCCGGAGCATTCATTTTGTATCAGTTTTCTCTGATTTTTGGCAGGAACCTCTGTTTTGTCATTCCGAGGGACACTGGAGTTGCAGATACCCACTTCGCTGCCGAACATCACTTCCGGCACCCGCAGCCCATTTTCGGGATCCCGAATGGCTCGGTTTTGGCCCCGAGCGTTCATTTCTCATTAGTTTTTGTTCAAATTTGGCAGGTACCTCTGTTTCAACATTGGGAAGATCACTGGAGGGTAGGAGGCCAGTAATTATCCCAGATAACCAGTTTCGCTCCTCCGGCGCCCGTTTTGCTCACTTCCGGGCCAGTGTTGAACACCCTAGGCCCATTTTCTTCCAACCAAAGCTACATATCTGTGATCAGGGGACATGGGAGGACCCTAAAAACTACTGGTCAGCCAGAAACTGTGAGTTTCATTTTTGGGCCCCTCCTTCAAGCTCTATGTTGTGGCTCCTGCTTCAGTGTTGCCAAATTTCAATCTTGGATCCTTGTTCTACACATCTTGGAGGACACAAAAAGAAGGTGGTCGGCCAGAAATTATACAGTTCATTTTTGAGCCTCTTCTTCAAGCTCTATGTTGTGACTTCTGCTTCAGAGTTGCCAGATTCCGACCTTGGGGCATTGATCTACACACATGGGAGGACACTACTGCATGGTGGTCGGCCAGCAAATTTCAACTTCATTTTTGGGCATGGCTGGCCGGCCAGGGGGAGTGGCTGGCCGACCAGGTGGGGTGGCCGGCCGGCCACCTTGCAGAAAACCACCTGGCCGGCCAGCTTCCTGCTTTCCAGCTCATTCCAGCTGTCCGGATATTTTTGCCAAAATATCTCCCCATCCGGGGGATATTTTGGGAGGGAAATCTTGCCTCCATTTCCCTCCCCTTTTACACCTTTTTTTGCCTACTTAAAGGGCTGGACAGCCCCTTTGCTAGGGTTAGAAAAAATGACCTCAAGACATCCCTCTCTAAAAGCTTCATTTCCATAGCCAAAACCTTAAAAAACTTCCAAGTTCCTAGCTCTCCTCTTCATCAACCCTTAGCTCCACCATCAACACTACCATTCCAGCAGCTAGGAAGTGAATTTCAGAGGTTGAGAAGCCACAAATCCAAGCCAAGAAGCAAGGAAAGACAAGTCTTCAAGGGTAAGTATTCAAAACCAACTTTTGGGGCTTTTTCTTGATCCTTTTTTATACTCTAATTGGTTGAGAATTGGGGCTCCGACCCCTACTGCTTTTGTGCTCATTTTGAGCCCCTCTACAACATTGTAGAAGGGCTCAACTTCATTTGGTATTTGTATATACTAGTTCCTTCAATATTCATCAAGATTGTCACATTTTTGCATGCTAAAATTAACCTATTTGTGTTGGTTTTTGGGGCTCCGACCCCTACTTCTTTCTTGCTTATTTTGAGCCCCTCTACAACATTGTAGAGGAGCTCAACTTCATTTGGCCATTGTATATACTAGTTCCTTCAATTTCATCAAGTATGCCATATTTTGTATCCAATTTTTGACCTATTTGTGTTTGTTTTTGGGACTTCGACCCCTACTGGTTTTGGTCTTATTTTGACCCCCTTTACATGTTTCATGAAGAAGGTTTGGTCATTTGATGTATAGATTGCATGTCTTGTGTTATACCCTTTTGCGGCTCCATTTTGCCTTCCATTTTTGGCATGTTTGTCTTATGATTTAGAGGTTTCCATCTTCTGCATATATGCTTATTTTGGGCCCTCTTTGATGTTGTAGAAGAAATTTTGTCCCTTTGCATTTTCTATATACCATCTCCCTTTATAATGCTCTTTTTGGCCATTAATCTTGCGAGCTATTGTTGCCATATCTGTGCTTGCATTTTGGCCATGTTTATTACTGAAAAAATGCCATATTTGGGGCTGCCTTGCTACTGTTTTTGCTGCCATGTGTCAATTTTGCATGTATAGCATAGCTGTAGGCCATTTCGGGGGTTAAATATCACATTTCGGGAGCATTCTGGGCATCGGGTGCATTTTTATTACTATTTTGGGGCTGTTTTCCCTTCATTTAGTTGCTGGAATTTGTTTTGCGTGTTTGCATATCATTTCCCATGTCATTCATGCCTTATTGCATTGCCTCGGTTTGCGTGCCCGTCGGGCACGCACTTCGAGGCACTCCGTTTTCATTCACCGGCATCTTATGTGAGCGCGGCTGAGGCCCTCTCATGTTAGTGTAAGCCCAATCTACATTTTTTCATGCCTGTATGTCATCGCCTCGGTGTACGTGCCTGTGGGCACACATTTCGAGGCACTTCGGTTTTATTCGATTTCTCATTTTATCATCGTCTCGGTGTGCGTGCCCGTGGGCACACACTTCGAGACACTCGGTTTTATCCGATTTGCACTTCATGTCATTGCCTCAATTTGCGTGCCCGTGGGCACGCACTTCGAGACACTCGGTTTTATCCGATTTGCATTTCATATCATCGCCTCGGTTTGCGTGCCCGTGGGCACGCGCTTCGAGACACTCGGTTTTATCTGATTTGCATTTCACATCATTGCCTCGGTTTGCGTGCCCGTGGGCACGCATTTCAAGGCACTCTATTTTATCCGATTTGTATTTCACACCACCACCTCGATTTGCGTGCCCGTGTGCACGCATTTCGAGGTACCTCATTTTTATCATTCCGGCAGCCTATGTGAGTGTGGCTGAGGCCCTCTCATGTTGGCGTAAGCCCATCACTGCATTTCGCATGTCATTTCGCATTCCTTGATTTGCGTGTCCATGGGCACGCACTTCGAGGCACCTCATTTTTATCATTCCGGCAGCCTATGTGAGTGTGGTTGAGGCCCTCTCATGTTGGCGTAAGCCCATCACTGCATTTCGCATGTCATTTCGCATTCCTTGATTTGCGTGTCCATGGGCACGCACTTCGAGGCACCTCATTTTTATCATTCCGGCATCCTATGTGAGCGTGGTTGAGGCCCTCTCATGTTGGTATAAGCCCATCATTGCATTTCATGTCTTTATGTCATCGCCTCGGTTTGCGTGTCCGCGGGCACGCATTTCGAGGCATCTCATTTTCATAACATTGTGTATACTAGGCTGTATCTTAGTTGCATTTCATGCATGTCATGCATATTGCATCGTGTTCGGGATAGGGGTTAGCCCGGACACGGGAAACGAGGCACGTTTCGTACTCCGAGTGACGGAACGGGTCTCAATTCCCAAGTCACCGACGCTCCGGATTACCCATGATGGAGTCAGGTTTTGTTGTAGCATTCATCTGCATTGCACCCTATATTGAGTTGTGCAATCCGACTCCTTGGCCATCATGCATCGATATGCGTGATTGGTGGCACGAGGATCGAGGCATGCATATATTTGTGAAATACATTGCTATGCCCTTTTCCTGCTCTCTGTTGCAGCAAAATCAAGGATCAACAACTTTTCAGAGTTTGGCACGCATTTCGAGAAAAGTGCAAACAGAGGCTAATTGGGGCATCCCAGTGGATTTCCGCGCCAGAGCAGCCCGGCATACATTATTCATCAGAAGCAAGGCAGTCCCTGGCTTGCATGCCAGTTTTACTTTTTTGTAGTTAATCTGTACATTAATTAGAAATCTGTATTATTTCGGACTGTATTATTATTTATTCGGACCCTCTGCGCGAGGGCAAAAACTGTAATAAGTGTGGGTGAGTGTGATGTATGTCTTCCAACCCCCATTTCTTTCTCCCTTTTATTTACCCGCTTACGATGGTTAGATATAGGGCATATTTCAATTAGCATACAGTATGACAGCATGTTTGCATCATTCATCTGTTTTGCACGCACCGGGCTCGGCGCATCATACAAACTGCATTTGTATTTCAATTCCGAATTGAATACGTGTTAGTTGTAGCATTCCATATGCCATATTTAGGACAGCCGAGCCTGCTATAGTTTGCATCTTTGCATGTGTTGCATTAGGCAATTCAGCATAAATTAGGATCATGCATGATTTCTAATAAGTTTCTGTTTTTGGCTTGGAGTACTCGGTAAGTTTTATGCTTTAGCATCCTTGCATGCGTGTGAGTGTTGCCATGACAGCATGCTTACCATGAGGCTATGTGCTTATGTGATATAACTGCCTTGAATGCCTGTGGGTGGAGGTTGGGTTACTTGGAGTGGGACAATTCATCAAATGTTTGTTTTAAGCCCACTAGATAGTGGCAAAATCATGTTTTCTAAGCCCACCTGAGGGTGGCAAATCCGCGTCTTAGCCTACCTGCGGGTAGCACCATCAAACCATTTTCAAACAAACAAACATGAAGTGTTTTGTTCCAATTCAGGCGGCTCAGTCTATACTTATTTGCTGCGAGCATCACATAGTAACCTAGGCTAATAACCGGAATAAGAGCATACAATGTTTTCAAAAACAGATATCATGGTTAGTAGAGGCCGGTCTTTGACCGGGCGAGCGGGGGTGCTCACGATGTGACCTTCCCCAATCGTACCCAAGTTCCCGAGCCAACTTTGGTGATGACGGACACGTGGCCTTCGGCAACGAGTCAGGGTTTCCTAAATTTCCCATTTTTAAAAAATATTTAGGTGGCGACTCTGTTATCTGGCAAAGCAGTCCATGTTTGGCACTTCTTTCAAAAAATCTGTTTTCAAAACGATTTGCCGGATTTGGACTCTTTGGTTCAAGATTGAGAACCGTGACATTTGAGTCCTTTGAACTGTAGTGACCCCAATATGAACGGAACGGGACTTAACCCTCCCGGGGCGTTCGGGGACGTCTACAGGTCTGCATCTCTCCCTAATTTCAGAAGCTTTGGATAGCGAGTGGGTAGGTCATCGTCCTCTAGAGATTTTCTTTTCAAAGTTAGATGTTGAAGGGCCTTGGAGAGACCGATATCCATAAGCTGGGTGGGATAAGCAAGTGGGAGGGTAGTAGTTGGGCCCAGCGTGTCAGCTGTGGGTAGCCCACTGGGAGGTTCATCAGCTCCATGAAGAATGCCTCCCTTGGGGCTATCTGGGGGCTCGGTAACCAAATAAGTGGGTCCAGTCTGGGATAAGGCAGGGGCAATTTCAATGTGGGTATGGCTAGGGATTGGGCTGATGCAGGTAAGGGTAACCACAAGGCCCAGAGTAGTGTGGATGGATTGGTCAGAGAATGGGCCAGACAAGGGAGTAAGCAAATGGTTAACTGTATTAGGTCCAGGGTAATTGGTGGGCTGTAGTGGGGATTAGGCCACCCCCATGTGTGGAGCTAAGTGTAACGGTGGGCTTCCATGTGTTGAGTGATCATACGATCCAGTGGTAACAGAGGTTTTAGAGGGACGTGGGAGTGCACCCTTGTCTGAGCAAGCAGGTGGAGTGTGCAATCCCTAAGCTGATTGGTTCAGTACCACGGCTATAGGAGGATCATGCGCCGGTGGTACTATTGGATGTGGTTCACAGGAAGGTGGCCGGTGACGGAGCAAACCCTGAAGTTTGTTCTCTGCCTCATCAACTTGTCGACGGTAGTGTTCAAAGGGGAGGCCTGTAGGCCGAGCGAGTCCTGTTCTTAAGTCTAGACCATACCCCGAGTGCTCCCCTACTTCTTTGGACACAAACTTACACCCATTGCGATCGTGGCCTAGTCTTCCACACGTATAACAGAAGTCTAAAAGTTTTTCGAACTTGTAAGATATCCAGATATCATTGCCCTCTAAAGGGCATTTAAGCCAAAAACCTCGAGGTAAGGGCTTAGTTGTGTCAAACTCCACTAGGATATGCAGAAAACTGCGATACAATAACAACCCCTCTGTAACCGCCCCACGTGGTTACCAATGATCTCGCCATTTTGCTTAGTGAGCCTATTAAAGGGTAGCCCATGGGCTTGAACCTAGAACTGACACCACTTGAAATCAATCTCTTCCATGGTTTGGCCTGCGACTAGTGGTTGAAGAGCTAACAAAAAACCCATGACAGACCAGGGGTTCTCCCTCAAGATTTTATTACGATCTTTCTCATTAGTGAATTGGAAGAGAGAGGCATTTTCCATCCATGGGGAAATCGAAAACTCACCCCGAGTTCGCCAAGCATTACGGGTAATGGTAGTGACAGCACCCCAATTCAGTGGTTTAGGAGCCAGCACCTTCCCAAGGAGACAGAAGTGGAAAAGATCCTCATTCTCACCCGATCCTTCGAAGGCCAGACCGTCGAGCTCCAAGATCTCCATTGTGGAAGACGCCATAGAAAGACAGAGATAGGGGTGATGGGAAATGTGTGGGAACAGACAGTATCTAGGTTGAATAGGGGAAGGTGGGTGGTAGAGTGATAGACAGTAAAGAGAAGAAGGATAGATAAAGGGCGGATAGAGATTGGGTTAACAGGGAGCAGGGGTAGAGGGAGGGTAGGGTTAGACTGAAATAGAGGGAGAGGAAAACTGAGATGGGTAACGAGTGGTAGGAAAGATGGACCTCGGTAAAGGGATGAAGAGGCTGTATGAGAGCAAGGGAGAAAGGAACAGTAAGGTGAGGGGACGATAAAGATACCGGCAGCCTGGGATGAGCCCAGAGAGACTATCCTAGGACAGAGACACTTTCATCCTAGAGAGAGTTAGGTAGTAGTGTTTATAGACATTGAATATGCTATAAATCTCTGTCTATTTGGTGTACGTGGAGTGTATGCTGCATGCACTTCCTCATCATGACTTTAGAAAAAGTAAGGGTAAATCACACGGAATGGAATTTGAGCTGTGTATGTGCCAGTGTTTTTGCATTTTTGTATCTCTTTATTGGAATTGTTTCCAACTGTGACACAAAATTGTTGAATTTAAAAAAAAAAAATTCAAAAAAATTAGGAAAAATTATCCAAAAAAATAAAATCAGAATTTGACTTTTGAAACAAAATGAATTCTAAATTTTTTATTTTATCAATTTCAATTCTAATTTTTTGATTTATTTTCAATTAAAATCATCAATTTATTTCCATTAAAATATATGTTACTTATTAAACTCAATGTAAGTGTACATAAAATGTAAAATATTTTTTCGTTGAGTTTATTAACTAAGATATCATTTTTTTTAGTTTTACTTAACGAAAATAGTCAAATAGTTTAGATTGAAAATTTTAAACTAATAAAATTAAAATTTAAGGATTTATTTTGTTATAAGAATCAAATTCTAGGATTTTTTTAATAATTTTTTCAAAAATTTAAAATTTTTCATTAATTAAAATATTTCTTTAAATGTTTTTAATTTGTGAAAAAAAATTAAAAATTTGATACAAAAATACAATTATTTTTAAATTCTCATTTTTTGTAAATAATATATATTAAAAAAATGTATAGTAATTATAGTTTACATAATTAAACTACAAAAAATAAACACAGTATAAAATATATTTAAAATTCATTTTATATGTTTAAAATAATTCTACATTACATAATAAATTTGTTTAAGTAAAACATTTTTGAGTTTTAATTCCACATATCTTTTCCAGATGTTCTATCATTATGTCAATTTTGTCTAGAAAATTTGTTAAAGTTTCTTAGTTTTATATTTTTTTCATCCACTTGTCTTTTTTTTTCTTTTTTTTTTTTTTGTTGGCCTCCTCTTCAAGAAAAGAAATAAAAATAATAATCTATATTTTTTAAAATTCCACGTTTGTATTTCATGCTTTTTTATGGGTGTAAAATTTCTCTTTTTTATATAATCTTAGGGTTGATTTGAGATGTTCTAAAAAAGTACACTTTTTGACTTATTGGCTTATATGGGTTGGGTTTGGGTTGAGTTTGACGTGATGTGTTAAAGAGGTGATGTGATTTAAATAAGATGATGTGACTTAAATAAGATAGTGATTTTTTAACTTTTTGTATTATTTAGTTTATGCCAAAATGTCAATTTAGTTGACTACGTGACAAAACAAATCAAAATAATATCTTAAAAGGGTTGAGCTCTTCTCTCATTGGTGATAATATTAGGGAGGTGTTTAGGCAAGGTGAACTTCAAATAATTTGATTCGTTAATTTTATAATGTCCATTGATTAAAAAAAATATTTATATTTAAAATTAGATTGATCATACATTAATCAGATAATCGGATCTTGTTTAATCATTGAATATGTTTGTTGATTTTTTTGGCTTTCGAAGGTTAATAATGTAATTTTAAGCGTGTCAGTAAGGATCAATCAGTCCTTATAGAATACTAATTGCCAACCAATTATCAGACGATTGTGTTATAGTTCTCTCAGCCTCAATAAAGAGAACTTTTACTGGTGGCTTACTTAGGAGAATTTGATAAATAACAACAAGTGAAGAACAATTTCAGAATCTGAATTTCATTAAGTAAAATGAAAACTTACAATGATCTGACCCAGCCTCGTAGAAGTTTACAGCAACAAACTATTTGAAACTACTCCTAGAAAACGAAGTGCAGTACAGGAATCGAAATGCAAACATGTAAAGAATTGGAAAAAACTGGAAAGAAATATGAAGTAAATAAACTGATTTTTTTTATCTGAGTCTGGATCCTTTATTCTGGAGCCTTCTCTGTTATTTATACTTTTTAATGATAACCGTCGAAGTGGGCTTTCAACCATCGAAATGTACTCCCATGATCGCTGAACATGCTCTCTCATAGTCAGTCTCACTACGCCACTCTTGTAGTTAAGCTTCCCTCCTGATTTTGAATTTAAACTTTGTGAGTAACCGTTAGCCTACATCACCTTGTATCCCTTGATTGTTCCAGTGCTACGCAGGTCCATTATTACCAATACGGACTTGACACGTGCTTGACTGTGGTTAGCAACTTGTATTAATTTCCTAAATTGCCCTCTTCGTGTTACGTGTTGAATTGTGATTGGCATTTACAAATTATACAGCCAACATTACCCCCCGCACTAATATACTCAATACTTTGTGATATTAGTGGATCAAGGCACTTTACCCACGTCCTAGGACGTGCATGGGCTTTGCATCTTCTTAGACATACAACCGTCGTCCATTATTGCAATATTTGCACTGCATTAAATTCTCTTCTATGTCTTGAACATCTCCTACTATCTGAGCATTTGAAAAGGCTGATACAGGTCTCATGGCCAAGCAAACCTTTTCTTACATAGATCAAACATACGAAAAGTTGTTAGATAATGATGTTCATCTTTGAAAGAACTTTCATGCATTTATTAGCCACACCTATCCACCTCCATTTATTCAAGTCATGGAAGCTTTTGCAAATTATCGACTTTTGGACCAAGAACCTACTGTTCACAATTCTTTAGACCAAGATTTTACAACCATGGATATTGGAAGCCCTTTTTCTACCACAAAACCTTCTACATGGGATGAGGCTGCTACTTCTTCTTCTTTTTCTAAAGCTTCTGGCTAGAGAGCTTAGCCTACTCATACTCAACCTCAGACAAGGGAGCGCATTCATCATTAGTTTTCCGAATTCGATGACCCTCTTGCAGTCCACCCTTCCATGCGCAGCTCTGTATTGTACCCATACGTTCCTTTCAACCATCTACGCAGCCGTGAGGACAACTTGCTTTTAGCATGGTACACTTCTACTTTTCCATCTTGAATGGTGCGAAGGACTCCACACCCTGATGAAGCCTTAGGAATCAGTCCTACAATCCTAGCCAAAAGAGCAAAACCTTGCTCCTCTGATTGGCTTGAGTGTGTGAACAAACCTGAATTCCCATCTTCATTTAGAGAGGCTCCCACTGCTCCTTTGCTGCCCTCCAATCCAAATTGGATTGAGAAATTAAGGCTCACCCTCTTTGAGAGTCAACACTTCGCTCCTTATCAAGCTCCAATTCCTTCAACTGCTTACCAGCAATATAGGGCTCAGACCCTACTTGCCGCTTTCTCCCATTTATCCTTCGAAGTCCTGCGAGATGATATTCCTCACAAGAACCTGTTATAGGCTTGTGACATTATTTCTCGCAGCTATCTTTTCAACCCTATAGCCCATGCAGAGCTATATGCTTTCCAGGACCAACTTCCCCTCCTACTCAATTGGCACATCAATGCTTTTATTACCAATGAAGTACTGAATGAAACCGTTGCTGCTCGAATCCAAATTCAGTACGAGACAGAGAATCTCCTCGAAGAATATGAGAACTTCAAAAATCAAGACTCGGAGTATGGGGAAGATGCCATTATAGGCGAAGCACATAAGGAATAAGAGATGGATGAGACAGAGAAAGCTTTTAAGCAAATAGAATTTGAAATGAAAGCCCAACAACTTTTATTCCAATTAAGGGCTCATCAATTAGATAAACCAAATATGGATAGGATAGAAGATAGATTAATAAAAGAGTATATGTTTATTGAGTTTTACTGGACTAAGTTTAATGATCTTGTAACTTTGTCCATCCCTTATTTTTATGAAATTGAGAATGTAACCAAATGAACCTCCCTAATGCAAATCTTATCAATAAAACTGGGCTTTTCAAATTTCATCTGTCATGATCTAGCTTTATATCATAATTGTATGCTTCATTGTATGGTTGATGTGACTTAACTCCTTATTATGTTTAAAGAAGCTTTGAATCAACCAATTTTGCTCTGAAGCCTAACTCAAATACTTCCACAGTGTGGAATTTACTCTTAAGAAAGGCATCATTTGCTTTACATTCCAATTATGTGGTTAACATAATCTATTCTTGTTTAACTAACAGCTTCAAATTAACCAATTTTACTTCGAAAAACAGTCTACGTGGTTCAAAGTATGGAATTTTCCTTACCCCGCTTACTCTTAAAGAGTGAGTTTATTTTCAGTTTCTTCACTACTTGACCAAATACTAGTTTTGCAACTTTGAAGTCTAAAACAAACAAATTCTAGCTGCAGAGTACTTCAAAGTTTACTTCGAAGGATTTTATCTTTACAAGAAACCTAATAGCAAGTCACCAATCCCTTTGAAGCAAACAAAACCTAAGCGTTCTTGTATTTTCAAGCATAAAATGTGCTTTGAAATCAACTACCTACTCTCGAAGCCTTAGTTGATCATTTGACATCTGGCTTTGGAGCCAAATCTTGACTTTCGAAGCCAAATATTTGTTTTTCAAAGCCAATTTGATTGTTTGAGATATGTCTCCTCCCACCAATCAAACACTTGAGAGAGACTTTTCACATTGCACTTTCAGGACCCTCACAAATTTTAGGACAAAGTCTTAAACTCATACGGTTTCCAACATCAGCCTAAAAATCTATCTTGGATCTTTTTATCCATTTAGACAGATGTGGCATCTTTCGAACAGAAAGGTTTAAAACCCTCTCCCTTCGAGCTTTTATCTTACTCGTTTGCCCAAAATACAAACCCTTTCATTTCTACTGCTCTCTCATCCTCTCTACTATTTTCTCATGCTAATGGCTTCTTCCTCCCTAAAAGTACTAGTTGTGGAGCGTGTGAGTCCATCCTTAGCTTTAAAGAGGTGTATCGACGAAGAGATATTCAAGCTCAGAGCTAGTGAACCGAGTGCCATAAATGGTCGCCTCTTTATTCCTCGCCATAATGAACAACACGAATACGTCTTGGGACCCATCTTTAGAGAAGATCCAGCTCAACTTCCTGCTTTGTATTCTCGTCTAGAGGATCACTGTCTGCTCTACGAATGGGGTTTTTATTGGGGAAGCTGGAGGATAAACCGTCCCAACCACTGCTGGCCCACATTGAGGGTTAAATGGGAGGAGTGATATGACAGGGTTGTGCCAACCAGAGAATTGGATCTACAATAGCTCTGTATCCTTGATGCCCTTCGCCTTTCCAGGTTTATTAGCCTTGAGAATCCTTTTTTGATTCCTGCAACCCTTTGTTTCCAGAATTCGGCTTTTAAATTTTTTCAGTTTCGGTGTGGTATGATGGCCCCCACCGTTCTTGATATTTGTCATCTCTTAGGACTCTCACCACTTGGTGCTCATTTTTCACCTAGTTACCCAGACATTTCGATCAACTTCACCATCCCATCCTTGAACTCTTCCTTCAGTGATTTTGTAAAATTTGAGAACAAGAAAATAGGTTCTATAAATGATCAAGAGTTCTTTTCTTTCATTCTGTATTGGTTACGCAAATTTCTCTTTTGCACTTCATTTCAGCAGATTATGCCTGAGTTTGCCCCACTTGCCAAGGCTCTTGCCTTGAAAAAGAGGATAGCCTTGGCTCCATATGTTTTAGGCCATGTTTATAGAGCCTGCTCTCAATTTTACGAGAAACCTCTAGATGTTAACCAAAGAGGCCCTCTATAGGTATTGCAACTCTGGCTCTTCGCATATTTCACTGGTCTACATTCCAAGTGCTTGAGATTTTTGGTGCAAGAACCCACTACTTATGGAGAGAAATTTGCCAAGATTTCTTTATATCCCTCCAACTTTGCCTACTATTTTACTTTATTTCATCAACTCCCAATTTCTCCACTTTCTCCCTTCTTTTGCCCCTTCGAAACTAATACAGGACCAGCCTGGCTCAGGGTATTTTTGGCTGATAGGGAGTGCTCCAATTCATTACACAAGGATATGTGGGCCTCTATCTTGTTGCCAAGGGAGCTCTTCATTGACACTTTGAATCTTCGAAGTTATAAATGTATATCTAAAGTTTACTATCCTTCCCAATTTGCCAAGCAATTTGGGTTTACTCAAGGAATCTTTGTCCCTCTCTGTAGCCTCTCCAATACCAATCTCATAGTCAGAGACCTGAAGGTACCCAAAAACAAATTGGAATAAGCAACATTCAAATTGCTATAAGAGTTGAGTGAGTTTCAATTCACCCCTTTTACCCCACATGGCACAGCTTTGAAAAGATTTCAACATTGGTGGACAGCCAATATAGAGGTACTCCTGGCAATACCTCCCAAAGATTTGCTGGTGGGACTAGATGTACCCACTCAAGCCAAACCTAAAAAAATTGAGACCACTATTACAGTCTCTACTGCCCCTGCTATCCCAGTTCTTATTCTTGCTGTCACAGAGACTACTCTTGCTACCTCTCCTCTTTCTCCTAGAGTCACCAGGGCTGCTTCAAAGAGAGGTATGCATTTTCATTTTTTCCCTTCTCTTCTCTCTATGATGTTTATAATGCCTTGTTCATTTACTTTATGGCTTTCTTTTTTAATGCAGGAGCTTCACAAGTAGAATCTCCTCAGAGAGTTCAGGCTTTGAACATCCTCAAAGGCAAGCAACAACAACAGAGGAAAAAAAACTTTTGCTTGATCCTGAAGAGGAGATATCTGAAACTCACTTGGAAGATGAAGAAATGGAAAAAGAAAAAGAGATACCATTGAAAAGAAGGAAGAAAATGACAGTTTCTCCCTCTGACCTTATTGGGAACTCTACTCATGAAGCATCTGCCAAAGTAGGGGAAGATGAGCACTCCAAAGAAATCATTATATTTCAAAGGTCTGAGAAGAGGAGACAACAACAAGTACTAAGGGATGAAACTGCTGCTGCTGATGCACTCCAAAGAGAAGCTGCAAGAAAACAACAAACTGTTGAACATTATGCCTTTCGCAGTTCTCCAACCATTGCTACCACTTCTGAAACCGAAAATTTCCTTTTGTGTCTCTAGTAAATTCATTTCCCAAGTTTTTAGTAATGAAAGTTAACATTGCTTCATATTTCTTATTTTGCAACAACAGTTATTCTACCTCCTCCTTAGATAAGGGTTTCTTCAGTCTTATCTGAAGTTGAAAGACCATTAGAAGCAACCTCGAAAAGGACGAAGAAAATCGACACTAAAGTGCCTTTAAGTGTAGAGCCCACCCAGACAATACTTCCACTTCCTGGTTCTACATTTTTCATACCTTTTTTGAGGCAAAGCATTCTTATATCTTTATCCTTTGGCTTAACTCCATATCTTCCTCATCTAACCTTTACCTCAGCCCAATTTACTCTCTCTACAATCCTGGCTGCTCCTTCCCCACCTGAGGAGATCACTGTTATCACTTCATCTTCAGTGATAGCTGATACTCCCAGAGAAGATACTGGTAGCTCACCAATTCTTTGTCCACCATCACTACCCAGCTCCAGTCCTTCTTCTCTTGACTTACTGGTGGCCAGGACTATAGACACTGCTAGGGACACTTCATCCTCCTCTCCTATCCCTATGCAGCCATCTCTTCCTTCCACTAGAGACCTTTCTGCACCTCCAATGTCAGTGGAAGAGATGGACATTTTTTAAGCTAGGCTGGCTAGCCTTTTTGACATACCTTCTACCATTCCATCAACCAGTAATGAAGCTGAGCCATTGGCTCTGGCTGACTCTCTCTTGGAAATTTTTTAGAGCTCTTCAACCATCAGTAGGGTTTCCTTACCTCTACTGGACTTGGGCACCTGTTTGGAATTGCTGACATCATTCTCAAGGATCCCATTTGCAGCCTTACAAAGACCTATCATCAAGAATGGTTTCCTCTAGTGCTTTAAGGTCATTGAGCAATCCAACATGGCTATTTCAAGTCACTTGTCCCAAACAGCAACTACCATAGATTTTTATGTCAACATCTGCCAAATTGCCAAGGCTGCAGAAGAGAAGCTATTAAAAGAAAGGGAATTTGTTTCCCATATACATGCTGAGGTGTCTGAACTGAAAGGACAACATTCCTCTGCTTCTCAATTTCGAACCCAGCTCTTGGAGAAGAAGGCTCAATTAGAAGAAGAGTTATTAGCAGTTAGTCTAGCTTTGGATTGAACTGCTACAAAGCTGCAAATCACCAATCAAGGGCTGGCTGATCGAAGACAAGACATGGCTATGACCATTTAGTTGTTCCTATCCCTTAGGAGTAAAGAATCAATTGTAAGGGAACAATTGAAACATTGTACTGATTTTTGGGCCAATTTATGGCTACATGTGCTCAACTCTATATGAAATGAAATCTTTATTCATTATTTGAGTGTCTTTTTGCTTCTCTTGTTTAGCATTTTTTACACTCCTTGTGTTTCCCACACAGTTGGATAATAAGGTTTCAAGTACCTGCCATTAATTTTCTTAGGATGCACATATCCATTCAGATTTCTCAAATGGTATGCTCCCCCAGGCAACTCTATAAATTTGATATGGACCTTCCCAATTAGGTGACCATTTGCCAAACTTATAACTTTTAATTCCTATTGGAAATATTGTCTTCCATACCAAATCACCTTCATCAAAACTAATGTACTTAACCTTCTTTTGTAGCTCTTGGCTGTTTTTTTCTTTTGGAACAAAATACTATTTAATGCAAGAATTCGAGCTTCATCTATACTCTCTAATTCCAAAAACATGCTTTGATGGTATTGCTCAGAAGTTAACTGGTCCTAGCATTTCACTCTCAATGACTTAATGTTAATTTCTACAAACAACACTGCATCATGTCTATATACTAAAGCATAAGGAGTTACTCATGTACTTAATCTTAGAGAAGTTCTATATGCCCATAATACTCAACAACAAATTATGCCAATCCTAGGATTGTCTTCCACAACTCTTTGTATTCCTTTTTTAAGGACTTATTGGATGATTCTGCTTGACCATTTGCTTGTGCATAGTAAGGGGTGGAATTAACAAGACTAATTCCAAATTCTACTGTGAAAGACTTTACCATCTTTCCATCAAATACAGTCCCATTATCTATAGTTACGGTTTGTGAGATGCCAAATCTGTGGATCAAATCTTTAATAAATCCAATAACTTTAATTTGATCCACAGCTTTATATGGTTTAGCTTCAATCCACTTAATGAAGTAATCTGTAGCCACTAGGATGAAACAATGGTGCTTTGAAGAGGGTGAATGTATTTTCCCTATCATATCCATAGCCCAACCTCTAAATAGCTAAGGCTTCACAACTACATATGAATCAGTTATCGGTACATGTTTTATCATGCCATGTTTTTGGCATGCCTGGCAACCTCTAGCATACTCTATACAATCTTTAAGGATGGTTGGCCAATAGTAGGAATGCCTTCGAAGCAACCACCTCATCTTCACACCAGGCTGACGGGCACCACAAATGCCTTCATGAACTTCAACCATGGCTGTCAATGCTTCCTTCAGCCCTAGACATTCCAATAACAATCCATCTGCTCCCCTTTTGTAAAGAGCATTACCATACACTATGCATTGCATAGATTGTAATTTGATATTTCTGTTGGCTTTCGAAAATGGGCCAGTTAGGTACTGCATTATTGGATACCTCCAATCTTGATCTTGTAAGTCATTATGATTGACTTCTAACACTATATTCCTTTTAGCTAAATATGGTATTAATTTTTGATATGTTGCTTGACTTATGTTCAATTGACTGTCATCCCTTCTTCTGAAATTCGAAGCTTTCTGAGCTACATCATTGGCTTTGTTATTCATAAACCTTGGGATATAAGTCACATTTACTATCTGAAACTGAGAAAGCAAATGTAATGCAACAACATAGTATGGCAACATGCTTGCACTTTGACATTTGAAAATTCCTTTCACTTGGTTGACCACTAATTGAGAATCTCCAAATATATCAACTACATGAGCTTGTAATCCAATAAGCATTTCCAGTCTCATTATTAAAGCTTCATATTCAGCTTGATTATTAAAACGAGTAGTTTCATCCACTCTGAAACCGTGTGTGGTTTCTACCCCCTGTGGTGACTTAATTACAACACCAATTCCAATCAGACCATTGGCTTTTGACCCATCGAACCACATCTGCCATGGCTCAACATTGATCATACAAAGATCCATTATCTCCTGACTTTCCGTTTGACATGGATGATCTGCCAAAAAGTTAGCCAAAACTTGTCATTTTACTGTCTTTTGGGGGATATATTCTAAATGAAACTCTGACAAGGCTAATATCCATTTACCAATTCTTCCTCTCAACATTGGTCTAGATAACATATACTTAACCAAGTCTGTGGTTGCAATTACCGAGACAACATTAGGCAAAAGATAATATCTTAATTTCATTGTTGCAAAGTACAATGCAAGGCACAACTTTTCTACAGCTGAGTATTTACATTCACAAGAATTTAGAAACCTACTAAGGTAATAAACTGCTTGCTCCTTGCCTTCTTCATTGTCCTGGGCTAGGAAAGCTCCCAATGAATTCTCTGTTGCAGCAATATATAACTTCAAAGGCTTGTCGCTCTTTGGTGGCATCAGCAATGGAGGCTTGGCCAAGTAAGTTTAATTCCTTCAAAAGCAGTTTGATGCTCTGCTATCCACACAAACTCCTTTTCATCTTTCAACTTTAATAAAGAAAAAAATACTTTAGTTTTCCCTGTAGTGTTAGAAGTAAATCTTCGAAGAAAATTAACCTGACCAAGGAACTTTTGTATTTCTTTCTTACTAGATGGAGGCTTGGCCTTAATGATGGCTTTGACTTTATTCTGATCAATCTGTATTCCCTTCTTATGTACTACATGGCCCAAGAAGTTTCCAGCTGATACATCAAAAGCACATTTGAGAGGATTAAGCTTCAACTTGAACTTTCTCATTCTTTCGAAAACTGCTTCCAAGTGAACCAAGTGTTCCTCCATGGACTGAGATTTTACTACAATGTCATCAATGTAACACTCTAAATATCCTCCAATGAGATCATGAAAGATAATGTTCATTGCCCTTTGATATGTAGCCCCAGCATTCTTCAGACCAAATGGCATTTTAACCCATTCGAATGTGCCAATGTTCCTAGGACATCTGAATACTGTCTTATGGACATCTCCCTCTGCAATGCAGATTTGGTTGTAACCAGAATGTCTGTCCATCATAGACAAAATCTTGTGCCCTGCTGAACTGTCCACCAATAAGTCTACTATGGGCATGGGGTACTCATCTTTTGGAGTTGCTAAGTTCAGGTTTCTAAAATCGATACATACCCTCATTTTACCATTCTTTTTAACTACAGGCACAATATTGGACAGCCATTCAACATATCTGGCTGTTCTAATAAAGCCTACCTTAAGGAACCTAAGAATTTCCTCCTTGACCTTTTGAACCACTTCAGGACTCATCCTTCTTGGCTTCTGCTTGTATAGCTTGAAATTAGACTTCAAAGGGAGCCTGTGTTCTACTAATGATCTGTCCAATCCAAGCAGCTCATTATAAGACCAAGTAAAGCAATTTTTATATTGTTTTAAGACAACCAATAAATGGCTTCTATCACAAGAACTTAACCAAGCACTGATATAAATGGGTTGTTTTGCAGAACCTCCCCATAAATTGACTTCTTTCAAGGGGTCTTGTACTTGAGCACTCACTAATGCTTCTCTTTTGATTTCTTTTGCCCTCGAAGTAACTTCTTGGTTTTGTTCTGCTTCCACTTTCTCTGGTTCAGCCTTCTTCCTCATAGACAAAGTCTGTCCATAAGGCTTCTTCTTCCTGTATTTCTTGGACTTTTGTTTCGATGTCCAATGCACAGTATTTATCAAAGGTCAAAGACCTGACCTGTTGTTGCTCCTGCTTACAGCCAATTACCATGGCTTATTTCTCTTATTTTTGAACCCTCTGGACTATCGATTTTATGTCCAACATTGAAAACTTAACTAAAGCCAAGGATCTGGCTTCTTGGGCTTCATCTTCTTGCCTAAAACCAGGCATTATTATCATCCTTGATGACAAATTCTTTATCAGTACTCTCTTGTACTAAGTGCTTCAGGTGTGTTACTTTCTCATCAGCCGTCACTTCGACCGAACCATCAGGTTTTCTCAATATACTGAGTGGTGTCACTCCTTTAGTATACAACTTGGCCGTTGTAAAGTCAGCACAAGCGATAAAGGGTTGAGGGTCTGCATTAATCTCCTCTGTCTCTCCATTGCATAAGGCCATCATTATCTTCTGATGCAGAGAAGAAGGCACACATTTGTTGGTGTGGATCCAATCCCTGCCAAGTAAAGCATTATACTTAGCATTACTATCAATAACAAAAAATGTCGTCATGCAATCTCTGGTTCCCACACTCAGGTTGATGGGCAAAATACCCTGAGCCATCTGCTTATCCCCAGCGAAGCCAACAATAGTTGTGCTAGTTAGGATTAATCTGGGGTTTCTTTTTCCTAGTTTCTTCAAAGAGGACTTCAGAAGCAGGTTCACTGTTGCTCCATTATCTACCAATACCCTATTATTTGTATCCCATCAAAAAAAGCCTTGATATACAAGGGCTTAACTTGTTGTGTTATGGAAGTTGTAGGATACTCAAAGGGATATGAGAGATTAATACTCACTTCCTCGCTCTTATCTTCAATTTCCATTGGTGTGGCCACTTCAGACTCGTCTTAAACCATGCTAACTTGTGAATCTTCACTAAGAACTGGAATAGAGTCAATTTCCTGACCTTCATGGTTTCCATCTTCAGCCTAAAACTCTTGTGGCAATATATACACCATATTCACTGACACTGAAGGAAATGAGTCAAACTAAACTGCTGGCTACACTTGTTTCTTTTCCAGGCTAACTTGTTCAGTTATTTCAAAAGCATCTTCCATGCTGCACTCTGATACTTCAGTACTAGTGACTTCCTTCAAATGGTCTACTCCTGCTGATTTTTCGACCAAAAATGTCTGCTCAGCCATGAAGGCTTCAAACATCTCATCCTCAGCCATTTCTTTCCTTTGGCCTAGTTCAACTTCTCCTTCTGTCTCACTATCACTTTCCATCAAGGCCTTTTCAAGACCTGCTAAGTTGGATCTTTCCCTGGCTTTTAGTTTAGTGTGAACTTTAGCCAACTACTTTTTGTTGACACTTCTTTTGTTCTGATAAGCCAATTTTGGACTAGAATCTAATTTTGGACTTTCTTTTCCCTCTGTCTAGCCTTTTGACTGGACCAATGAAGAACTTTCTCTACTTTTCTTCAAATCCTTTTGGTACTGAGTGTACCTTCGCTGGATCTTCCTCCTTTGAGACCTGGAGATTACCGGAACCATATTTGGTTCCTTTGTTTTTGGGTGCTTTGGTAATAATCAATTATTTAGAGCCATCAAAGGAGGTAAAATCATTTTACCCTGGTCTCCAAAGACACTTCTCTGGGCAGGCATTTCCTTAGGCTTGCTCTGCATGACAAACCAATCTAGAACCCCAGGTACCAATGAACTTACTAGTTCAGTTGCTGAACTAGCTCTTTCTACCTTCAAAGCCAGCTTCAAAGCTGCCTGTAGAGGCCATTGTTTGGCCCTGATCCCCTATCTCGAGCCTAATTCAGGCCTTCTATCAGGGTGGTTACCTTCCATCTTGTTTGAGGCTGATCTTGGAGGCCAATCTTTGGCTCTGATTCCATAACTTGAGCCCACTTCAGGCCTCTTCTCAGAATAATTGCCTTCCATCATGTAGTAGTTGGGTGGTCTGAACTCATGTAAAGATCTCTTACCCTTAGGATGCACTCTAGCGACTGGTGGTCCAACCAAGAATGGTTGCTGTCTGGGACGAGTTGGGTATGGCCTCTTATTGTAGGTACTGATTGGTTTAGAGCGTCTCTGCACATCCTTGTAATACTGTTTTTCATTAATTAGGAGACCTTTCAACTATTTATAACTTAACGTGCATCTGGGACACATCCTTTGCATAACAGCTGTCTCTAGAAAGTCATCATCCAATGCCTCCTCACTAGAGTCCTCCTTTTGGTCCGCAAAGCTTTGTCCATTTGTTGGTGAACTTCTGATATCTTTCTTGAAAGCAGTCTGGCTGGCAACATGCATCTGTACATTAACCTCCTCCAATTCCTTCAATGATAGGTTTTGGAAGTCTGGCACACCAACATTGGCTGTAGCTTCCCCAATCTCTGGGAATGGGTTAGTGTCAATCCCCATAGTTTTTTCTGCTTTGGTTGGGAACTTTAAACTTCCCTTTCGAATCTGTTCTTGGATACTGTCCTGAAAAACAATACAATTTTTAGTTGAATGAGACTAAGAATTGTTCTATTTGTAATACATTTTTCCTTTAAGTTCTTCTAGGGAAGGGATTTTAACTGCATTTGGTAACTTTAGGAAATTAGCTGTAAGCAAATGATCCAAAATGTTATCTGCCTTTGTTAAATCAAAATGTCATTTCCTATGAGGGTCTTTCTTTTTAAACTGCTGGCCTATTGTAGTATTCTTATGAATTAATGCCTCACAGGTCATAGGCTTTTTCCCTACGATCTCTGCTGCATCAATCTCGTAATTAGGGTCTCTATAAGTCTTGTATGATGCATTACTTCGATCTTATTCTTCCTCAAGTAATGATTCATATCTAGACACCTTATAGGTTAATTCCACTAAGTCTCAAAACTCAGTTGAGTCGAACTTCTTTCGAAGCCTAAACTCTAAACCATT
The DNA here is from genome assembly GCA_030407325.1 of Camellia japonica. NCBI lineage: Eukaryota > Viridiplantae > Streptophyta > Magnoliopsida > Ericales > Theaceae > Camellia > Camellia japonica. The sequence goes on from JAPPVO010000059.1 coordinate 96,580,771, forward strand.
TTGAGCCAATCTCACAAATCCAGGCTCTGGTAGAATGACCCTACACTTGTTTCGTGCTCTTTTGAATCTGGCAATAAATTAAACAGCTTTCTCATCAGGTTTGACTCAACCTTGCCAAGTCTGCCATGGAAACTTCTGGCTCTGTTTGGAAGAATTGGGCATGAAATGCCTCCTCTATTTGCTGCCAAGTTTGGATAGAACCAGGTGTAAGGTTGATATACCATACAAAGTGTCACGACCCAAACCCGCCCCTATGGGTTTAGCACCGTAACCGGCCAGTAATCTGTGATTACCGAAGGCCTGCTTAACAGTAGAACAGTAAAACAGAGTACAGGGGCATGGCGGAAGCCAATACAGTAAATAAACAATGTCCAATGAGCTGTGACAGTCTGTATGCAAAAAGACTTTTCATACATATATACAGTCGGTGACCAAACAGTATGCACATCATAACAGGACAGTCTATACATACATGTACATTCAAAACAGGGATCTATTCCCTACTAAACAGGACAGTGACAGTCTATACAGTCTATACAGTAAACAAAACAGTTACAGAGACAGACGGGGAATATTAAAACACCCCTAAGCCAAAGCTTGAACGGGCTTGGAACCTCACGGTGAGGCACAGTGATTGACTGACAAAACAGAAGCTTGCCTGACGCTCCTAGCAGCGGTCCGGTGCCTGAACACCTACATATATATATGAGCAGTGAGCTAAAGCCCAGTGAATAACATAATGCGTAAAGAGGTTAGCAAAGAATGTCCCTTCAGTATTTTAACCAGTCGTTTGCCTTGGTAAATCAGTTATACGATCGGTGGCTTACATTTCATGTCATATCAGTTATTTAGGAATCATAGAAATCGTACGTGGCACATCCATTAGCAGAACAGTACAGTAGTAGTAGTGCTAGTACAGTGACAGTATAGTAGCAGTAACGGTACAATGCAGTAACAGTACAGTAGCAGTACAGTAGCAATAACAGTAACAGTGCAGTAACAGTAACAGTAACATTAACAGTAACATTTCAGAAAACAGTACAGTTCTTATGGACTCAAGAGGTGTCTCGCACAGATTCTAGAGGTGGCTCACACTGTAGCACTTAGTTCCGTACAGCACTTTGTTCCATGTTTCACAGATTGGCTTTAAGCCCATATTTTACATATGTATAGACTCAAAAGGTGTCTCGCACAGATTCTAGAGGTGGCTCACACTGTAGCACTTAGTTCCGTACAGCACTTTGTTCCATATCAGAAATACAGAACGGCCTCTGGCCTAACAGATCAAACAGTGAATGATGGCCATCATAACAGTAAATAGAAGTTCCAAGATAAAAACTGACAGAGATATCTATGACAGTAGCAGTACAGTACAGTAACAGTAAGTTGCTATGGATGCCACGAATACAGTCCATAATTAAGACATTCAGTTCATTCAGTAGACAGTATTTCCTTCAGAAATAGTTCAGTTGGTCATTCATAAAATAATCATAATTGAACACATCTTTACAACATTGCTACTCAGAGAGTTCTGGGCTACAGATGAGCTAGAGCGTCTCCAGATGCAAACCCTACACAATTACAGATTGAACACACACTAAGCTACACAGTTGGGAAAAGACAATAACTCAATCCCTAATTTGCCTCGGTGCGTTCTACATCACATCTATATCCTCATTAAGATGTCTTAACTAGGCCTAAGAATGCCTAGAATGGGATGAGGATGCGAAGATGCACTCAGAAAACATTTTCAGAATTTCAGAAAATCAGAGGTCCCGCTCGAGCGTGGGTTTCCCCGCTCGAGCGGACATGCTGACAAAGGTCTCTGCTCGAGCGGCAACTCCCCCGCTCGAGCATGTGACACATGCCTTCGCTCGAGCGTGAAATCCTATGCTCGAGCGGACTGTAAAACAGTGCAAGATGCTGGGAGCTCGATTTCCCCGCTCGAGCGCCACTTTCCCCGCTCGAGTGGGAGGCCAAAATCTGGAAAATTCAGATTTGAACTCCAATGTTCAAATCAAGTTTCAATGTACCAAATTCGATCCTTTTGGGCTAATTTTCTGGAAAACACTTCAAAACTCATAATATAACATGTTTCAAAGGTCAATTTGAGAAATCGAAGCCCAAAGGTAGTTCAATTGAACACATTTTCAAACAACATTTCATGTACAAGATGAACATGGTACATGCATGACTTTAAATCAATTCAAAGCTTCAATACATGCTCTAATGAGCCAATTCTTTTCAAAACAAGGTGAAATCATGGACTTAAACATAATTATGAGCATGCATGTAACAATTAGCCATGAAAACAACTTTAAATTCATCAATATCAACATGCATGCATGGAATAAGCTTCAATTCAACATGCTAGAACTAAATCATGCCTTAGCTCTACAATTTGACATGAATTATGCAAGAATCAACTTAAAGACAACAATGAGAGGTTGAATTCCTTACCTAGGTCCTCAAATGCAAGTCTAGAGGCTCAATTAGGCAAATCTCCTACAAATTCTTCAAGTCTTTCAAGCCAAATCAAGATGAATCAAGATGAACTCACTCTCTCACTTCCTCTCTCTCTATGGTCGGCTATAACAAGGAAATGAGGCTGAGCAAATGTTTGGATTAAGTGCAATGTGAAGGCCAAGGTGTTGAGATAGTGGGCCACTAGAGTGGCAATTTGGTAAATAAGGCCAACAATGCAATTCAACTTATTTTAATCCCATTTAATCACACCAAATCAATTTTCAATTAAATATACCAATAATTCACATAAATTCCAATGATCATAAAACATTGATCCATTTTCGATTCGGCCGCCGATAAGGCCTTCAATTCGCAGTTTAAATTACAGAACATGAACAGATCGATTAACAATCAACAGATAGAAAATGCATTTAAACAGTTATAGTCAATCAATCAGTCTTGGATCTCAGTCAGTCAGTTCAGTATTTCAATCAATTCAATTATCAATCATAATCAGTCTTAGTTTAGCAGTAATCAGTGCTTACTCAGTAATCAGTGGTGAGGGTTAGTACACAAAGGCTGCCCCAGTTAAAGAATTTGGAAAGAGTCTCAACTTCATATAATCATTATTGGTAAATTCCCCACATTGGGCAGCGAACCTAGCAATGTGTTCTACTGTTGATTGGTTTCCATTTCCATAAAAGAGAGCAAAATCTAGTATTCTAAACCCCCTTGGATATTCATGCACCATATCCACTCATTCTGGGTATGGCTTTCTATACACAGGAGTTTGAACCCCCTGAGCCATAGATCCACACACTTCTCTGACAATATCAACAATTTGGTCCCTCGGAACCATATTTTGTGCTTGTTGGACTACCACTGGAGGAACAAACACAGGATTTGGTAGAAACCCTTGTGCTTGAGGCCCTTTTGGTCCATAGGGAGTTATATTTGAGACTGGCTGTCCCTGTGGTACTGGTTGCTGTTGAGGATATGCTTGACCTTTCTGAGCTTGTCTTGCGAAAGGACCTACGAAAGGTGTTGCAATAGGAGGAACAGGTGTTGTTTCTCTCTTAACCTCAGGAAACCCTTCCAACCCTCCAGGTGTGAATTTGAACAGAGGATTAGTGAACCCCTTATGCCAGGTATGGCTTCGAACATGGGATTTGCAAACATTCTCATGCCATTTTCTTGTGTTGGCCCAGATCCACCAATTTGTATGGCTTCACTGTTAATTAATGAGACATTTTGATTTACCACAAGCCTCGAAAGTGGCTCATACCATGACTGAGGTATAAGTGATTGTCTTTCAGAATTTTGATTACTAGTCTGACCATTAATATGTCCATTACTTTGCATAGGCTGTTTATCTCTAGCCAATCTTTGCTGAGGAACATTTGAATTTTCCTCCATATGTCTTGTGCTAGTTGGTTTATGGGAATTCATTCGATCTATAAAAGATATTGCCCATCTTTCCATTGTGTTCATTAACTACTGTCTCATGGCATCTACCAAGCCTCCCCATGGATTTATTGGCTGGGTAGATGGAACAGTGGATGGTCCAATTTTATGGCCTCGTCCAATATTTTGAACATGTGGTGCATGTTCTGAATTGCTGGTCTGTTCGACCATAGGTTCTGATGAGATAGGTGCTTCCATAGGATGTGTTATCACATTATCCTCTGGATCAGGTACTTCTACCTCTCCCTCCATACCTTCTTCCAAGCGTTCATTTTCTCTTTGTCTCCTACGTCTAGCCATTTCAATTAGTCCCACTGGGCGTGCCAAAAATATATGTTGGCTCTTTTGGTTTTCGAAGGTTAATAATGTAATTTTAAGCGTGCCAACAAGGATTAATTAGTCCTTACAGAATACTAATTACCAATCAATTATCAGACGATTGTGTTATAGTTCTCTTAGCCTCAATGAAGAGAACTTTTATTGGTGGCTTACTTAGGAGAATTTGATAAATAACAACAAGTGAAGAACAATTTCAGAATTTGAATTTCATTAAGTAAAATGAAAACTTATAATGATATGACCCAGCTGTAGACACCCTATTTTTGACCTTCCTTAAGACTTGGGCGCCGTTGATTGTTTACTTGGTGATGAGGTATGCAGTTTTTTTCGGCAAGGAGAGAGTCAAATCCCAACCTTACACCCCATTTTTGGACTAAAACTATTTTGACCAAAGATTTTAGACCTTAAAATCCTCTCTTTCAAAACATTTTTGAAACAAAGTTTTTGCAATGTTCCGACGCTCGCATTTTGTTAAATGTTGCGCCTTTCGGCAAACCGAGCAAGGACAAAGTGGAAATGCATGAAAGAGAGGTGAACTCTTCAAAAACATCTTGTTTGGGGGTTTGGAGTTGAAGAAAAGAGGAGAGGAGAGGAGAGAAGAAAGCAAGTTGGAGAAGAAGTTGGGCATGAATTGTTAAGAGAGAGTCGAGCAGCCCTCGCTAAATCAGGCCTATCTTTTTGTATACTTGGATTTAAGCTATGAGGCCACCACCATTGGAAATAAGACTTCCGAGGCTTCATTTTACACTCAAGAATCTTCTAAAGCCGAGTCCGGATGGGGGAGATATGGTTGGTTGAAGTTGGGCATCAAACCGATTATGACTAAAACTGAGCAGTCTTCACTAAAACAAGCATAACTCTTTGCACACTTGGAATTTTTATGTGAGGCTGCCACCATTGGAAAGATTACTTTCGGAGCTTCAATTTAGACACAAGAATGGCCTAAAAAAGAGTCTAGATGAAGGAGTTATACCCGTTTGAAATTGGACCTGCAGAGCAGAATTTGCAGTCGGCCAACAAAGTAGCAGGTCGGCCAAAAAGATGGCCGGTCGGCCAGAAATGTCCAAAAAACTCAGAATTTGCAAATCTTTTGCTCCAGCTATTTTCCAAATGCTCCAGCTGTCTCTATAATCAGATATTTCGACCAAATACTCTCTTTTTGCTATATATAGATCCATATCACTCATTTTGGAAAGAAGAACAAGTTGACAAGTTTGGGAGCTTCTCACACTAAAACTCTCTCTCTCTAGAAGATTTGTGAGCAAATTCTCCCCTCTCTCTAGAATTCTCTCTCTCTCCTCTTGTTTTAGGCTTGAAAGTGAGAATTCTCTACATCTTTGCATACACTTCCTTAACCAAAGTTGATCATCTTTGGGCTGAGGAGGCTTGGGACTTTGTTTGAGCTCCAAAAGGTTGGTTTTGGCTCAAGAAAAGTGGTTGTTCTTGTGTTGTACTTCAAGGGTGAGCATCTCCCTCTTTTAAGCTTATTTTTGTAGACAATCTTGGCCACCTTTGCATGCTGATTTTGGCCTAGTTGTCAACTACAAAAACCTCTGTTTTTAAGTGTTTAAAATGATGGTTTGAGGCCTCTTTGAAGTTAGGGGTAGTCCACCCTCCTTTGTTGCTTATTTGCTAAGTGTTGAGCCATCTTTTAAAGCATTTCAAACAACCTTTTTTTGCCCTTTTAACCACTGAATTCCAGAGGAATTTCAGTGGTAGAAAACTTATTTTGAGATCCCAAATAGGAGGGGGTGGCCTCCCCTCCTTGTCTCTCCATGCTATGCCTTGTTAGCACTACAAAGTAACATATTTTTGTGGCTTGTGTTAGCTCATTTCAAGTATGTTTTTGTGACTTTTTAGACATGCTCTAACTCTATTTTTGGCTGGTTTGGTCACTTGTTGCTTGCATCTTGCACATGTAGTGTAATTTTGCTTACTAGCCTAATATGCATAATGAGTATGCCTATCATTCTAGCTCATATTAGCTCAACTCCAACACATTTTTGCTAATGTTTTAGCATGATTAAGCTCTGTTTCGAGTGGCCTTGGACATATGAGCTTTGTTTTATATAGCTATAGTGCAAATGCCTTAACTAGCTTTGAGTTTTAGGGCCTCCAGCATGCTTTGCTTGTGATGTTTGCATGATATGGCATCATTTAATATGTGATTTCAGAGCATATATCACTGTTACACTCTCATATATTCCACTCTTTCATTACTTTTGAGAGTTATGCTTTGTGCCTTATTTGTGAGCCAACACATGAGCACGTTTTTCTTGCCATCTATGCTTCAAGTCTAGCATGTTTTTGCTACTGTTTTGACCTGCCTTAAGTCTGTTTTGAGTGGTTAAGGTCATTTGAGCATTGCTTTGTATGGTTGTAGGGTTAATTCCTTCACTAGCTCATTGTTTTAGGCCTTTAAACATGAGTTGTTTGAATTGGTTGCATGTTGTAGTATTATTTTGCATGAAATTTCAGCATCATAATCTCTGTCACATATTCATTTGTCTCACTTTCAATCGCTTTTGAGAGTTGTTTCAAGTTTGGGATCTTTTAAACTTGAGATAGAGTTTATGCTTAATGGTTTTAATCCCTTTTTGAGGGTTTCTACTAACCAAAGGCATGACCTCTCTCTTGCCTTAAATCATCCCTTGGTTGACACTTCTTTTTCTTTAGAAGACTATCACCTTGGACTTAATCGATTAAAGGACTAATCGGTAATGTAAAATGAGTAAACAAAAGTGACAAGTAAAACATGCCAAGATAACATATGTGTGTTGCATTGCATGTGTTTGGATCAGACGTTAGTCCAAACACAAGAAATATAGGACGTTTCATACTTGAAGTGATGAAACGTGTCACGTTTCTTGGTCGCTAACACCCTTGATTGTGCATGATAGGGTGGAGACCTTTCGAGTCTTATGTGTGCATTCACTAACATTGTGCAAGCTTGACTCTTTAGCCACCATGCATTGAGATGCGTGGTTGGTGGCTTGAGAGCCGAGTACTACGCTCCTTTGAGCTTGAGATATGAGAAGGATGGTAGTTGTACATACATTTCCTTGTAAATACACTGTCATGCCTCTGTTTGTGCTCTGTTACAACAAAAGGAGAAATTGTAGGAATCAGTGGCCGATTGGCCACATGCCCTAGCCGACCGGCCACCAATACTGGCCGATGGCCATTACTTCTAGCCAATCAGTTCATCAGCATGTTCCTGGGATCAAACAGAAGCAATCTGGAGGTTGGCACAATTTTCAAGGGTTCAAAAGTGTGCAAACAGAGGCATCTTGAGGCAAGGCAGTGGATTTTCGAGAGAAAGCAATCGAGCATGCATACCTCCCTCGCCCGCGAGGCCATCTTTACCGCTTTACTAGCTAATTGTAGTTAATTACATGTGTTATAATTAATTAGTTTAATCTGTGTTGTAATATTTTGATTAGCTTAGATTAGCTAGTTATTCAATTCAATTTGGTTTGTAATAATTAATTAGGTAGAATAGTTAGTTAATTAGTTGGTTTGTAATAAGTAGCTTAGCGTAGCTAGTTAGCTTATTTATTCGAATCCTCCGTCGAGAGGGCATATTGTTATAATAAGGGTGCATGCGTGTGTGCATGTCTTTCAACCCCATTTCTTTCTCCCTTTTATTTAACCACTTTCGATGGTTAGTTTAGGGTCATTTTCGATTAGCATACCTTATGCTTGCATGTTTGCATCATTCATTTGTCTTGCATACACCGGGCTCGGCGCATCATTCAAACTGCATCACATTTCAAATACCTATTTGACTATATGTTATCAAGTTGCATTCATATGTCATCTTAGAATAGCCGAGCCAACTTAGTTGCATTACTGCATGTGTTGCATTAGGCATCTTAACATAGCTAGGATCATGCATTGATTTCTAACTAGTTTTCTGTTTTGGCTCAGAGTATACTGTAAGTGTTTACGCATTAGCATCTTTGCATGTGTGTAAATGATTGCCATAATAGCATGCTTGCCATAAGGCTATTCTTATTTGATTAACTGCATGAATGCCTGTGGATGAAGACTTCATTACTTGAATTGGAATAATTCATCAAAAAGTGAGTTTTAAGCCCACTTAGAGTGGTAAATCATCATGTTTTAAGTCCACCTTCTTTGGTGGCAAATCCGCATTTCTAAGCCAACTCGAGGGTGGCAAATTCAAACCATTTTCGAAAAACAAACATTGACTTGTTTTGTTCCAATTTAGGCGATCTAGTATATACTTGTATGCTATGCGCATCACATAGTAACTTAGCTAATAATCGGAATAAGAACACATGTGTTTATGAAAACAACATATCATGTTAGTAGCGGCCGATCCTTTGATCGGGCGAATGGGAGTGTTCATTTCAAGACCTTCCCCTCTCGTACCTAAGTTTCCGAGTCGAGGCAACTTTGGTAATCACAGACACGTGGCCTTAGGCACGAGTCAAGGTTTCCTAAATTTCCCAAAAACAAAATATTTAGGTGGCGACTCTGTAATCTAGCAAAGCAGTCCATGTTTGGCACTTCTTGATTAAAATCGATTTTCCAAAACGATTTGCCGGATTTGGACTCTTTGGTGATTTATTGGTCTTACATTACACTTTATGAAACTAGATACAGAACCGTGACAAGAGCCCGAACTATAGTAGTTATGAACCCAAATCCGCATCCTCTCTAAAAGGGGGGCACGTGAAGGAAGTTCGGGCGGTCTACACCAACCTCGTAGAGATTTACAGCAATAACCTATTTGAAACTACTCTTAGAAAATGAAGTGCAGTACAGGAATTAAAATGCAAACATGTAAAGAATTGGAAAAAACTGAAAAGAAATATGAAATAAATAAACTGGTTTTTTTTATCTGAGTTTGGATCCTTCATTCTAAAGCCTTCTCTGCTATTTATACTTTTCAATGATAACCGTCGAAGTGGGCTTTCAACCGTCGAAATGTACTCCAATGATCGTTGAACATGCTCTCTCACAGTCAGTCTCACTACGCCACTCTTGCAGTTAAGCTTCTCTCCTGATTTTGAATTTAAACTTTGTGAGTAACCGTTAGGCTACATCACCTTATATCCCTTTGACACGTGCCTGACTTTGGTTAACAGCTTGTATTAATTCCCTAAATTACCCTCTTCGTGCCACATGTTGAATTGTGATTGACTTTTACAAATTATACAGCCAACAATGTTCAAAATGAGAATAACTGAATTTGTTTATATTTTTTTCATTCTTACATTTTTCACTATTTATCATACCCAAATTCAATCATAAATAATTGGTGGCTATGAGGTTTAATTTTTGATAATTGTAGGTGAAGAGTGTCGAGTACTTCATTCGTGAATCTGATTTCACAAATTAAATATATTGTCCATTATTTCACATATTAAAATGCATAATTAGATTTAATCTCAGACTAAACTAAATTTACATTTCTTCATTTGTAAAAACCAAGATGTTCAAAACAAGCATAAATTATCTACAATGAAATCAATAGTCAAATATTCAAAAGTTAACAAAAAACCAAGATAATAGAATACTAGATTACAACGCACAAAAAGCAATCAAAATTGTAGAACTTACTCTATGAAATCCATATGAAATTTTTTTTAAAAGAGAAAAAAAAATAAGGAACACAATATAGATCAACTCATGCCACTCTTGCAACTCTCCTTTCATTCTCTCTCTCTCTCTCTCTCTCTCTCTGATCAACTGGCACTGAAGCATGTGACAACATTCTTTAATTCGTTTTCGGCGATATGTTCAATGGGATATCTTGTATCTTTCGACAATCAATCTGAACTGCACATTAATTTATCTCACTCAGATCAGAATCAATAAAAAAATAAAAGTTGAACTTGATGTCGTCACAAATACTCATATCTACCAATGCAAAAGTTGAGAACATTTTGGGTGAGGCTAAAAAGGTGTCAAAAACGATTTTTGATGGTTAAGTTCCAGCACCCACTTTTGGCGACGTTATGTACGTTGACTTTTTGTGACGCCAACAATCATCACCAATAAACAGTTTTTTTTATTTCTTTTTCTTTTCTTTTCTTTTTTTTTTTTTTAGATCATCGCTCAATTACTATTGGCGACAAAAGATGCCATCGCAAATAGACTGTTCTTTATTTTCTTTCTTGTTATTTTTGCAATGGTTCGTCACAAATAAATCCGTGAATAAAAATGCATTTTTGTAATAGTGAGAGCCACCCCATAGAAATTAACCACAATATGCAGTTCTTTTTGTTCATTATACCAAATGAATGGTACTGAAGTGTCTTCATGTAAAAACTATAAACCACCATTAAAAATAAAAATAAAAATAAAAATTTGCATTGCGACTATAATGTACCTCGACTCATATGCCTCTTTGGAATGGATATATGATGATGATTTTCTATCCTCGATTATTTCAAATCATTATTGTCATTGTCAACATAACCCGAGTTATAACCAACATTGTCACTATTGGAGTACAATTGATTCGACGCAATAGGCAACGTTGTTGTTGTTGTTTTTTTTTTTTTTTTTTTTTTTTTTTTTTAAACTGAGGTGTCCGGCTTCTACCGCTGGGCTGCGTCCACAATAAGCAACGTGGCAACACCTTTGAAAGTTTGAGGAACATCTTGGTTGAATAGGGTTAGGGCATTATTATTGCTTGGCAGGCCCATCCCTAATTGTAACTCCGAGGTAGAATCATTAAGAGTTGACGAAATCTCGTGGTGTTGTTGTTGTTGTTGTTGATAAAGCGCGAGTTGTTCATGAACAGCATGGAGTTCTTCGAGGCCTTGGCATATTTGGTACTTGAGGTGTGGATTACGCCACAACAACCATGGACAGGTACCTATCGCGAATGTTGGCTTGGTAGATGATGGAACTCAAGGCTTCTCTCTTCTGGCTCGGATCGAGCCGTTTGAGGATTTTAAGGATGTTACAGATGCCGAAGAGGCGGTGCACGTTCTGGAACATCTTGGGTTGGTAGGGAGGGAAGTAGGGTGCAAGTGGGCATTCAGAGGAGCACTTCCTCATTTGATATTTGCACGCGGCACAAGCTAGTGGCATGGTTTTGTGATTAGATTCTGTGCTCGTAAAATAACTATATTGTTTTTTTAACAAGAAATGAATTCAAGTATGAGAAGTGATAAGCTGAAAAAAGTAGAATGATAATGAGAAGACGGGAAAGAAGTGAATTGAGAGAAAGGAGAGAGAGTATTGTTGTTGGGGAGTTAAATGGAAAAAGGACTTATGGAGGATTGATCTGAACAGGTCTTCTGAAATATATGCGGATGGGAAGACTAATTCAAAAGAGAGATTGACAACATGATAAATTTTCTAGTAATCCGACTTATATGACACGTAGTGTTTTGTATCAAATTGTGGAGAGGGTTAGTTTGGGATGTTCTAAAAAGTGTACTTTTTAATTTATTGGCTTATATGGGTTAGGTTTGAGTTAGGTTTGATGTGATGTGTTAGAGAGGTGATGTGATTTAAATAAGATGATGTGACTTAAATAGGATAGTGACTTTTTCACTTTTTATATTATTAGTAGATGCTAAACTTGGACTTATTACTTTTTTTTTTTTTTTTTTTTTAACAAAATAATTATCTATCCTTTCTTATAAAGTTGATACACCGATATATGATAAATCACATCTACTAAATAATTTCTACTGTGAGAGAGAGAGAGAGAGAGAGAGATTGAGCCGATTTTGGTGCGGATGTTAGTTTAGAGTCTAGGACAGTTGAGGGGGAGATGGGGTGGCTGAGAGAGATCCAGCCGATTTTGGTGGGGATAGAGTCTAGGAAAGTTGAGGGAGAGATGGGATAGCTGCTGTGTCGTTTAGGTTTATTTTGAGGTTTTTTATAATGATTTGAGTTATTTATATTTTAAATTACATCGAGTAAATATATTTTTAAAAAATTAATTAATTAGATATAATTGACAATTTCATCGAATTGCATTTATATTTACAAAAATAAATGACAATTGTGATTTGAAATAAAAATTAAATATAAATATGTATAGATGAAAGGATTAATAATATCTGATCAATTTTTTTTTAAAAGAGAAAAAAAAATAAGGAACCAATATAGATCAACTCATGCCACTCTTGCAACTCTCCTTTCATTCTCTCTCTCTCTCTCTCTCTCTCTCTGATCAACTGGCACTGAAGCATGTGACAACATTCTTAATTCGTTTTCGGCGATATGTTCAATGGGATATCTTGTATCTTTCGACAATCAATCTGAACTGCACATTAATTTATCTCACTCAGATCAGAATCAATAAAAAAATAAAAGTTGAACTTGATGTCGTCACAAATACTCATATCTACCAATGCAAAAGTTGAGAACATTTTGGGTGAGGCTAAAAAAGGTGTCAAAAACAGATTTTTGATGGTTAAGTTCCAGCACCCACTTTTGGCGACGTTATGTACGTTGACTTTTTTGTGACGCCAACAAATCATCACCAATAAGACAGTTTTTTTTATTTCTTTTTCTTTTCTTTTCTTTTTTTTTTTTTTAGATCATCGCCTCAAATTACTATTGGCGACAAAAGATGCCATCGCAAATAGACTGTTCTTTATTTTCTTTCTTGTTATTTTTGCAATGGTTCGTCACAAATAAATCCGTGAATAAAAATGCATTTTTGTAATAGTGAGAGCCACCCCATAGAAATTAACCACAATATGCAGTTCTTTTTTGTTCATTATACCAAATGAATGGTACTGAAGTGTCTCATGTAAAAACTATAAACCACCATTAAAAATAAAAATAAAAATAAAAATTTGCATTGCGACTAAAATGGTACCTCGACTCATATGCTCTTTTGGAATGGATATATGATGATGATTTTCTATCCTCGATTATTTCAAATCATTATTGTCATTGTCAACATAAAACCCGAGTTATAACCAACTTGTCACTATTGGAGTACATTGATTCGACGCAATAGGCAACGTTGTGTTGTTGTTGTTTTTTTTTTTTTTTTTTTTTTTTTTTTTTTTAAACTGAGGTGTCCGGCTTCTACCGCTGTGCTGCGTCCACAATAACCACGTGGCAACACCTTTGAAAGTTTGAGGAACATCTTGGTTGAATAGGGTTAGGGCATTATTATTGCTTGGCAGGCCCATCCCTAATTGTAACTCCGAGGTAGAATCATTAAGAGTTGACGAATCTCGTGGTGTTGTTGTTGTTGTTGTTGATAAAGCGCGAGTTGTTCATGAACAGCATGGAGTTCTTCGAGGCCTTGGCATATTTGGTACTTGAGGTGGTGGATTACGCCACAACAACCATGGACAGGGTACCTATCGCGAATGTTGGCTTGGTAGATGATGAACTCAAGGCTTCTCTCTTCTGGCTCGGATCGAGCCGTTTGAGGATTTTAAGGATGTTACAGATGCCGAAGAGGCGGTGCACGTTCTGGAACATCTTGGGTTGGTAGGGAGGGAAGTAGGGTGCAAGTGGGCATTCAGAGGAGCACTTCCTCATTTGATATTTGCACGCGGCACAAGCTAGTGGCATGGTTTTGTGATTAGATTCTGTGCTCGTAAAATAACTATATTGTTTTTTTAACAAGAAATGAATTCAAGTATGAGAAGTGATAAGCTGAAAAAAGTAGAATGATAATGAGAAGACGGGAAAGAAGTGAATTGAGAGAAAGGAGAGAGAGTATTGTTGTTTTGGGAGTTAAATGGAAAAAGGACTTATGGAGGATTGATCTGAACAGGTCTTCTGAAATATATGCGGATGGGAAGACTAATTCAAAAGAGAGATTGACAACATGATAAATTTTCTAGTAATCCGACTTATATGAACGTAGTGTTTTGTATCAAATTGTGGAGAGGGTTAGTTTGGGATGTTCTAAAAAGTGTACTTTTTAATTTATATGGCATGGGTTATTGGTTTTGAGTTGGTTTGATGTTGATGAGTTAGAGCAGATTTTTGTTTTTTTTGATGTGATGTTATAGGATAGTGCTTTTCCCTTTTTTATTTTTAGTAGATGCTAAACTTGGACTTATACTTTTTTTTTTTTTTTTTTTTTAACAAAATAATTACTACTCCTTTTCTTATAAAGTTGATACACCGATATATGCTAAATCACTCTACTAAATAATTTCTACTGTGAGAGAGAGAGAGAGAGAGAGAGATTGAGCCGATTTTGGTGCGGATGTTAGTTTAGAGTCTAGGACGTTGAGGGGGAGATGGGGTGGCTGAGAGAGATCCAGCCGATTTTGGTGGGGATAGAGTCTAGGAAAGTTGAGGGAGAGATGGGATAGCTGCTGTGTCGTTTAGGTTTATTTTGAGGTTTTTTATAATGATTTGAGTTATTTATATTTAAAATTACATCGAGTATAATATATTTTTAAAAAATTAAATTAATTAGATATAATTGACAATTTCATTCGAATTGCATTTATATTTACACAAATAAATGACAATTGTGATTTGAAATATAAAATTAAATATAAATATGTATAGATGAAAGGATTAATAATATCTGATCAATTTTATTTTTAAAATATATTCTACTTAATCTACTCTAAAATATAAATAATTTAAATTATTAAAACAGATATCGAATAGGCCTATACAACTGCACAACAATGGCTGCACAGCAGCAAATGTAAATAAAGTTGGGAGGGACAATGTGAAAATTCAGGAGTCCTACTTTTTTGGGGACACGTGGTCACATATTAGTATGTTTTGGCATGTAGGTGTGAAATATTTAATTAAAAATATAAACATATAAATAAATAATTATGCACTTGTAATCGTGGCATCGTCTTAAATATCAGTATTGGTCTCAATCAAGTGATAAATATGTTAATTGGGTGTCACAATCATAAATGGTTTAATATCATATACCACAAAAAGAATTTCATAATAGCCGAATCGACTGTATTAATAATGAATATGTTATAAATCTCTGCCTACATGCACTTTCTCATGACTTGTATCAAAGAAAAAACAAGGATAAATCACATCATTAATCACTTTAATTTAAAGAATGTGTTATTTTAATTCACGTCATTTCAATTTAAGCAATTTGGATCTTACATCATAACTTTTTTCCTCTAAAATTTAATATCACTATGAATCTCATCATAAAATAAATGAATCTAAATCATAAATTTTATTTTTTATTTTTTTTTTTTTTTTTTGAGGATCGAAATTCTTAAACTTTAATGTTACTGTTCAAGCTATTCATTGGTGTATCATGTCACAAAGTCAAAATCTTGATCTATTCTTGATTAATTCATAGCAAGAAATGTTAAAAATCTTAGCCAGAATTCCATAGATATATTTAGAGCATAATAAGGTTGTTTTGGGAGAAGAAATAGTAGTATCTCATTTTACAAGTGATTACAAAGGTGTAAAACCATCTTCAATTGTCACACTAATTAATGTTACATGTGGTTATTGTTGAGCTACCCCATTACCATGTGGTTCGTGAAAAGGAATTTTATTTGTACTTAAAAAATTATTAAATATATTTAATTTCTCAATCTCTCTCAAATTATCTTGTGAGATACACCCAAATAATAAACGAATCAAAAACTTTACATTACATCACTTTGAGAAACCGTTCAAGTTCATCGTCTCTCTCATTTGCTATTGGAGTATCGCACATCTAAGCCTGCATTTTCCAGGTCTTGTCTCATTATTACTGAGTAATTAATTTGCTGAGTCACCATGATATTTCAATCGGTAGTATTACATGTATCAATTAATATATTAATTAGTGTACCAATACTAGCTATGATATTATTATTGACCCTACTCATTAATTATATTACAAATCTTAAAAATCTCTTAAATTATGTCACATCATCAATTGATATACTAATTAATATACTAATTAATACATATAGCATTATTCTATTCCAATGGTCAGGCAAAGCCAAAGGAGTCTCATTATCAATTGACACCCTGGCGTTCTAATGTGAACTCACATTTTCCTCCACATTCGCATTAAGGATGTAATCGGTTCGGTACGATTGGTATTTAAGTAAAAAAATTACACCGAATTGATAATGTCGGTTTTATTATTTTGAACACCGATATAGACCGTTTCTCACATCAAACCGCACCGAACCAGACCAATTGAAACGGTTCGGTTTGATGCAGTTTAATCGGTTTAAAATTTTTCAAACTTGAGTCACTTTTAAATATAATCATTAATCTATATAAAAATATTAAATTCGTTATTTATCTATCATTTCAAACATATCCAATCCATCCATTTAATACATACTTTTTAATACCTAAATTAACAAAAAAAAAAAGTTCAAAAATACTAAGATTTCAAGAATAATGAGTTAAAATTAAGATTACATATAATAAGAGTTTATAAACTTAGGTTATAAAGATGATAAGGTTAATTAATTAAGGTTGATAATTTACTATACTTATTAATATCATTAGATTATTAGATTATATATATTATAAATACAATATATGTTGAAGTGGTCAGTTTCGATTTAGATCGGTGCACAAGGTGCTTAAACCGATACCAAACTGAAAATAAAAAAAATTCAAATTTAAAAATTACACAGATCGATTCTTGTTAAAAAATAAACTAAATATAACTGATTTAGATCGGTGCACAAGGTGCTTTGTTGATCTTTTAACACAGTTATGAAATCTATATTAAAGACAGATGAGTTAGTGGCTTTTGTTTACACCATTATATGTTGAATCCGTTCAATCACACTTTCTTTTTTTCTTTTTTCTTTTTTCCTCTATTGATAGTTGATTTTTGAGGTTTTGATTTGTTAAAACCAGAAATTCGTTTGAAAGGATTTTGGAATCATAATTCTATCCCTACATTTTAGTATGATGTTTGGTTTGAGTTTTAAAAAATTAATTCCACCTTTTCTTTTAAAAACTCGTTTCAGATAGGCTTCTAAATTTTAAAATTTGGCTTACCGGTCGTCCAACTGATTGACCTGAACAGTGTAATTTTTTTTTTTTTTTTTTTTTTTTACAATTGGCACTTGTTTTTTTTTTTTAAGTATATTTTTAATAAAACAATATTTTTAGAATTTTTTTAAAAAAAAATTATGAGCTTTTAATATATTTTTAAATTGTGTGTTTGATTATGAGTTGTAAATTTTTATATCAGATACCACATGTCACATCAAAAATTTCTCACTTAATTCAAAACTCATTCACCAAATAAATTTTCTACACTCAAATCATAGTTCCAAAACTCACAAACTCAAAATACAATTCCTATTCTCAAATCATATTTAAAAAACTCTACCAAACGCTACCTTAATTTTCTACTGCTTACTTTGTTGATTTTCTTTTTTCTTACTCTCACCAACAAGCCCGTCAGTGTTACCTCCGCCACCCCCTTATCAACGCCCCCAACCCCACGAGAGAGAGAGAGAGAGTCGCACATGAGGAAGGGAAGAAGGGGGGACTGGCAACAGTTTGCAGATCTTCAATCTTGCTCAAGGAGGTAGCAGCCAAACAGAGAAGCAACATCGAGTGAGAAAAAAAAAAGAGAGAATGTAAGGGTCGATGGAGAAAGGCCTATGAAGTAACACAAGTAGGCAGGAGGGCGTAGCAGAGAAGAGGAATGGCATCCGCCGGAAGGGGGAGGGGTGGTGGCACCCAAACACTCCCCCTCTTTCCCTCACACACACATTCATACATATATATATATATATATATATAATCTCAAAAGCCAAACCATCTTCCATAATAAACATGCGTTTGGTAGAACTGTGGAAAAGTGATTATAAATTATAACTTAACAAATTATAACTTACAGCTGTGAGTATAAGCTGGTAACCTATTTAGTGTAGCTGTGAGATTATAGATTTAAGTTGCAGAATAGTGTTTGGTACATAAGCTATAAAATAGTTTTTTCTGTATAATTGACTTTTTTGCTCTTATATGATATAAAAATGAAAACTTTGTCATTTTTTTTTCAATTTTAATTTTAAAAAATTATTTCATTAATAAAAGTTAATATAATTAGTATTAATTAATATCAACTAATATAAAAAAATTGATACACTTGATAAAAATGCAATAGTAGTAATATTGTAATAATTTTTTTCCATTATAAATTAATTAGTATCAATTAATTGCTTAATCAATATCAATTAATACTAAAATAATTAATTAGTATCAATTAATGGCTTAATTAGTCTGAATGAATACTAAAATTATTAATTAGTATCAATTAATATTAATAATTAATTTTTATTAGTATCAAATAATATTAATAATCAACAATTGTTATTAATTAGTATCAATTAATAATTAATTCATTACAAAAATATACAATATTAAATTTTTTTGACATTTCTGATTCTGTTTTTATTAAATTTTTTTTATTACAATTAATAATATAACAATTGTTATTTATCATCAATTTATCAATTTATATTAATGTATCAATTTTGTCCCTTTTTTTTTTATTATTATTATTATTATTCATTTTAATTATTTTTAGTAATATCTCATTTTTTCTTTATAGTAATGTATCATTATTATTCTTTATATTAATGTATCAATTTATATTAATTTATCAATTTACATATATTCATCAATTTATATTAACTTATCAATTTTTCCATCAATTAATATTATCAATTAATATAAATTACATATATTCATCAATATTAATTTTTTTCATCAATTATTACATAAATTACATATATTAATATTATCAATTATTATTAATTTTTCCATCAATTACATATATTCATCAATATTCTTATTAATAGTATCAATTAGCATCAATTATTATTTTTTATTCATTAATTTTTTTTTTTTTATTAAAAAAACACTGAAAAACCTCCAAAAAAAAAATAATGAAAACCCTAGCTCCGGCAGGATGAACCGACGCTAGGGTTTCATTCAGATTGCGATGGCAGATGGTGCAGATCAACCGACGCAGATGGCAGATCACGATCGCGAAGAGGAAGACGGGTTCACGAAGGGGGAGAGACTGTACAGATCAACGGCGCTAGGGCAGATGGTGCAGATCAACCGGCGCAGATGGCAGATCGCGATCGCGAAGAGGGAGATGGGTTCGCGAAGGGGAAGAGACAGAGAGGGAGAGAGAGAGAGAGAGCTCAGTCGCCGGAAATACATGCTCGTCGGAAATCGCCTAGCTCACCGAAATCGCTTCTCTTGTTTGTGTGAGAGAGGAAGAATGAGTGAAAAATGATTTATATAGTGACATTTTCGTTATTACTTAAGTTTTGGAGGGGCATTTAAGTCATTTTGCCCCTCCCCAAACAGCTACGCGCATAAGTCATTTTTTAAGCACCTCGCGAGCAACTTCAACTTTTAAGCCGAATTTAGCTTAAATTAAGCCATAATCTATGTCCATAAGTTGTACCAAACACACCATAACAGCTTAATTTAAGCCAAAAGTTGATTTAAGTTGAAATTAAGTTCGCCAAACACCCACATAGTCTGCCACGAAAGACAGTCTTAACAAAAACATGAGCCATTTTTTGTCTCACACAAAAAGGCTTTTAAAAAAACAACATATTTGTGTGTACTTTTTTCAAAGTATTTAAACTTCATAAAATCATCTAGACAGATCTAAAAAAAGTTTAAGCAAAATCGGACCTAACTTTAAAAATGGACGATAATTAATCCAAAAAAAAAAAAAAATTAAATACAAACCTAGCTTATTTAGATGGCTTTCCAACAACTAGTTCCAATAACAAGCCAGCCAAAGCTTGTCAAGTCTCCTTCATCCAGGTCCAACACAGTTTATAGATGAGAACACTACACCCTCTTCAAGTAGCATGGCCGGCTGTCCTTGCAAAGTAAATCCTAAATACTTGTATTCACCTACAAACTACAAATAATTGTTGCCTTTCTGATTTCCCAATAATTGTTGAACATCAATACAAAGATTTTCTATACATGCCCAAAACAAGAAGGAAATGCTGAAAAAAAATATTCTACAGCCATAAAAGCAAGAAAAAAAAAAAAAAAACTCATTTCTCCAATTAGCATCATCATGGTATACTAGTTCTCAAAACACTTATACTGTGTTTGGTTAGGGAATTTGAAGAGGGATTTGAAAAGGAAAAGGGAAAAAGTGTGTGAAACTAGGTGAAATGTAAGTATATTTTATTCATTTTTCACCTAACTTTTCTCTTTCCCTTTCCAAATCTCTCCCCAAATCCCCCAACCAAACACAGCGTTAACCTACCCAAAAGAGAGATGAAAATAAAAAAAATAAAAATAAGGAAAAATACAGTAAGGTGATGTTATCTATACAAAACCTCATTATACTGAAGAACCAAAAAAAAAAAAACAATCTATCAGACTTGGTAATACTAAATGACTAGTATTCCCTGTGTACAACTATTGTATGCTTCCGATAGCGACTGGAAATCATTGCCATTGAGAATTCAGCGTCGCATGCTCAAATGATGAATCCAGTGGTCACCGCTCTTCTCCAACCAAACCACCATTTATTGGAAAGATACAAGAAAATACGAGATAATTCCATTTGACAAGAATCTCGTATCTGCCGATACGGGTAGTATTTGGAAATCATCAACAGTACCAAAACCTACGCTTCGGATCTTCAATCAGCTCATAAAATTTCTTCATTCTAAACCAAAACTTTTTCCAACTCTCTCTCTCTGAAAAAACCAGTTGTTCCTACAAAACCTCTAAAAGAACTGATTTATATATCACTGTTCTGATTTCATACCAAAATTTTATGACTTCTTAATGAAAATTGGGCACAGCAAATGAATGCCAAGGTTAAAGACGAAGCTCCAAGAGCACCAAACAATGTGATGAATTCCACTTAAAAACTAGTTTACAGCTTCGAAGAAAAGAACCTGAGGTTGCAACTTTCCCTTCTCACACTTGGTAAGAACATTGTCCCAGCCACCGATTACCTAGACATCGAATATAAAAAGTGAAAACCAAAATAAACGGGATGTATAACCAAATAAACTAGTAAATGAATTGAATTTTTACCTTGACAGTTTTGTCGTCGTACATTACCCAGCGTTCATGATCATGACTGTAGGCGAAACAATAATAATGTTGCCCGTAATAGCAAACCTAGGTGATGAGAAAAAGTGGAGAGTAATGCGACCGAGGCGTATTTAATATCATAAACCAATTAATAATTTATTTAAAGACCACAATATATGTAGAGAAAACAAAGGACATAGTCATTCAATCCATTTGCATTTATTAAGCACTCAGCCGATGTTCAAAAAACCAGAAAACATACATTTCCTAACTTATAGATGGTGGAAAGTTCGTTTTGTGTTGATCACACCAGCCTGGCTTTTTATTGCCCTTCTCAAGGCAATACAACAATAGACATAATGAAAATTAGCAGTATTTGTTGTTGCAATATCCAACGATCCACCATACATATCTTACGATTCGAAACTTTTTAGAGTTAAATCAATTCTATCATCAATATTTACGATACATATATGATATATGATATGATAAACGATCCATGATACATATATTACACAAATAGTTAAATTTCTTTAGCAATTAAAAAATAATAATAATTTAACTTATTTTATGTAAATTAATATTGTCAAAAAATTTCATTAGCCTATTAGAAAAGAGTATTTTTCAGATCAGAAGGGTACTTTCTACTTTATTTTTGCCTACCTTTGGACAAGTATATACTTGTATTGTATTATCGATCCATGCACTTACATGGTTAAAGTTTAAAGTTTTCTACTATGGACAATTTGAGAACTTGAGAGCTGTAGATAAAATATTAAAACTTAAATTGTGACTGAAGACCTACAGAATTACTAAGAATGATATTTGAGGTTTGATTCAAGAATTTAATAATGCACCGAAATCCTATATTTTTATTAATACAAATTTTAACTCCGCTTTGCATTTATATGCATTAAGTATTGATGTGTACATATCTTTAATTTAAAGACCCTTATGCAATTTCAAGAATTATACATTGTTTATATTTGTTTTTTCTATAACTACATTTATTTTCCTACCTATTTTTACAGTGTTAAAATATCTTACGATACATGATACAATACAATGTGATTCAAAAAATTAAAAAAATGATATGCAATTCATAACCCGACTTGACAACTGCACCAGCATCAACTAAAGTTTGAGCGTACCCACTATTTGGCATCCCTTACAAAAGTGTACTTTTTTATCTTTTTTAAGTCACATCACCTCTCTACTTTTTGGCACATCTTTTCGTAAAAAGTCAAAAAATACATTTATTTAGATCATTCCAAACACCCTCTAACATAAGCAATTCGATATATTCAACTATCATGTAAAATATTTTATCAAAGCATTCAATTAATTTTCAACTCTTCCCTGTGCGCTATAGCTCGTTCCTTTAAGTCATCCCCCAAACCTCTTGACAAAAGAGCAACCCAAAAAAGAAAAAATGTCACACGGCAAACCAAGGGTGAAGTGTGCAACGAAGGTGGTGTAGAACCAGGCAGGAAAGAACAGAGAATAGGAACAAGGAGAAGGATTAGTATAATACTTAAACTGACCCTTCTCCCCACCTGCTTCATCTTTCCCCTCATTATCCTGCTTCAATATTTGTATCAAACCTCAACCAATGTTCTAAAACCCGGACTGTTGATCAAACCAGAAACAGGATCAGGTCAATGGTCACTGGTTCAACTGTCAAATCAACCGAAATCGAACCATAATGCTATAATTAACACATAAATATCTTAAAAATTATACAACAATAATAATAATAAATATACAAATACATTCATTTAAATTATTTTGCATTTTAAGATACATTTGTATTTACATAAATATAATTTACCAAATATATATGTTTATATAGATTGTTTAAAGCAAATAATAATTATACTATGTTTTGGAAGAAATATAACGTTCACAAGATTTAACAAGTTGGTTGCCTATCATAGTGGTTGGCGTTTGGTTT